>CM041806.1:40033432-40518432 GCA_023376895.1 Aspiorhynchus laticeps | reverse complement strand
CCATTAACACATAATATTGGCTTTCCGAGAAAAAAAAAATGGTCTCAGTCAGTCTGTGTCTGTATTCATTTCTTTCCATTCTAACCTTATTCGTGTGCCGTTGCAATAACCTGCTCAGAGTTTCAGACGCAACATAATTTCCCCGTGACTCTCGGTGCGATCATGCCGTGTTCATTTCCCCTGGCGTTGTTAATATAAAAAACAAATGTATTGATGGTGGGAAATACAGAGTGAGTGATGCAGATCCAGAGGCCATGCACCTGCTTCAGCATCTACAGCACAACACACATCATTTATCATGCAAACCAGACGTCAAAAGACTCCTAATGCTGGATGGGCAGGTGCGGACGGGCTTTTCTCCCTCCGAGTCTCTTTATTTGTGTTTTGGATAAATCAGATTTTTGTGCTCTCCCTCTCTTTCTTTATTTCTTTCCCCTTTTCATCATAGCTCCTGTATCTTTCCCTCTCCCTCTCACGTTCCCCTCCGCCACCTTTATTCCTTCTATAATTGCTCATTTGTTTGAAAGGCCTCAGATTGGGGATTAAAAAGGCCAGACGGGACAAAAGCGCAGTGTGTTACCAAGACAGCGGCTGCGGGGCGAGACTGTAATGACGCCTGCGGCTGAAGCTGCACTGAGGTCCATGAATACAGGCAGCTCTGCTCCCCTCTCTCTCTCTCTCTCTCTCTCGAGTGCATGCTGGGAGTGAGTGGGCGGAGCGTGGTGAGTGTGGATGTGAGTGGTTGCCGACTGTGGCCGGTAAGAGTGCTTTTTTCCCAAACTTTTTCCTTTTCTCTTGTAAGTGTTTTGTTTGTGTTGTTTTTTTTAGGTATTTTGTTTTTCTTGTTTTTGTGAGGATAGTCTGCTTACAGCATTTTTGCTGGGAAGCATGGCGACTCCAACAGGGGCGATTCTAGGATTTTCATTTTAGGGGGGCTCAGCCCCCAATGAGGGTATAATAATAAAAAATAAATAAATATTTACAAAAAAATTGATTAATAGGGTAGGCTGGTATATTAAACTTATTGCAGTATTCCACTGTATTGCATAGATGGGTATAACATCCGAGTACTGAATAAGCCAAATACAAGTCTACCTGATCTCTCACACACACACACACACACACACACACACACCTGTTTACTGTACAAACCAAAGATTTTACTGTTTGCATTACTAGTACAAATCTCTTTCTATGCTCAAGTACAAACAGAAATAATATTAGGTTCTATATAAATTCAATTCAGACAATAAAATATATATATTTTTTAAATTAATACAAAACACAGACAATGTTTCAATCTCTGTCAATCACTCTGATATGCAATTAAAATGAGTGCACTGACTGAGTGCTGTCTGTCACTGTCTTTAATCATTTCTATGCATAACTGTATGGTAGTTAATGCCACATGCACTGTAATATTATGTTCTATATTGAAAGTTAAATTTTCAAATGAAAATAGCATTAACGTGATCGTTTTATAAAGTATGCGTTCATATGTGTTAAGGGCTTTCGCTGAAGGAAACAGCTGTGGTGTGATGAGTGGTGAATGCAGCGACAGTAGATTGGAAACCGATTGCTCTCCCATGACTTTTTGTAAACTGTATTTATGACAAAGAACTGCATAGATGTAGATACTATAACAATCTATCGATAAACACACACCTCTGCGCCACCGCAGTCTGTGGATTGAAGAACGCGCAGAAAGATGGAGAGGAGCCGAAGTCTGCTGCCGATTTCATTTGAAATTTAAAGGAGAAGAATCGCAAGATGTTTAGGGGGGCTGAGCAGAAATTTGGGGGTGCTAAAGCCCCCCTAAAAATGGCCTAGCGACGCCCATGGACTCCAAACACAATGGGTTTTGAAAATTTAACTCGGCGGCATGGAGTAAAAATTGATTCAAACGCTAATGTGGAAGATGTTTGTTTGGCTGTGGGAGACGTTGTGGGTCATGAAAACATCGTGTCCGCTTCGCGAATGAATAGTGCGTTTGTGCTATTTTTTAGCACTATTGAGAAGGCGAATGAAATAGTGCAAAATAGTGTTGTAATCAAAGGTTCACTCCCGCCAAGAAAATAATGATTTCAAACGTCCCTCCGTTTGTGAAAGATGAGATGATCGTGCAGGAATTGTCAGGATATGGAAAGATAGTTTCCCCGATCAAAAAAATTCCGCTTGGATGTAAATCGCCTTTAGTGAAACATCTCGTGTCTTTTAGGAGACAGGTGTTTATGATTCTGAAGAATGGCGAGGATGAACTTGACCTGGTTTTTAAATTTAAAATAGAAGGTTTTGACATGCTGTCTTCGTATCATCTGATACGACGATCAAATGATTTGGTTGTTCGAAAATCGGACATCTGAGTCGTAATTGCCCTGATAAAATGAACACGAACACAGAGCAGACTGATGTAGGTAAAGCGGGGAGCGCTGTTGATGAGTCTAGCGCACCGGTGAACACACCGCTCGAGCCGCTCGAGGTGCGGGCGTCGTGCTCTGCTGTCGGTGATGATGGAGGCGTTGTGGCGGAGTCCGTGGGGTTCATTATCTTCTGTGCTTGTAGAACAAGACAGAGAAATTGTAAAGGAAGATCTGAGATTGAATGATTGTGGATTGGACATGGAAGTTGGATCAACTTTCAAAACACCAATTAAAAGAAGAAAGAGTCGAAACGATAAAACCAGTAAACAAATCAAAATAAATGACGCTGCTGAAGATGAAATCATAGCTTCTGACGATGATGATTCTGATTCTTGCGTTTCTGTGTGTTCAGAGTTTTCTGCTTGTTCTCAAAATGAAGCAGTAAATGTTTTGTACAAAGCTGAAGACATTAGTGTTTTTCTTCAGGAAACGAAAGTGTTAAAAGGCGTGCAAATTGAGGATTATTTTCCTAATAGTGCACAATTTGTGAAGGACACCAGATATTTGATAAAAGAAGGGGCTTTCGCAGATCTTGAAGTGTATCGTTTACGGAAATTTGTAAACAAGTTAAAAAAACAAAAGCCTAGAGATGATAAGAATGCCATGGTTTAGATCCCTAAGCTTGGGTTTTTTATTATATGCATAATCTCTGTCTTTGTCCATCTGAGTTGCTTGCTGAACTTAAATAAAACTATGAGTCAGCTAAAAATTGGAACTCTCAATTTAAATGGAGCTAGAGATGTTCGTAAACGGATGATGTTGTATGAATATATAAATCAGAAGTCTGTTGATGTCATGTTTATACAAGAAACGCATAGTGATCAAAGAAATGAGGTGGACTGGAAACGTTTTCTTAGTCACAAATCCTCTGTAAGTGGAGGTGTTGCAATTTTATTTTCTAAAAAATATGACTCCAGTATCTTTTGAATCTGTTGAAATTGAAAAAGGTCGCTTTTTAAAAGTTATTGTTAAGTTTGAAAAAATTGTTATGGTTTTTTTTAAATATCTATGCTCCCAATAGTGGAGTAGAAAGAGTTTTGTTCTTAAATTTAGTCAACACTACTTTGAAAAGCCTAAATACAGATGATTTCTTAGTTTTAGGGGGAGATTTTAATTGTACTGAGAATGATAAAGTAGACCGAAATCATTTAGAACCGCATGTTGCATCTCAAAGAGTTATTAAGCAACTCGTTCAAACTTTTGATCTCTGTGATATATGGAGAAAAATGCATAAAACATTAAGGCAATACACATGGGTTCATTGTAAAGATAATTCATTGTCTTTGGCACGTCTTGATCGGTTTTACAGCTTTAAGCACCAGTTCAATATTTTTAAATCTTGTCAAATTAATCCTGTAGGATTTTCAGATCACAGTGTGGTTCTCTGTTCTGTATTAGTAAGTTGTGTGAAGTCAAGCAGTGCCTATTGGCATTTTAATACATCTTTACTTGATGACAAACATTTTAAAGATTCTTTTACTTTTTTCTGGGATGTTTTTAAGCAACAAAAATATTTATATAGCTCTTTGCAACAGTGGTGGGATTGCGGGAAAATATAAATCAAAAACTTTTGCCAGCAATACACTCTTAATGTTACAAAAGAAATAACTCGATCATTGAATACTTTAGAGACTGAGATAGTTGATTTGTACAGTTTGTCTGCATCTACAGGCAAAAAGGAACACATTGAAGCTCTGACATTAAAGAACTTTATTGGCAAACCTGTTGGACATTAAGGCACAGGGAGCGCTGGTTCGCTCACGTTTCCAGAATATCACACAAATGGATGCGCCTTCTAAATTTTTCTTCAGTATGGAGAAAAAAAAAATAGTCAAAGTAGAATAATTCATTCCTTGGTCTCTGATACAGGACAGGAATTAACTAAAACGTCTGCGATAAGAGAAGTTGCTGTACAGTTTTATAAAAAATTATATACAGCTGATCTGATAAATGAAAAGATGACTATTAGTGTTTTTTTCGAAGGTCTGCCAAAACTTGATGAAGAGAGCAATGAAAGTTTGCAACAACATCTGACAGAACAAGAACTTTATACAGCAATGATGGGTATGGAGAATGGGAAATCTCCTGGGATTGATGGGTTACCCATTGAATTTTATAAAACTTTCTGGCCCGTTTTAAGAGAAGATCTCTTAGTAGTGTTTGATGAAAGCCTTACTAATGGGTTTCTTCCCCTTAGTTGTAGAAGGGCAGTTATCACTTTATTTTTTTATTTTTTTTTAATTAAATATATTTATTTATTTATTTTTTTATTTTTTTTATATATATTTTTTTATCTTTTTTTTTTTTTATATTAATTAATTAATTTAATTTTATATACCCTTTTACTTAACCACATTGGTTATCACTTTATTACCCAAAAAAGGCGATCTTCAAAATATAAAAAATTGGAGGCCTGTTTCTCTCCTGTGCTCAGAGTATAAAATCCTGTCTAAAACATTAGCTACAAGATTGAGTAAAATAATAGGGAAGGTGATACACTACGATCAAACATATTGTGTACCAAATAGATCGATTTTTGATAATATAACATTAATCAGAGATGTTTTAGAAGTTTCAAAGTTGTTTGGTATAAATATTGGTCTTATTTCTTTAGACCAAGAGAAGGCATTTGATCGGGTTGAACACCTTTATTTGTGGCATACTTTACAAGCCTTTGGTTTTAATTCACGTTTTATTGATATGATTAAAACAATGTATTGTGAAATTGAGAGTGTGATTAAAATTAATGGTAGTTTGTGTGCCCCCTTTAATGTACAGAGAGGGGTTCGACAAGGTTGTGCTATGTCTGGGCTATTATATGTGCTGGCTATAGAAACACTGCTGTCCATGTTACGAAATAAGTTAAAGGGTTTAACATTGCCACAGTGTAATAATGCTTTCCATTTATCTGCATATGCTGATGACGTTATTGCTTTTATAAATGATAGTGATGATGTTAAAATGTTACAACAAATTGTTAATGATTTTAAGGATATTTCATCAGCAATTGTAAATTGGGGAAAAAGTGATGCTTTATTGATTGGAAAATGGGAAGGAGAAAATCCCATTCTACCAGTAGGCTTATTATGGAAAAAAGATGGGTTAAAATGTCTTGGTGTTTTCTTAGGCAATGAAGCTTTCATGCAGAAGAACTGGGAAGGAATGGCAGATAAAGTAACAGGACGTTTGAAAAAATGGAAATGGTTGCTTCCTCAGTTGTCTTTTAAAGGACGCACACTCATAATCAACAATCTTGCGGCTTCTTCCCTGTGGCATAGACTTGCATGCGTTGACCCTCCGGTTGGTCTCTTAGCAAAAATTCAAACAGAAACAGTGAACTTCTTTTGGGACAATTTGCATTGGATCCCTCAGAGCGTTTTGTTTCTGGCTAAAGAAGATGGAGGCCAAGGTCTAGTGCATTTGTCAAGTAGATGTGCTGCTTATCGTCTTCAGTTTTTGCAGAAGTTTTTGATAGGATCTGAACGACTGGTATGGAGACCAGTTGCTCAATCCATTTTACACAGAATAAGTGGACTTGGCCTGGACAATGTTTTGTTTTTAATGGACTCAAAAAAAATTGATTTTAGAGGAGTTCCTGCTTTCTATCGAAATCTCTTTAAAACATGGAGTCTTTTTAAGCCTCAATGGATGGAACCATTAATGTCTCTGTACTGGTTACTCGAAGAGCCCATTGTGTGTGGAGCACGTCTCGATGTATCTGGTGACGAAATACCAGGTCTTAAAGATTTGTTGTACAGAAGTGGATCTCTACAGTTGAAACATATTTTAAATAAGGCAGGTCCTGATTTTAACAATGTAGAAGCAGTTTCAGCCTTTTTAAAGGTAAAGTCTGCACGGTACATTAAACATTTTTTAGATAAACTGCAGGGGGCTTTGAATGTACAAGAAAGAATTTTACTTGATGAGTACAATAAGAAATGTATATTTCCAGATTGTGAAGATTTCTTCCCAGATATAAGTATTGTACCTGATCTTTCTTCATTTAATGACATTAATTCTTTGTTGAAGAAGGAAATTGATGTGCAAATTGATTTCTTTGAAGTTAAAGGGAAAGCATTGTACAGAAGTATTGTGAAAGTGACGAATATTAAATGGTTAAATAGAAGTGATACTGTATGGAGAGACACATTAGAGATCACTGAAAAAACAAAACCAGTGTGGAGGATTTTGTACAAACCTCCGTTACCTAAAAGAGTTGGTGATCTTCAGTGGAGGATACTCCATGGGGCTATAGCAGTTAACTCTTTTGTGGCAATGTTGAACCCAAATGTAAGTGAGAATTGTCCTTTTTGCAATGAAAGGGAAACTGTGTTTCATTGTTTTATGTTTTGTAACAGACTTCCGTTTTTGTTTAGTCTTTTAGAGCTTCTTTTTGAATCTTTTGAGGTATGTTTCAAAAAGCAGGATTTTATTCTTGGTTGTATGTATACCATTAAGAAAAAATACAAATGCCAATTGCTTAATTTTATTGTTGGTATTGCAAAATTAGCCATTTATATAACTAGGAGAAATAAAATTGAACAGAAAGGAGAACAAGAACTTATAACAGCTTTTAAAAAAATGGTAAAATCACGACTTGTAATCGAGTTAAATTTTTATAAACTAATGAGTACATTGAATATTTTTGAAATTGAGTGGTGCTGTGATAATGTGCTGTGTTCATTAGTTGATAATGAACTGGTTATCTCAGAAGTGTTGATGTAAGATTTTTTATTAGATTGAAAGTATGTGACTTGTTTTTGTGAATGTTGTCATGATTTTTTGTAATAAAAGGATTGTCAAAATTCAAAAATTCTCTCTCTCTCTCTCTAGCTCTCTCTCTCTCTGTCTGTCTCTCAGTCTCTCTCTCTCTCTCTCTCTCTCCCTCTCTCTCTCTCACGTCTGACATTTCTTACAGTTCTGATCTCTGAAGCAGGAGTTTCTCTGAGAGCTGACAAGTGAAGAGGTTGTCGTTAGAGTCCCTGAAACACTGGTCCATTCATCATCCAGAAGCACCACTAGTGAATATTCTCAGAACGTTGGCTAATGTTCTGGCATGGTTCTCTCAAGGCTATGAACAAACTAATCTTCCAATAACATTAAATGGGCACCTATTATACAAAATTCACTTTTACATGTTGTTTGAAAATAAATGTGCATTGACAGTGTGTACACAACCGCCCCACTGCAAAAAAATATTTTTGTCTTGTTTTCTAGTATAAATATCTACAAATTCTTGAACCAGGATGCATTTACTTGACAAGTACAATTACTTAAGATATTATGTCTTATTTTATGTAGCACTTGTGTCAAATAATATGCACTTGCTGCTAATATCCTCAGGCCAGTAGGTTCGACTATGGAGATGTAACTAAAACAACAACAATTGAGTCAAAATAAATATTTGTATTGAAAATAGCTTTTGTACTGGTTACTGTGTTTGGTTTTTAAAGGAAAATAAAATTAAATGATAAAACAATTGTCACAATTTTCTTTGCTCAATGCAAGATCCCAATTGCATGAATTTTCAAACAATTTCACCTGACTCTCTGGTTGTCTATTTGTTCATTAGGGTATGCAAAATTCCTAATAAACAGTTCAGAAGAAACCAGTTCAAAACTCAGTTCAAAAGATTTAGTTCAGGAAGTTCGTTGAAATGTACAGTTCAAAAAGATTCGACTCAAAAGATTCGATCCAAAAGAAAATAATCAATAGAATCATGGATAAATGATTCGATTTGATCGTTCCAAATGACAAAAACAGATCCGTCAGAGCAGAAATGAAAATACTCTTGAAAAGTCTCTCAAAACACAACTCAGTTCGGTTTATGAAACCTAGTGGGCAATCAGAACTTTCCTACCCATTTCCTCGGGTGATGGTTGGAATTTAACTCTCACAACAATCAGTGTTCATCTCGCTGGGAAGGCTCGCCATCTTACATCAACACGCTGAAATAAACGTAGTTCCAACATAGGACAAAAGACCTGACCAAATCCAAAGAAAATAAAACATATGAAGACCTCTGTTTTAATCCTCTCTGACGTTTTTTAACTTTTTCAAAGTTATGCTGCTGCTCATCTCTCACCAGCCTTGAAGAGAAAAGAAAATGGCTACTTCCATCCAGCAACTAGCACGGTGGGGCGGGACTTCAATTTAGACTTCACGCAATTGGACAATCATTGAAATGTCAAGCGTCACACTGAAATGCTTTTCACTGGTTTAATACCATTTTTTCTTATATTATTTTACTCAATTCAGGTTAGTTTACTGTTTTAACAGACTCTTTAATTATTTCCTTTTTATAATTAATTTTCTAAATTGTACAGGGTTACATCCTCCCCTCTCAAAGGTAAGCAAGTCCCTTTGCGCCTTGTCCTTTACTGAACTCTTCAGTTAACTCTTTGGCAGCATGAAGTTAGATTTGGGAAGTCAACAAGACTCATTGAATTAATCACTGCCTCGCTCAATGACTGGAACAAGTTTTGGACTACTGAGGTAAGAGGATTACCCAACTGTGGATAATGGAATTTCTTTGGAGGGTTTGGATATCTATTTGATCGTCTTAGGTTAACATTTTCACTTGATTCTCCATTTGTATTAACCTCTTGTTCTGTTCTTTCTTCCAGATCCTGGACATCTGTGGACATATCCATCTCGTCCTCATCACCGATTCAATTCTCCTTCAATTTCGTTTCCTGTTGGCATAGTTTCTTGTACTTCAGAATCTGTAGGCTCATTCACTTCTGTTACCTCTCCTAGACTTTCATCTAGAGGACGCATGTTATCCGGACTGCTCACAGTCTGAGGTAATTCTGTTTCCTGAGGTAAGTCAGATCTCTGAGGCAAGTTCTTTTCCCTTCCATTAGCCTCTCTTGACTTGATGTCATATGCATAGGTTATCCTTGTTTCTCCAGCAGGAATTCTACTGAATATGCAGATTTCATCCTCTGAATCTGATTGTTCTTCACTAAACAGTTCTCTTCTCCTTTGGCTCTGTGTTTTAGGCTTGGAGGGTTTTCTTGAATCAGGATCAGGTATACTTTCCTCAGGAGTAGTAAGGAACCCACAAGGTAATAGTAAATCCCTGTGCAACACTCACACAGGAGCATCTCTATCCTGGGAATGGACCTTATACACTGGTAGGTCTCCTACTCATTCAACTACTATATGGATGGAAGGCTCCCACTTGTCTGCGAGTTTATGTTTTCCCCTGATTCGGACGTTCTTCACTAGTACTTTATCTCCAACTTCAAGAGTTGACTCTTTCACTTGTTTGTCAAATCTGTCCATATTCCTCATTGCAGACTTTGAAGCATTAAGAGTGGCAATTTGGTAACTCTCTTCAAGTCGGGCTTTGAGATTTTGGACATATTTGGAATGCGACTCGTGGACAGGTTTTTCTACAGGTAGCCCAAAGGCTAAATCCACTGGCAGTCTGGGCTGCCTCCCAAACATTAGTTCATATGGCGTGAACCCAGTTACCTCATTTTTTGGTGCAATTATAGGCATGCACTAATGGTTTCACGAAATCATGCCAACGTGACTTGTCCTGCTCCTTCAAGGTACCCAGCATGTTTAAATCAAATCAAATCAAATCACTTTTATTGTCACATCACCACAGCACAAGTGCCTTGGTGAGTGAAATTCTTGAGAGCGTGCTCCAGACAGTGCAAAAAAACAAAACAATTTACATATAGACAGTACATATTTACAGACTGTACAGAAGACAATGTGCAAAATACACATACACATACTCAATACACACAGTGTACTTATAAAGACATACTTAGTTACCAATACACCGTATGTACACATTCTACATTATGTACACATCTATACATAGTTATATGTGAAGGTGCAACAGATTATACATTTACAACAGATTAGTTGTGCAATAGATAGTTGTGCAAAGGTGCAACAGATTATACATATGCAATGTCGTGGATGTGCATTGTATGGTATCCAGTGATAGCAGATAGGTTGTATTATTGCAGTGTGTGCGTGTAGTCCAGTAGAACGGTGTTAAAGTGCAGTGCATGGCATGTTGTGTGAGTGGGAGTTTGATGTAGGGTGAATTAGTAAGCCAATTCTCAAATAACTGCTATGATGACTTTTGTTCTACCCACTTAAATGATAGAAGTAATTGCGTTGTCCAATCTATACATACTGTGTCTGTTCCCCGAATAGTGAGGTCAAAATATAAATTTAACACAGGATCTAGAAAAAATCTGATCGTGATTAAACCAGAAAAATGCTAAATAAATGAACAAAAACTATTTTTTAAAGCTTGGGCTCCTAAACATTAGATCACTCACACCTAAAGCAGTAATTGTAAATTAAATGATCACAGATAATAGTTTTGATGTACTCTGTTTGACTGAAACCTGGCTTAAACCAAATGATTATATTGGTCTAAATGTGTCTACTCCACCAAGCTACTGTTATAATCATGAGCCCCGTCAGACTGGTCGTGGCGGCGGTGTCGCAACAACATATAGTGATATTCTCAATGTTACTCAGAAAACAGGATACAGGTTTAACTCATTCGAAATACTTATGCTTAATGTTACACTGTCAGATATGCAAAATAAATCTGTCCTATCTCTTGCTCTGGCTACTGTGTATAGACCGCCAGGGCCATATACAGATTTCCTAAAAGAATTTGCAGATTTCCTCTCAGACCTATTGGTTAATGCTGATAAAGTGCTAATTGTCGGAGATTTTAACATTCATGTTGATAATCCAAATGATGCATTAGGACTTGCGTTTACTGACCTAATAAACTCTTTTGGAGTCAAGCAAAACGTCACCGGGCCCACTCATCGTTATAATCACACGCTAGATTGAATTATATCGCATGGAATTGATCTTACTGATATAGATATCGTACCTCAAAGTGATGATGTTACTGACCATTTCCTTGTATCGTGCATGCTGCATATTACTGATATTAACTGTAGGGCCCCACGTTATCGTCCGGGCAGAACTGTTGTTCCAGCCACTAAAGACAGATTCACAAATAACCTGCCTGATTTATCTCAGCTGCTCTGTGTACTCATAAATACAAATGAACTTGACAAAATGACTAGCAACATGGGCACTATCCTCTCTAATACGTTAGAAACTGTTGCTCCCATCAAATTAAAAAAGGTTAGAGGAAAACTTGCTGCGCCATGGTACAACAGTTATACCCATTCTCTCAAGAAAGAAACTCGTAATCTTGAGCGCAAATGGAGAAAAACTAACTTGGAAGTTTTTAGAATTGCGTGGGGTGAAGCATGGGGTCTTTTTTTTTTTTTTCTCACACCCCTGTTCTCTGTTCTCTGTCTGGGGCCGGGGGCTGTGAGGATGAGCTGGCCGCCCGGTCGGGGTCTGGGCTGTTGATTTTCTCTGCTGCTGCGGGGACCGGGGTGGTCTTCCTGTCCCCACGCCAGAGCGAAGGGGGTTCAACTCCGGGATTGGGTGCTGACTACCCCTCTGGGGGTGGTGGTGCCTGGACCTAGGAGTATAGAGTGCATATGGGGAGTGTGAGTGTGGGTACCGTGTCCATTTTTGTGTGTCTACATGTGGGGCGAGGGTGTGAATATTCGTTTGCGTGCATGAGGGTGGGAACATATGCTTGTGTATATGTGTGCTTGTCGTCTACGTCTATGTGTCAGGTCAGGCCTTAGACTCCACCTCACTCTTCATCTTAGTCGACCCCCACCCCACCACCATGCCCTGCCGGTGGAGGATGCCGCCGGTGCGTTGGTGATTTCTCGCGCCGGGGCAGGATGCTCGGGCGAGCGCCGGCCCACTCTCGGCGGTCGATTGGCGGGGCCTGGCCCTACTGGCCTTGCTGGGCCCCGATTGTGGGGTGGGGGGTCTTTGGGTCTCCGGGCCCAGGGCCCGGTCCGCCCTGGTGTGGTCGGCTGCCGGTGGAGCCTGCGGGCTTGCCGCCACGGCACCCTGGGGCGTCTACACTGTGGCTGTCGGAGGTCCCACCTTCAGGCTCTCCTCTGCCCTTTTCTGGGTGGAGGCCGCGGTTGTCCATGCGGTGGTTCTCCTGGGGGTCCCGTGCCCTGGGGGGCCTCCGGATGTTTGGGGCCCGGGTCTTTTCCGTGCCTGCTTCATGCCTTGCGGGATGGGGCTGTTGTTCCCCACACACACTATTAAACATTTACATAGGAGGAACCTTATGAACACAAGCGCGCTCACACACACAGGTGTACACTCAAGCATTCACATTGGTATAAAAACAGGTGCTCACAGACACACATTGTCTTGATCTGCTGTTGCTTCAAAACTTATTTTGTAATATTAGTTATGTGTGCTGCTCAATAACATTTAACATTTAGAATTTATTGTGATTCATACAGATGTTGGTTGTTGCTGCAGTCTCTTTGATGTTGTGTCTTCGGTTGTTTTCTTCTGTTGTTTTCTCTTTTTGTCAGCAGGTATCGAAGCAAATTGTCTGTTTTTTTTTTTTTTTTTTGTTTTTTTTTTTTTTTTTTTTCTCTCTCTCTCTATCCCCCATTCTCCTTTTTTCTCTCTCTCTCTCCCCCTTCTCTGTTGACTTTCCCCACAACCTTTTTTTTTTTTTTTTTTCCTTTCTTCTTTCTTCTTTCTCTCTCTTGTTTTCTCTGTCCCCTGGTCTTGTCTGTCACAGTGTGGTTAAGTAAAAGGGTATATACAATTAAATTAATTAATTAATATAAAAAAAAGATAAAAAAAAAAAAAAAATAAATAAATAAAATATATATATATATATTTAATAAAAAAAAAAAGAAAAAGGAAAAAAAAAAAAAAGAAAAAAGGCTGTGAATGATGATAGCATAGCCACGCATATGTACTGTCATGTGTTATCTGTGCTACTGACAGGCCAAAAAAAAAAGAATTGCGTGGAAAAACAGTATGTCCAGCTATAGACAGGCTCTAAAAGCTGCCAGGACCGAGCATATCCGCAAACTCATAGATAATAACCAAAATAATCCAAGGTTTTTATTTAGCACAGTGGCTAGACTAACAAATAAGCAGACGTCACCCGATCTAAATATTCCCTCACAGTTTAATAGTAATGACTTTATGAATTTCTTCACTGATAAAATAGATAACATCAGAAATACAATAACTAATGTAGATTCTACGGCGTCTAGTAATTCAGCTTCATTCACCGCACCCAAAGAAAAACTGCAGTGCTTTTCAACTATAGGACAGGAAGAGCTAAATAAACTTATCACCGCATCTAAACCAACAACATGTCTATTAGACCCTGTACCCACTAAATTACTGAAAGAGTTACCTGTAGCAGAAGCACCGCTTCTCAATATTATTAACTCATCGTTATCTTTAGGTCACGTCCCTAAACCATTCAAGCTGGCAGTTATTAAGCCTCTTATTAAGAAGCCACAACTAGATCCTAGTGAACAGGCAAATTACAGACCCATCTCAAATCTTCCGTTTATGTCTAAAATTTTAGAAAAAGTTGTGTCTGCTCAATTGTGCTCATTCTTGCAAAAAAATGATCTCTGTGAAGAATTTCAGTCAGGTTTCAGGCCCCGCCATAGCACAGAAACTGCATTTGTTAAGATTACAAATGACTTGCTTCTTGCATCAGACCAAGGCTGCATCTCATTGCTAGTTTTACTTGATCTTAGTGCTGCGTTCGACACTATAGATCATGACATACTCGTAGATCGATTACAAAACTATACAGGTATTCAAGGGCAGGCTTTAAAATGGTTTAGATCCTACCTGTCCGATCGCTACCACTTTGTTTATTTAAACGGGGAGTCATCTCAATTATCACCAGTAAAGTATGGAGTACCACAAGGATCTGTCCTAGGTCCTCTGCTGTTTTCAATATACATGCTGCCCCTTGGTAATATTATTAGAAAATACGGGATTAGTTTCCATTGCTATGCTGATGATACTCAACTATATATCTCAACAAGACCAGACAAAATTTCTAAATTATCTAAGTTAACTGAGTGTGTTAAAAATGTAAAAGATTGGATGACCAATAATTTTCTCCTATTAAATTCAGATAAGACAGAGATATTACTTATTGGACCAAATAACAGTACACAGAATCTCTTGGATTACAATTTGCAACTAGACGGATGTCCTGTTACTTCCTCTACAGTCAAAAATCTGGGTGTTATATTAGACAGCAACTTGTCTTTTGAAAAACATATTTCCAATGTTACAAAAACAGCATTCTTCCATCTTAGAAACATTGCCAAGCTAAGGAACATGTTACCTGTTTCTGATGCAGAAATGCTAGTTCATGCATTCATGACCTCTAGACTGGACTATTGTAATGCACTGCTAGGTGGTTGTCCTGCATCTTCAATAAACAAGCTACAGGTAGTCCAAAATGCAGCGGCTAGAGTCCTTACCAGGTCAAGAAAATATGATCATATTACCCCAATTTTACAGTCTCTGCACTGGCTACCTATTAAGTACCATATCAGTTACAAAATATTATTACTTACCTATAAGGCCCTAAATGGTTTAGCTCCTGCGTACCTAACTAGTCTTCTATCTCGCTACAATCCATCACGCTCCCTAAGGTCGCAAAACTCTGGACTCTTGGTAGTACCTAGAATAGCAAAGTCCACTAAAGGAGGTAGAGCTTTTTCATATTTGGCTCCCAAACTCTGGAATAGCCTTCCTGATAATGTTCGGGGTTCAGACACACTCTCTCTGTTTAAATCTAGATTAAAGACACATCTCTTTAGCCAAGCATTCACATAATGCATTCATATAATGCATCTCATAATCTTGTACTGCAGTTATATCTGATCAAACGCACATTATTATTCTTTAGCTTGGGTTGAACAAATAATTTTTGCTTGAATGGAACAACAGCTACGCTAATTATGTCTCTTTGTTTCTCTGTTTCTGCCACGGGATTAACATCCCGTGGTAACTAGGAATTACTCAAGCTTCAGTCTGGATCCAGCCCTTAAATGATCTGAGATGACCAAACACCTGAGAAGAGATGATGCCGACCCCTCGGAGGACCTCAGAGGATGCCAACCTCTGATCCCCCAACAACATGCAGAATTAACAAATTTTGCCATAAATTAATATATTAAGTTTCTACAATGTATAAATATATTGTAGAAACTTAATTTCCTGTAAAGTGCTTTGCAACGATTGTATCGTAAAAAGCGCTATACAAATAAACTTGAATTGAAAACTTGAATTGAATTGAATTAGTTCTGACTGTTCATTAGCCTGATAGCCTGAGGGAAAAAGCTGTCCCTCAGTCGGCTAGTGCGGGGTCGGATGCTGCGAAGACGTCTCCCTGAGGGCAGCAGAGAGAGCAGTCTGTGGGATGGATGGCTGGAGTCCTTGATGATCCTCCTGGCTTTCCTTATACACCGCCTGGTGTAGATGTCCTGGAGGGAGGGAAGCTCACCTCCAACAATGTGGCGGGCAGTTCGCACGACCCTTTGCAGAGCTTTGCGGTTGCCAGCGGTGCTGTTTCCAAACCAGGCGGTGATGCAGCCGGTCAGGATGCTCTCCACAGTGCAGGCGTAGAAGGATCTGAGGATGCTGGGGCTCATTCCAAACTTCCTCAGCCGTCTCAGGAAGAAGAGGCGCTGATGTGCCTTCTTCAGCACTGCGTCTGTGTGAGCAGACCATGTGAGATACTCGGTGATGTGAATGCCGAGGAACTTAAAGCTGTTTACCCGCTCCACAGGTGTCTTGTCGATGGAGATGGGTGTGTGTTCTCTGCTCTGTCTCCTGAAATCCACCACCAGCTCCTTGGTCTTGTCGATGTTGAGTGAGAGGTGGTTCTCCTGGCACCATTTAGTCAGGGTACTCACCTCCTCTCTGTAGGCCGTCTCATCGTTGTCGGTGATCAGGCCTATCACCGTTGTGTCATCTGCAAATTTGACGATGACGTTGGAGCTGTGTGTAGCTGTACAGATGTGTGTGTACAGGGAGTACAGGAGTGGGCTGAGGACGAAGCCCTGCGGGGCACCAGTGTTGAGGATCAGGGGAGATGAGGTGTTGTTGCCCATTCTGACCACCTGACTTCTGCCTGTCAGGAAGTCCAGGATCCAGCTGCACAGAGATCTGTTCAGTCCCAGAGTCTGGAGCTTTTCAACCAGTGTGGCAGGCACTATGGTGTTAAATGCTGAACTATAATCCACGAACAGCATCCTCACATAGGTGTTCTTATTTTCCAGGTGGGAGAGAGCAGTGTGCAGGGTGAAGGCAATAGCGTCGTCTGTGGAACGGTTTCTGCGGTATGCAAATTGTAGTGGGTCCAGTGAGGCAGGCAGCACAGAGCAGATGTGGTCTCTGATGAGCTTCTCAAAACACTTGCTGAAGATGGGTGTCAGAGCAACGGGCCTCCAGTCATTCAAGCATGTGATTTTATTTTTCTTAGGTATGGGCACAATGGTGGATTTTTTGAAGCATGAGGGAACCACAGACAGAGAGAGGGACAGATTGAAGATGTCTGTAAAAACCCCGGCTAGTTGGTAAGCGCATGCTTTGAGCACATGACCTGGGATGCCATCCGGGCCCACAGCTTCGCGGATGTTCACCCGTTTGAAGGATCGAGTTACATCCGCGACAGAAAGGGAGAGTGGACTCACCTCTTCTGCAGCAAGCCGTGGGAGCGCACTCTGTGTGGGCGGTGTTATGAGCCTCGAAACGAGCATAAAAGGTATTCAGCTCATCCGGTAGAGAGGCCGCAATGTTCACAGTGGCTGGTTTATTCCCTTTAAAACCTGTGGTGTTGTTGATGCCCTGCCACATGCTTCTTGGGTTGTTGTTGTTGAATTGTTCTTCAACTTTGTTTTTATATTGTCGTTTGGCTGCTTTGATGGATCTCCTGAGATCGTAACTGGCTTGTTTCCGATCGTCAGTGTTTCTTGGATTTAAAGGCAGATGTCCGCGCTGACAAGGCTGATCGAACATCGCTGTTAATCCACGTTTTTTGGTTGGGGTAGATGCGTATTGTTTTGGTCAGAATTACATCCTCTATACACTTCCGTATGAAACACATTACAGAATCTGAGTACTCCTCTATGTCGTCATCAGACGCTGCCCGGAACATGTCCCAGTCCACAGTCCAAAAGCATTCTATTGAAGCGCTCAATGGGATTACCGCGAGGATGATAGGGAGTTGTCCGCACTTTGTGAATTTTTGCCATCTCGCAAAGTTCTTTGATAAGTTTAGATTCAAAGTCAGCTCCTTGATCACTTAAAATCCTCTCCGGGAAACCATAATGGACAATGAATCCATCCCAGAGGCACTTAGCTACAGTCTTTGCTTTTTGGTTGCTGGTGGGTAGAGCAACTGCGTACTTTGTATAATGATCTGTCATGACAAGTACATTCTGGACATTACTTCGATCTGGTTCAATGGAAAGAAAGTCTATACAGAGCAACTCAAGGGGTCGTGTCACCTGGATGTTGACCAGTGGGGCAGACTTCTTAGGCACAGCTTTCCTTTTAACGCACCGTTCGCATGTCTTAACCTTCCTCTCGACATCAGCACTCATCTTTGGCCAATAAAAGCGAGAACGGACAAGGTCAAGAGTACGGTCCACTCCCATATGGCCCATCTGATCGTGCAAGCTCTCTAACACCATAGCACGAAACTTCACAGGTAACACCAATTGGTAATTTGTTTGATCATTCCATTGCCGCCGTCTGTATAGAACTCCCTCCTTCAATTCCAAGCGATTCCACTCCCTCAGCAACAAGGAAATGTCTGGACACTCATATCTCACTGCACGACACGGCAATTGACCTTGTTCCATGTGACTGATGACTTGATTCAGAGTAACGTCTTCTCTTTGTTCTCGCTGCAGGTCTATTACAGTTAAATCGGGTACTGCAGACGAATCTCCTACCATTTCTTGAGCAAAACATCCAGGAATAGCCTCCTGTTCTATTGTCAAGGACTCCACCAGAACAACAGGAGTTCCGCCTTCCTGCTGTACGAGATGCTTGTCACACACAGCTTGGACAACAGCGCAGTCTATGATGACACCTTTACCTTCACCCAGGTGCTTGGAAGCGAATTGCTGTATGCGTTCTTGCTCCTTCTGTGATACCATGTCATTCACTAGCTCGCCATGGGGGCGTCTTGATAATCCATCAGCGTCCTGATTCTGCTTTCCAGATCTATAGATCAGGCTGAAAGAGAAAGTCGCCAAGGCTCGGGTGATGGTTGGATGGTTGGTGATTCTTCGGGTGATGGTTGGAACTTAACTCTCACAACAATCAGTGTTCATCTCGCTGGGAAGGCTCGCCATCTTACATCAACACGCTGAAGTAAACGTAGTTCCAACGTAGGACAAAAGACCTGACCAAATCCAAAGAAAATAAAACATATGAAGACCTCTGTTTTAATCCTCTCTGACATTTTTTTACTTTTTCAAAGTTATGCTGCTGCTCGTCTCTCACCAGCCTCGAAGAGAAAAGAAAATGGCTACTCCCATCCAGCAACTAGCGTGGTGGGGCGGGACTTCAATTTAGACTTCACATAATTGGACAATCATTAAAATGTCAATCATCACACTGAAATGCTTTTCACTGGTTTAATACCACTTTTTTCTTATATTATTTTACTCAATTCAGGTTAGTTTACTGTTTTAACAGACTCTTTAATTATTTCCTTTTTATAATTAATTTTCTAAATTGTACAGGGTTACATTTTCTGAAAATATTATCCAAATTTTGTTAGTTTTTGCTTAAAACAAGTAAAAATATCTACCAATAAGAAAAATAATCTTGTTTAGCCTTTGAATTAAGATTATTTTTCGTACCCCATTGTCAGATATTTCTACTTGTTTTAAAATAAGACTAACAAAATTTGGATAATATTTTCAGAAATCGAGACATAATATCTTAAGTAATTTTACTTGTCAAGTAAATGCATCCTGGTTCAAGAATCTGTAGATATTTATACTATAAAACAAGACAAACATACTAAGGAAGAAAATAATTTTTGCAGAAATCTTAGTTTAGTTCTCACATGCCACGTGACAGCCGCTTTCTGTGCGCGTGCTTCGGATGTATGCGCTCAGAAATCCCTATATCAGAAGTTTAAACCGATATGGTTTTAAAAAGCATGATTTCAGTGTGATAGACACGATAATCAAAACCAAACAGATGTTTTTTTTTGTTTTTAGCAGAGTATTGTCTTACTATAGGGAGATGAGAGGGTCTGTATTAATTACTATTGGAGAAAGCATAACGGCTAACTTGGATCACGTGTGGCTTAATAACCAATCACATTACAGCCTTGACTTCATTGAATTTCATTCAGAGTTGTGCGACACTCAATAGCCGTGCCATAAGCTGAATCCCACCTGTCGCAAAAAGTCAGTGACTTCTCTTATAAAACTGATTTTTTTTCATGGTAAACTCTAAAAATAGTTCAATCCAAAAGTATTGTTTAGTACTCATTGAATATAAGTATTCATTGTATAACATGTTGAATATTAGCAGATAGCTGTCGAAGCCGTTTCCTCTAAAAAGCTGTTTATCGTAGTGAAGCCTCTCCTCCATTGACATCCAATCAATAAAAACGTCCTCTGGTCTCTTTCCCACATACTGCCAAAGCGGAAGCGTTAGCATTAGCCGTTATGCTTTTTTTTTTTGCTAAAGGTTGCAGCCTTGCCTTCTAGATGCTTTGGTAAAGGCACAGCCCTGTTCTGGAAAAGGGGGCGGGGACAGCAGCTCATTTGCATTTAAAGAGACATGCACGAAAACAGCGTGTTTCTGCTTCCACTCAAAATAAACATTTTAGATATAAGACATAAGATATAATAAATTATCTGTGGGGTATTTTGAGCTGAAACTTCACAGACACATTCTGGGTACACCTGAGACTTATATAACATCTTGTAAAAAAGGGTATAACAGGTGCCCTTTAATAGAACATTTGTTTAAAGTTATCTGGTCTTTAATAAAGTTGTCAAAACTTTAAAAATTACAAAATGGAATGTTATCTTACCGTGTCCTAACTACACGCGCCGCGACATGCGATAAAATATATATTTTCCATGTTAATCTGAGTTTTTGTCCTAACTAGCCACGACGATTTATATATATATAAATAGAATAGGTAAGTGTTAGTATTAGTTGGTCAGGTGCTGGGGAAAAAGATGTGTCTTTAGATGTTTTTTGAAAATGGCTAAAGACTCGAATTGCTGTTCGAATTGAGATCGGGAGGTCATTCCACCAGCTGGGCACAGTCCAGGAAAAGGTCCGTGAGAGTGATTTGGTACCTCTTTGAGATGGCACCACAAGGTGTCGTTCACTTGCAGAACGCAAGATTCTGGAGGGTGCATAAGTTTAAACTAGCAAGTTTAGGTATATCGGTGCAGCGCCAGTTGTGGTCTTGTAGGCAAACATCAGTACCTTGAATTTGATGCGAGCGGCTATTGTTAGCCAGTGTAACTTGATGAATAGAGGGGTAACGTGAGCTTTTTTCGGCTCATTAAAGACCACTCTGGCTGCTGCATTCTGGATCAGTTGCAGAGGCTTGATAGTGCATGCGGGAAGGCCCGCCAAGAGAGCATTACAATAGTCCAGTCTGGAGAGAACAAGTGCTTGGAAAAGGAGTTGTGCGGCTTGCTCTGACAGGAAGGGCCTAATCTTCCTAATGTTGTATAAGGCAAATCTGCAGGACCGGGCCATTGTAGCAATGTGGTCTGTGAAGCTTAACTGATCATCGATCACAACTCCAAGGTTCCTGGCTGTCCTGGAAGGAGTTATGGTTGACGAACCCAGCTGTATAGCGAAGTTGTGGTGAAGTGATGGGTTGGCTGAGACCACGAGCAGTTCTGTCTTAGCAAGATTGAGCTGAAGGTGATGGTCCATCATCCAGCTAGAAATGTCACTCAGACAGGCTGCAATGCGAGCAGTTACTGTCAGATAATCTGGTTGGAATGAGAAGTAGAGTTGAGTGTCATCAGCATAGCAGTGGTAAGAAAAGCAATGCTTCTGAATGACCGATCCTAATGATGACATGTAGATGGAGAAGAGAAGTGGTCCAAGCACTGAGCCTTGAGGAACTCCAGTAGCAAGATGTTGTGTCTTCGAAACCTCACCCCTCCAAGACACCCTGAAGGACCGATCTGAGAGGTAAGACTCGAACCACAGGAGGGCGGTTCCTGAGATGCCCATCTTTCTGAGGGTGGACAGGAGGATCTGGTGGTTAACTGTGTCAAAAGCAGCAGACAGATCCAGCAAGATGAGTACAGAGGATTTGGAAGCTGCTCTTGCCAGTCTCAGGGCCTCTGTAACCGAGAGTAGGACAGTCTCAGTTGAGTGGCCGCTTCTGAAGCCAGATTGGTTGTTGTCCAGAAGGTTGTTCTGTGCAAGAAACAAAGAGAGTTGGTTGAACACAACTCGCTCAAGTGTCTTAGCAATGAATGGAAGCAGGGATACCGGTCTGTAGTTTTCTAAAAGTGTTGGATTTAGAGAGGGTTTTTTAAGCAGTGGGCTTACCCAAGCCTGCTTAAATGCTGTGGGAAATGTACCAGTGTGAAGCGAGGTGTTGATAATGTGAGTAAGCGCAGGTATGACTGAAGAAAAAATGGCTTGAAGGAGGTGAGTGGGGATAGGATCTAGTGGACAAGTAGTGGGATGATTGGAAAGGATGAGTTTGGAAACCTCCGTCTCCGAAAGAGGAAGTTATTGAAGTTATTATTGGTTTGTGATGTGAGGAATTGGTCACTGATAGTTCTTGTTTTATTTGTGAAGAAAGTTGCAAAGTCATCAGCTGTAAGAGTTGATGAACGAGGAGGGGGAGGATGACAGAGAAGAGAAGAGAAAGTTTTGAAGAGTGCGCGAGAGTCGGAACAGTTGTTAATTTTGTTGTGGTAGTATGTCGTTTTAGCAGTGGAGACATTTGCAGAGAAGGAAGAGAGGTGTGACTGATACACACTAAGGTCGGTAGAGTTTTTGGATTTGTGCCATTTCCTCTCTGCAGCCCTTAGTTTAGCGCGATGTTCACAGAGATCATTGGACAACCAGGGGGCAGAGGGGGTAGTGCGTGCTGGTCTGGATGAAAGGGGGCAAAAGTTGTCCAAGCAAGATGTTAGAGTGACGCAAAGAGTGTCAGTAGCACTGCTTGTGTCCAGTGCTGAAAACTGAGAGGGTGAAGGTAGTGCGGATGAAACCATTGAGGATAGGCGAGAGGGAGAGAGCGAGCGTAGGTTACGCCAAAAGGTGACCTGCGGAGGAGCGTTTGCTATGTCAGGAGTTAGTGTGAGGTTAGAAGTGATGAGGAAGTGGTCTGAGGTGTGCAGTGGAGTTACTAATGTGTTGTCTGTGGAGCAGTAGCGTGTGCAGATGAGGTCCAGTTGGTTACCTGATTTGTGAGTAGCCGTAGTAGACACTCGTTTGAGGTCAAATGAAGTGAGAAGAGTGTTGAAGTCAGTAGCCTGGGGTTTTTCTAGGTGAATGCTGAAGTCACCGAGCAGTACCAGAGGAGTACCATCCTCAGGAAAGTTTGACAGTAACACATCCAACTCCTCCAAGAAGTTACCCAGTGGACCTGGGTAACATTGCAACATACAAACTATATGACAGTAGATAAGCTCAGGTACTGATTATGTGCTTTTTTCAAAGTTAAGCATGCCTAATATGAGTTTAAATATAATTTTGTGTGACCTTATTGCCATACTGAAAGCAACAACAGATAGTTTACCTCAGATCTTAAAAATAAATTAAAGCAAACATGTACGTTAAAACAATGCGAACCAACAAGCGTATTCCATAACAAAAAAGGTATCAGTCACTCAGTATGTACATTTAGCAATGTTAAAAATGTTTAATATTTATGAATTAGATTATAAACTTATCCATTTTGTTGTGAGTGCAGTGCGCTTCCAGAGAGGCTCCGCCCACACACGCTTCTGATTGGCTGTGATATTTGATTGATTCTGTCACGTCGCGTCTGGTGTGGATGCACAAATTGCTTGTCTCTGGAATCTTATTTAAAAAAAATAATAATAATTTTAAAAACTAATAACTTTCAGAAATTACATTTTCATAGCTTAACGTTAGCAAAACATTCTTAAAACATATTTATGTTGGCTGGGTTCATTGTGTCTCTGTCTGTTGTGTTGGAACACGAGGCGCTGATGAACTCATGAATGACTTTGTGAGTTGGTTTATGTATTGTTTAAATGATGATCTTTGATGGTCTTCACTGTATCTCCTCTCCTTCGACTGCCATGTCTCTCGCTGGCACAAATTACCCACAAACCCCTGCTTGCCCTCCACCAGCGCTTGGACTGAGGTATAGGTGGGATTTAATAGAAGAGTATGGCTCTAATCTTTTGAAGATGTAGTTGAGCTGCAGGCTGGGAGTGTGGAGGAAAGCACAGATGTGTGTTTCTCAGCTCAGAGCTTTAGGGAGTGTGTGGAGACTGCTAATAGATCTTTATTAATCCAGAGCAGCAAAGCTTGAAATAGCCTTTAGAGCCCAATTTCGAAGCCCACTATGTGTAAAGAAAACTTTACCGCCTTTCCTGAACTTCAAAAGCTCACGCTCAAGCGTGTTTAAAGCACGTAAACTGAGATCAGTGATAACGAATGATCCCGTGTCAGAGAGATTCGGCTTGATCTGCAGACACTACGAGGCTCAGAAACAGCAGGTTGCTGCTAGTTTAACCACACAATTATTTATCTGATTAGATACGCTATGATATGTTACATGGGAGGACGGCTGATGTAGATCATCAAGGCGATCAGAGCATGAATTACTATCCTGGCTGATTTGAAGATGGTGTAGTTTAGCTGTGCTTATTGATTATGTTACATGGTTATTTTATGCCAAAATAAACATAGAGCACTGTGATAAAAAGGTAACACTTTATTTTAAAGGAAAAAGGAGGTCCAAAATTAAATTTGCTGGAAATATCCTCATCCTCAGGCCAGCACGTGAGTTTGTTTCTTCATCAGGTTTGGATAAATGTGTCTCTGCATCAGTGTCTCAGCAATGGATGCTCTGCAGTGAATGGGTGCCGTCAGAATGAGAGTCCAAACAGCTGATAAAAACATCACAATAATCCACAAGTAATCCACACCAGTCCATCAGTTAACATCTTGAGAAGACAAAAGCTGAAACAAATCCAGCATTAAGACGTTTTTAACTTCAAACTGTTGCTTCTGGCTAAAATATGAGTCCATAATCCATAATAACGCTTCCTCCAGTGATAAAGTGTTCTGGTCTGAATCAGGAGAGAAATCTGCACAGATCAAGCAGCGTTTACAAGACAAAACAGCTCTAAACAAATTTGTGGCTGGATTTTGATGCGAGAGATAACAGCAGATGGACCTTTTCACTGGAGGAAGAGTTATTATGGATTATGGACTCATATTTCAGTTAAAAACATCTTGATGATGGATTTGTTACAGCTTTTGTCTTCTCCAGATGTTAACTGATGGACTGGAGTGGTGTGTATTACTTGTGATGTTTTTATCAGACTCTCATTCTGACGGCACCCATTCACTGCAGAGCATCCATTGCTGAGACACTGATGCAGAGACACATTTCTCCAAACCTGATGAAGAAACACACTCATCTACTTCTTGGATGGCCTGAGGGTGAGCACATTTTCAGCAAATTTTCATTTTTGGGTGAACTATTTCTTTAGGTCGACATAGTTACACATAACATATACCTATAAAAGTAAAACAGTGAATCATGCATCAAGCAACTAACCCTAATCTTAAAGGGACAGTTCACCCAAAAAATGATAATTCTGTCATTAATTACTCACCCTCATGTTGTTTGAATCCCCGAAGACTTCCGTTCATCCTCGGAACACAATCAAAGATATTAAATCTGAGAGCATTCTCTCCCTCCATTGACAGCCTAAGTAACTTTTACTTCGAAGGCCCAGAAAGGTATTGAAAACATAATGGAAGTAGTTCATGTTACTCCAGTTATTCAACTTAAATTTTCTGAAGTGACGGGAGTGCTTTTTGTCTGCCAAAAAAAAACATAAATTAATTAATTAATTAAATAAATAACAACTATAATCAAAAATTTCCTAAGTCCTTTATAACAGAATTAATGACATAATTTATTTTTTTGGGTAAACTATCCCTTTAACCTTATGTTACATTAATTACAATGTAGCAACGTCACCTTAAAATGCAGTGTAACCATATAAAATCTCTTTTTTTTTTCCTGTGCAGTAAATGGTGCGGTGAATGCCTGCAGTCCTTCAGCAGATTCTGAGCTCCTGAACCAATTCCTCCACATAATGATGAGATTAGAGCGCTGTCAATCTCTCCTGACAGAAGCAGTTAGACCCGCGAGCATCTGACGGACACAACAGAAGCATCGGGATGCTTTACAGCTCCGCATGTGAGACTTTTGTCAATTTAGTGAGTTTAAAATGCATTTCCAGGCCCGGGCTGAGTGTGTTCAGGGACTGAATGCAGGAATAATGTTATTCTTCTCTTTCTGAGTTATCTCGGTTTCTATGCGATATGGCACACGGTGCATACTGGGATATCAGGGACGTGACACACTCACAGACTCACTCACACACACACACACACACACACACACACACACACACACACACACACTCACTCACTCACTCACTCACTCACTCACACACTCAATCACACACACACACACACACACACACACACACACACACACACACACACACAGACTCACTCTCACACACACACACACACACACACACACACACACACACACACACACACTCACACTCACTCACTCACACACTCAATCACACACACACACACACACACACACACACACACTCACACACACACACACATACTCAATCTCACACACACACACACACATACTCAATCACACACACACACACACACACACACACTCACACACACAGAGAGCCAGAAGTCAGACTGGTCTGCAGCACAGGTGCATTGATTCGTGGACTGTCGCGCTCATTGGGACAGCACTAGGTGGTCCGCATTAAATACAGCACTGAGAGTGATCCTGCGGCACGGCTCGGCTGACCCGCTTATTGAGCCCGGTGATAGATTCACACACATTCTCAGATAATAAGGAGCCGGTGGGCCTGTGCGCTCCATCTCCTCTGAGTTCATCATGCGCTAGTCACATTACAGGCCTTTACCAGCGGAAGGGTCTCCTTTAATTCTGAAGCGACCCCCTTCTACGTAACAAATCACCTGTCGGTGGAAGCGGCGTTTCTCAGACGTTCAGAGGAGGCCAGAGAGAGAGTAATAAGGCAGTTTTTCTAAAGGATGCCGTGACACAGGGGAAGACATGTCAAGCCATCCAGCATGGCGTCAGTGGACCCTCCAGGTAGGCGAGGTGGCCTGTCAGACAGAAATATTCCCCGGGTAGGACTGATGGAGGAGCGGTGAGGTGAGCTGATATGGAGGAACAGTTGTGGCTCTAGATGGCAGTATTAGTCCAGCGAGCGCTGCGACTGCACAAAGACTGATGTAATCCTCTAGAAGAGAATGTAAATTACAAGAAAAAAAATATTTGCTGCTTGCCCTTTTTTGCAGTGACTATCAGCTGCATCAGAAAAAGACTTATATTGCTTGCTGCTGGCTATAGTGAGAGGTCAGGGCAAGAGCTGTAAACATCAATGACTGCTATATCAAATGCTAAATTGTAGGTTAATGTCGATGAAATGCATTAAGTTGGTATTTTGTATCTATAAAATAAATCAAAAATCATTGCGGTCTCTAAAAACAAAGATTTATCAGCTGACTTTGTAAGCAATGAATGGATTTTTTTCAGGGTTGTTTATGAGACACATACCATAATTTACCCTGATTTATATTGTCAGCGGTCACCCACAGGCACAGACATATTTTTATGTTTAATATATTAAAAACAAATACACATTAAAAAGTTTGTGGTCAGTATGATTCTCTTTAGAAGTCTCTTCTGCTCATCAAGAATTAAGTAAAAATTGTGAAATATTATTACAATTTAAAACAGCTGTTTTCTATATGAATATGTGTTAAACTATAATTTATTTCTGTGATCAAAGCTGTATTTTCAGCCTCATTACTCCAGTCTTCAGTGTCACATGATCTTCAGAAATCATTATAATATGCTGATTTGCTGCTCAAGAAACATTTCTGATTATTATCAATGTTGAAAACAATTGTGCTGCACAATATTTTTATGGAAACTGTGATTCATTTTATTTTTCAGGATTCACAGATGAATAGAAAGTTCAAAAGAACAGCATTTATTTTAAATATAAATCTTTTGCATCATTATAAATGTCTCTACAGTCACTTTTGATGTTGATTTTGTTATGGGGTTGACGAGACGTGAGACATGCGGATCCATTTGCAAGGCTTTATTATGAAACATGGTCAATACAGGCAGGGTCGGGCAGTAGCAAACAGGTATGGCATGGGCAAGACACAAGAGCAGTCCGTTAAGCAAGCGTGGGTCGACGATCAGCGTACAGTATCCAGAGGGCTAGGCAGAGAGAATAATCCAGGAGCACGGGCAGAATCGGAACACAGGAAATCAGACTAGGAATACTTGGGAAACGCTTCGTATGCAGCTAGGCTAAACAATACTCGGCAGAGTGTATGAGAATGTCCAGAGTTTATATAGTGTGTGGGGGTGTGTGATTGGGTGATGGTGATTGTGAGATGGTGAACAGGTGCAAGTGTGATCATTGTGAACAGCTGTGTGGGTGCAGTGAATGATGGGAGATGCAGTCTAAGAGTGATCTGTAACTGTGTGAAATCAATGTGATGGGAGAGTGACCTCTAGTGGTGAGTGATGCAAAGTTCATGGCCAGGATTCGTGACATAGCCCCCCCCAAGGAGCGGCTTCCAGACGCTCCACACATTACCGAATCCAGGAGGGTGGTGGAGCGGAGGCGGAACAGGGGAAGGGAAGGAGGACCAGGTCCATGTGCGAGTGGCGAGGGTGTGGGATGCAGCAGGGCTGGAAACCAGGGCGGAGCAGATGGACCTGGAGCCCACCAGGTCGGAGCAGACAGAACTGGAGCTCCCCTGGGTGGAGCAGACGGACCTGGAGCCCACCAGGGCAGAGTGGACGGGACTGGAGCCCCCCAGGGCGGAGCGGACGGACCTGGAGCCCACCAGGGCGGAGCGGACGGGACTGGAGCCCCCCAGGGCGGAGCAGGCAGGACTGGAGCCCCCCAGGGCAGAGCGGACGGACCTGGAGCCCACCAGGGCGGAGCGGACGGGACTGGAGCCCCCCAGGGCGGAGCAGACGGGACCAGAGCTCCCCGCAGGGAAGCAGACTGGGCAGGTAACCCTGACAGGACCTGGAAGCAGAGGAGAATAAGGACTAACAACACAGGGAGAGCCTTCACGATCTCGGGGGCCGTGCCAGGGCAGGACAGGAAATCCCAGACGGCCTCCGTAGCCATGGCAGGGCCGGACAGGATATCACCGACAGCCTCCTTAGCCGTGTCAGGACAGGGCGAGAGTTCATAAACGGCCTCCGTAGCCATGACAGGGCCGGACAGGGAATCACAGACGGCCTCCTTAGCCGTGTCAGGATAGGGCGAGAGTTCATAGACGGCCTCCATAGCCGTGACAGGACAGGATGAGAGCTACAGACGGCCTCCATAGCCGTGACAGGACAGGATGAGGGCTCACAGACGGCCTTCATAGCCGTGACAGGACAGGGGAGAGTTCACAGACGGCCTCCATGGCCGGGACAGAACAGGGTGAGAGTTCATAGACGGCCTCCATAGCCGTGACAGGACAGGATGAGAGCTCACAGACGGCCTTCTCAGCCGTGACAGGACAGGGTGAGAGCTCACAGACGGCCTCCATAGCCGTGACAGGACAGGGCAAAAGTTCACAGACGGCTTCTTTAGCCGGGGCAGGACAGGGCGAAAGTTCATAGACGGCCTCCATGGCCGGAGCAGGACAGGGCGAAAGTTCATTGGAGGATACCACCGACACCTGTATTGCTGAGCGCCACCACCTTGCAAGGAGCTGAAGCGAGCACCACCGCTTCAGAAGGTTCTGCAACAGGTGCTGCCACCTCTGGAGACATTACGGTGGATGTCGCTACCTCAGGCAGTCCAATGGTGGTGTACGCAGCCCAAATGCAACATAAAGCGATCCCTATCATGGGAAGCGCTTCAGACAGAGAAATCAGTTCAGGGACAGGGGGCCAAAGTGAGTGGATTTGGGGATACCAGCAGCGCGTGCAGACACCAGTGGTGCATCCCTCACGCTGGATATCAGACAGGAAATCGAAGGACTGACCTTAAATCTCTGGGTCTGACAGACTCTGGCAGTTCGGCGAAGACATGAAGAGGCTCTTGCTGAAGAGCCGAGACGTGAAGAGGCTCGGGCTGAGGAGCTGAGACGTGAAGAGGCTCTGGCTGAGGAGCTGAGACGTGAAGAGGCTCTGACTGAGGAGCTGAGACGTGAAGAGGCTCTGACTGACGAGCTGAGACGTGAAGAGGCTTGACTGACGAGCTGAGACGTGAAGAGGCTCTGGCTGAAGAGCTGTGACGTGGCGTGACTCTGGCTGGTCAGTTGTGACGTGGCGTGACTCTGGCTGGTCAGCTGTGACGTGGCGTGACTCTGGCTGGTCAGCTGTGACGTGGCGTGACTCTGGCTGGAGAGCTGAGAGGGTGTGACTCATGACGATCAACTGTGGCTTGGCTTGACTCACGGAGATCACAGGTGGCTTGGCTTGACACGTGATGATCAACTGTGGCTTGGCTTGACTCACGGAGATCACTGGTGGCTTGGCTTGACTTGTGACGATCAACTGTGTTTTGGTTGGACTTGTGACGATCAACTGTGGCTTGACTTGACCTTTTAACATAGGCTGTGAATTGACTTGGTTCTTCAACATCAGCGGTGACTTGACTTGACTCCTTAACATCAGCGGTGATTTGACCTGGCTTTTTAATATCAGCGGTGACTTGACTTGACTCTTTAACATCAGCGGTGACTTGACTTGACTCCTTAACATCAGCGGTGACTTGACCTGGCTTTTTAACATCAGCGGTGACTTGACTTGACTCTTTAACATCAGCGGTGACTTGACCTGGCTTTTTAACATAGGCTGTGGCTTGACTGGGCTTTTTAACATAGGCTGTGGCTTGACTTGGCTCCTTAACATCAGCGGCGACTTGACTTGGCTTGTGACTGGCAGCAATGACGCTACGGGGTGTTGTTGTGGCCGCCATTTTGTGAGCGTGCTCTAGCGCAGCTGTGATCACACAATTGGGTGCGGTGTCTCGTTCCTCCGCGACCCCCACAGTAAACGAAGAGCCAACACATAGAAAGCATAGTCCAGGAACTGATGAGAGATGAACGGGGACCCTCACGGGTTAGCTGTGATTTCAGCGGCTGATTAATGCCCTCACAAAAGAAGTCTATGAGTACACAGTCCGGCAGATCAGAAAAATGGGCGAGGTCTAAGTATTCTTGTATATACTCCTCAAGTGGTCGCAAGCCCTGCCTGAGGTGTAACAAAATTCTTGCAATGTCCATACCTGGCCAATATCCACTAGAAAAGCCGCTGGATCCTTTGTTGGCCGAGTATTCTGTTATGGGGTTGACGAGACGTGAGACATGCGGATCCATTTGCAAGGCTTTATTATGAAACATGGTCAATACAGGCAGGGTCGGGCAGTAGCAAACAGGTATGGCATGGGCAAGACACAAGAGCAGTCCGTTAAGCAGGCGTGGGTCGACGATCAGCGTACAGTATCCAGAGGGCTAGGCAGAGAGAATAATCCAGGAGCACGGGCAGAATCGGAACACAGGAAATCAGACTAGGAATACTTGGGAAACGCTTCGTATGCAGCTAGGCTAAACAATATTTCGGCAGAGTGTATGAGAATGTCCAGAGTTTATATAGTGTGTGGGGGTGTGTGATTGGGTGATGGTGATTGTGGATGGTGAAACAGGTGCAAGTGTGATCATTGTGAACAGCTGTGTGGGTGCAGTGAATGATGGGAGATGCAGTCTAAGAGTGATCTGTAACTGTGTGAAATCAATGTGATGGGAGAGTGACCTCTAGTGGTGAGTGATGCAAAGTTCATGGCCAGGATTCGTGACAGATTTAATGCATCTGTGATTTCTTTAAAAACTTTTGAATGGTAGTGCATACGATGTAATGTCTAAAAGAAACAACTTTTCCAAATGTGTTCAGAGCAGATTTCTGGAGGCCGAATGGTTTTCAGAGGCATATTTTTCCCACATCTGCAGGCATCCCATCTACTTCCAGCGTGTTGGATTGCGGGGGGCTACACAGCCAATTTACAGAGTAACATGAGCAGCGACAAGAAAATCATTACCACAAGATTCATATCGATAGCTGTTCCTTTAATGCTCAGAGACCAAAGTTTAGCCTTAAAGTCCTGCAGCGAAAGACTCAAGGATAGATCAATGTCAACAAACCGGGAACGAGCAGAGCTTCAGGCGTGGAAAGTCATATCGTGATGTCTGGCTGGTATGGTTTCATTTCATGAATTCTTTAATGTGCTAAGTCCAAATGGTCCCAAACGTCCCCTGTTGCTTGGCAGTCTAAAATAATTGAGGAGTTTTCCGGCAGGCTTCTCTCAGAATCACATCCTCTCCTTCTGGCTCTCGTGGCTTTCAGGCCAAAGAGCCGGGGTCCGATGATGGAGCTGCGTACGGCCGTAATCTACAGATGTAGCTGAAAATGGCCCCCTGGAGATCGTCCCCTGCCTCCGACATCATTTATCCTGCTGTCCAATCACCGCACTCGTAGATCAATATTACAACCGAACGGAATGAGAAAGTAGAAAAAGTCCAGGTATTAAATGTGTGCTAAAAGAAAGCTGTCTTAAGGACGGCCTGTTGTTGAGGTCTGTTTGGCGTCATGAACTGAAGATCCAAATACTGACGTATGTTATTAGTAAATACGTCGGCTCTGTTGCAAAACCTGGTTAGTTGTCTACTGTCAGCAGTCTAAATAACCATGCAACTGATTGGGAACGCTCTCCATGAGTTGCCTCTGAAACAAACACATCGTGCAAAAACACAAGGGTCTCAACTCTCAGCTGATATCCAGCTAACCTTCTCACGTCATCAGAACGCTGGCAAACGTTCTAGCAAGGTTCTCTAAAAGTTATGGAAAATAACTTCTAGTGGAGATAGATTCAAAGTTATCTGATCTTTAATAATGTTGTCAAAACTTTAGCACACACACACACACACACACACACACACACACACACCACAGACACACAACACACACACACACACACACACACACTTACACACACACACACACACACACACACACACACACACACTCACTCACACACACACAATTCAGACACACACTAACACACACACCACACACACACACACACATTATTTAGCCTATATGTCATTTAAAGAGCATTTTCCTGAAACATTTTAGTTGGATGTTCATCTAATATATACTGTATATATATTTTTAAATGCTACTAATTTATTTCAGAACGTTCAGAGAACATTCATATGCAACATTACAATAATGTTTAATGCAAAATGAGAAAATAGAAAGGGTCCCTGTTTTATTGATGCATATAAATGGAAAATAATAATTACATTTTTTGTGTTCATACTGTATAGTGTAAAACATTGTAGAAAACATGCCTAGATTATTTCAACTAGACTTTTACTGTGTTTTACTACTTGAACTGTAAAAGTTCAGAACAAATAAAAACAGGGAACATTCTCAGAAATTTGGCTAATGTTCTGGTGAGGTTTTCTCAAAGTTATGAACAAAATATTTATTTTAGTAGCATTAATAGAATGTGGCCAATGTGGTCTTTAATAATGTTCTCAAAACATTAACACACACACTTTATACATTTTTTTTTTCTGATATATATATATATATACAGGTGCATCTAAAAAAAATAGAATATCGTGAAAAAGTATTTTGTGTAACTTATTTCAAAAAGTGAAACTTTCATATATTCTAGATTCATTGCATGTAAAGTAAAACATTTCAAAAGTTTTTTTGGTTTATTTTTGATGATTAGAGCTTACAGCTAATGAAAGTCAAAAATCAGTATCTCAAAATATTAGAATATTTACATTTGATTTGCATTAAATGACCATCCCTACAGTATAAATTCTGAGTATCTCTTGTTCTTTGAAACCACAATAATGGGGAAGACTTCTGACTTGGCAATGATCCAGAAGACGAACACTGACGCCCTCCACAAAGAGGGTAAGTCACAGAGGGTCATTACTGAAAGGTGTGGCTGTTTACAGAGTGCTGTATCAAAGCATGTTAAATGCAAAGTTGACTGGAAGGAAGAATTTGGGTAGGAAAAGGTGCACAAGGAACAGGGATGACCGCAAGCTTGAGAATACAGTCAAGCAAAGCTGATTCAAACACTTGGGAGAGCTTCACAAGGAGTGGACTGAAGCTGGAGTCAGTGCATCAAGAGTCACCACGCTCAGACGTCTTCAGGAAAAGGGCTACCAAGCCACTTCTGAACCAGAGACAACCTCAGAAGCATCTTACCTGGGCTGTGGAGAAAAAGAACTCAGTGGTCCAAAGTCCTCTTTTCAGATGAAAGTAATTTTGCATTTCATTTGGAAATCAAGGTCCAGAGTCTGGAGGAAGAGTGGAGAGGCACAGAATCCATGTTGCTTGAAGTCCAGTGTGAAGTTTCTGAAGTCAGTGATGATTTGGGGTGCCGTGACGTCTGCTGGTGTTGGTCCATTGTGTTTTATCAAGTCCAAAGTCAATGCAGCCATCTACCAGGAGATTTTAGAGCACTTTATGCTTCCATCTGCTGACAAGCTTTATGGAGATGCTGATTTCATTTTCCAGCAGGACTTTGGACCTGCCCACAGTGCCAAAACCACTTCCAAGTGGTTTGCTGACCATGATATTACTGTGCTTGATTAGCCAGCCAATATGCCTGACCTGAACTCCATATGGAATCTATGGGATATTTTCAAGAGAAAGATGAGAAACAGTGGATCCAACAATCCAGACGAGCTGAAGGCTCAATAGTGCCTCAGCAGAGCCACAGGCTGATCTCTTCCATGCCATTCCTCACTGATGCTGGAGTTTGTGCTGAAGGAGCCCCGACCAAGTATTGAGTGCATAAATTAACATACTTTAAAGAACTTGAACTTTTCTGTTTTGAAAATCCTTTTTTTGATTGATTTTAGGAAATATTCTAATATTTTGAGATACTGGATTTTTGACTTTCATGAGCTGTAAGATCTAATCATCAAAATTAAAAAAAAACTTTTGAAATGTTTTACTTTACATGTAATGAATCTAGAATATATGAATGTGTCACTTTTTGAAATAGGTTACAAAAAATATATTCTATTTTTTTTTTATTAAAATTTTTTGAGATGCACCTGTATATGAATATATATTCATATTTTATCTAACATATTTTAAATGTTACTACTTGTGTCACCTTCTGAGAACATTCAAAAGAAACATTCCATAATGGTTGCAAAATGATAGAGTAGAATATTCCCCTAATGTTTGTATATATATATAAAAAAACATGTATAAAACATTTTAAAAACCGGACCTTTTGAATGTTCAGAGAGCATTCAGAAAAAAACCTTTTAAGAATTTAATGGGAATATTTACAAAATGTTCTTAGAATATTTTTTTGTTAGCTACTGTAGGTGCCAATAGAGTTTAGGGTTAACTGTGCCAGATAATTCCATAATGTTCCAACAAGCACAGAAACACACAGCATACACAGACCTTGGGTAAAAGATTCTTAATTAGTTTAATCTATTTTATCAACCTTTTCTGTATTGAATGAATTACACTGGAATTTTATAAATTATATATATATATTTTTTTTTTCTTTCCATATAGCTTGCTGCATTATGTGCCACAATTATTCGGAACGGCCTTCACGTCAGAAGCGTCTACAGTGCTTTAAAATGCTGTCGACATAGAAAGCTCATTATGTTCTGGAACAGAGCCCATAGTGAGAAACTTTCACAAAGGTGCTGCTAAACAATGAAGGATCTTACATTTGTGTGGAATTCAGAGCAGCTTGAATTTCCACAGTATCTTTTATTTTATGACGAAAGCTTTGACAGGCACAAGATTACAAATATGGCAGATTATTGGCTCCCTTTGACAAAAGAAACATGTAAAAGCACAAAGGTAATTCCAGATGCACTTCATTAACCAACCCATCACATTCCACAACAACAAATCATCATGATGACAGTCAGAATGCGTTTTAAATGTATCCACATTCCTCATCACGGATGGAAACGAGCGAGCTGAAGGTAAATGCATGAGGGTTTGTGCATGTGAAGGCTGCTGTGAAGTCATTGGTGGCTTCTGGAGCACAGGATGAATGGTCCAGACAGACACCATGCCCACAAGGCCTGAGAGATGGTGTTATTTTCAAGACGAATGGGCAGCAGAGCTTTTAGGTACACAACAGAAATCCAATGAAAGGGAACATCGCATCATTTGATGAGGCGTCCCTGGGGAAATTGAGCCTCGTGGCTATATGACAAATGCGAAGTGATTTTAGAGCGACCCGCGACACACATCGCCTGCAGTCCTGCGCTCTTCGTCCTTGAAGATGGCTTTTCTGAAGTCCACTATACTCCGCTTTACCCTCCGGTCACGTTTGAGGCATGCAGCGTTTAGGAACTGACATCATACAGCATGTGTTCATGCTGTTTCCAAAAGAGGGCAGCGATTCCATTTGGTTCCACAAAGAACCTTTCAGTGATCAGTTCATACAAGAACCACTTTGTCTAGGTGTAAATAACATTTTAATGATCTAAATGGAATGGAAAGGTTCCAAGGGTCTTCTTGAAACCACTGATGCCAATAAATAACCTTTATTTTTTTAAGATCCCAACATGCACCGGATGTCTATAAAACGTCAGGTTGACGTCTGACAGATGTTGCATTTTGGTTGAAAATGAAAATCTGGTTGACGTCAGTATATGACATTGACTTAACCGTGGCTTTTGGTTACACAACCTAAAAATAAGTAAATATCAACTTCAGCTGACGTCGGAATTGGTCATCAATTTAACATTGACATTAGACGTTGAATTTACATTGAATTTTGGTCACCCAACATTGCAACCGAAATTTAACCAAATATCAACGTCTTATTGCAAATTCTTCTTTGATGGTGAAAGGTGCATTATGTCAAGATTAGTGTTGAACTTTAACAAGTGCATTGCCGTTTGCATATCTATTGGCAGGGTTAGGCAAAGATACATCAAAATACATTTTAAAATAAACTATCAAATATCTTAATTTTAAGTGTATCAAGATAAACTACAAAATACAGCAGCCACACCATGTATCAAAATAAACGACTGTATTTTTGTATTCTAAAAATACCAAAAAAATATTTTACAAGGGTGCATGCAATTTCTTTGCAAACCTTTCATCAATTGGTCTATTTGATCTATTCCTTCACCTTACACTGACCCGAGTCATGCAATAAATCTGACATATGCAACCAATATTCACATATCCCTGTGATCTCCCAGATGAAAACAACCAACAGTTTAATGTTTAACAGTTTGCGAATGACTCATAATTGTATCCTAATTTGGTTACTTGGTGTTTGGTAACGAAGGGCCTACTTTGCACTCAAAATTCATTCATAAGAAGACAACTGATGGCACCTATCATAGCAACTAGTTTCTAACTAATTAATCATTTGATTGTTAATCATAAATGTAATAATATATTATGTGTCAGGCAGTCATTCATGCAATGGTGTGCAAAATCATGATCCTACTAAACAGCTACTTCAATTAGGGTACAATATTCAGCAATCAAATATTTATTTATCAATCATTGGACACCTATTTGGAAGTTGAAAACAAACATTTTAGCATTTCAACAATTATTAATTGATCAATATGTTTTGATTTTAAATGTAAACAAAATCAAAAAGTAGTAACAGAACCTCCTGAGACCCAGCTGTGGAGTTTTTGCCTCTGTAGTGGACATTATATGTTAGTGTATTTCTCTGAGACGTCACGTCACAGATGTAAGTCTGGATGTCCTGTACAGAGCACATTCAGAGCTTTATAGAGATATTAAATGATTGGATGTTTCATCATCACCACACCCTCTACTAGGTCTTTAAAGATGGATCAATTTAATTTAGTGGAAAATTTTACATCCTTATGGAAATATGATTATATTTTGTAATTGTCATTTAAATCTGAATAATTTTCAAATTGTTTGTCATAAAGCAACATCTCAGGAAAATGTTATGGGTTTTCAAATTCAAATATGACTTGCTGTTATGAAACAGGACATAATTTCATACATGTGCAGGACACCAGGACTAAAAGCATGTTTATTACGCATTTTGGGAGACATAACAATTGAATAGGAAAATAAATTATACATCAATTTTGTTATGAAATATTAGATATTATGAAAATCTGGCCTATTATTACTCCCATTATGACTATTCTTTTTTCAACATGCTGTCCCAGCAGCAACACATTCATATGCAAATTAGATGCAGTGTATAGATACGCTGTGTTTAATGTGAAAACCAGTTTATGGATTTTTTTACACACATATTGCATAAAACAAAATGGTATATCAAATAATTTTGTTATATATTTTATAACATAGTTGAGAATCATCCATAAACAAAGTTTAGTATGAAAAAATCCTGAAACCTAAAAATTGATTGGTGATTTTTTTTTTTTTTAATCCCATTGTTTTTGCCTTTTTGATGTCTATTCATGCCATTTTATTTTTAGAAAAACTGAGTCCTAGTGTCCTCATAGAATAAAATATAATTTTTCAAAAATTTTATTTTTCCATTTTTTTTCTTATGCTCTAAACAATGTAATGACATGAATAAATACTAAATTCACAAAGCATTTTTTTTTTGGGGGGGGGGGGGGTCTCAGGAGGTTAATCCAACTCCAACCACCGAATCTATTGAGAGTCATAGAAGTATAGAGGACACATACACATTAATAGTATAGTAACAAGTCAGAGGCTGCCTGTCCCTGTCTATTGGCATTAATTTACTGCATTATCCCAGCAGAACTGCTTTCTGTCCAGAAAACCTCTGTGTTTGAACCATGTCAGAAGTCCTCGAATCTCCTGTCCTCGATAAACCTCTACACTTTAGACTCTCTTGACTTGTTTTGCAGTTCGGTCCAGTGCACTTCTGCGGCTTACAGTGTCAGTCTATTTCATTTCGAAGCAGGTTTTCAACCATTTACGAGAGACTGACACCACATCCATTTTAACTGACAGCCAGCAAATAGCCCTCCAGTCTCCATTTACTTCCACAGGGACGTCAGCTGAAAATAGCAGCACAGCCTCCACGCTGGACGCTCTTCTGGCTGAAGTTTGAATAACTTGATAAATGTGTGATATGAGCTTGTTTAAATGAGTTTAGCCTTTCTGTTGGAAACTCAGCAGTACAATCTGAACTTTCTCTGTAGCGATAAACTCGATGCATTATGGATAAAGGCTGGGATATGTTCATGTTTTCTTTCAGAGATGTCTGTGTGAGCTCTGATTTTTTAAATGAGACTAAAGAAGTAATATGGACCAAATGCAAGCCTTGGTTGTTTCATATCAAATTTATAGAGCTTATTATGAGTGAGAACCAACGTGAAATCCAATTCTTTTCCTCAAGTATGCCAGAAACATCACTTTCTTTCTTGGTATTTTGGGCTATTTTTGCTGAACACTCTTTTTCCCCCTTTCATATGCATGAATATGCAAAAGCTTTGACATTTCTTAAAGGGATACTCCACCCCAAAATGAAAATTTTGTCATGAATCACTTACCCTCATGTCGTTCCAAACCCGTAAAAGCTTCGTTCGACATGCTCTGCTAGTGAACTCATGAACGCGCTTGCAGAAAGTGTCACGGAGGAGAAGAAAAAGTTGAATAAAGTGGATATTTTGTTTTCTTTGTGCACAAAAAGTATTCTCGTGGCTTCGTAAAATTACAGTTGACAGACTGATGTCACATGGACTACTTTGTCGATCATCTTGGTGCTTTTCTGGACCTTGATCGTGTAAGGACCCTTGCTGTCTATGGGAGGGTCAGAGAGCTCTCAGATTCAAACTAAACTATCTTAATTTGTGTTCCAACGATGAACGAAGGTCTTACGGGTTTGGAACGCCATCAGGGTGAGTAATTAATGACAAAATTTTCATTTTGGGGTGGAGTATCCCTTTAAGTACTGCATATGTGGCATATACAACCAATGTATACTTTCCTAATAAAGCATTGTCTTTAGTATCAAAGAATGACCTTATCGTCCAGTCCAGACCTTCCCCAAACATATGCAGTGTGCTGATGAGATTCCCATTCAGCGGGCTTGTCAGGATTTACTCAGCCGTCCGTTATGAAGAGCATCTGCTGAAGTCTTTGCAGAGCCCCAGTGGCTCAGAAATCCAACTTTACAGTGAGCAGGTGTCAGCATTTTAAACAGATTGTCTTTTTGTTCCCTTTTCTGAGTACACTCCCTCTAATTCCAGGAAGATTGAGTCACCTCGACCCGTGTCCTGCCCCTCGTTTGAGAGAAACGCTGGGAGAAACTCAATGCTGTCTATTGAGCGCAGCACTGATTCGACAGTGTTAGGGGACAGTGCTATACATGCAAAACTGACAACCTGTCATTATTTACACTCGCAGAATGTCTGAGCTGCTCTCTTCCATACAGTGAATGTGAATGGAGACTAAAAAAGACAATAAGCAGAATAAAAAGGATTTCATATGATTTGTGTGAGAAACCAATCAATTTGAATTGTTACAGGTTTTTCAGCTGCTTACACACAAAATCTTTACTTGTGACACAGTTTCTGAAAGCTGTCACTCAAACAGCAGAAGCACACACCAAATATGCAAAACCATACACTAATTATCAGCCTTTGACTCAGTTTTCAATTTCATAAAACACTTTTTGCAAAACACAACACACAATTCTCTATGTAACACACAAAAATCTAGCAGGAATTAATATTATGGTAAAGGTGTTTGCAAATGTTTGCTTTTGAGATGTGTTTGTGATATTTTGAATGCAGTGCTTCATTTTGCAAGAGATGTGATGCATTTTGCATTTTGTGTGCAATTCTTGGATTTGTGTGTAAAGTTCTGAAAAAAAAGAGGCAAAGTTTTGAACGTGTGTAAGCAGCTGAAAAAAAAAACTGTAATCAAATCTGGCCTTGAAAATTCCACTGTGTGGAAAAAAGCAAGCAGGGTCATTTTACTATACTATTCTACTATCCTTTCATATTTCCATAAATATCTACCATGCCATCTACTATACTATTCTATCTGTCCTATTATACTTCCATTAAAGAAAGATAGAAAGTCATACAGGTTAACATGCATGCATTTAGCAGAAGCTTTTATCCGAAGTGATTTACAAAAGAGAAACAAAAGCAATTTGTCAATGAGCCAACAATATTATCATCCAGTGCCACATTTATTAGACAACAAGAGCTAGAGAAAAAAAAAAGAAGTTGATTAAATGACAGAGCATGTGCAGTTTCAGACAGGAATTATGCATGAAAACTGCTCAAGAAAAACATTTTGAATATGTATCTCAAAAGACATGTTAATGAATTTGAACTTATTTTTGAACTCTTTTTCAGTGGCAACATTTCCTACATTGGTCCACAATGGAAAAAAAAAACTGCAATCTTTATAATGCGCAGACAGAATGTCCAAACACTCAAAAATAAACCATAATTCAGTTCTCATTCTGACTCTTGCATCTAAGATTAGCATCTAAGATGTTATAAATCTAGCCACAAACAAGTACACAAAAGCATCTGGCGTCCACTCATTACGAGAGCTTGATGTGTTTCCTTGTGCTTAGTGCTTCAATCATTGTCAAATCAAACCTGAATGTAAGCACTCATTTCAGACACGAGCATATGAGAGCATGAGGAATATTTCTTACTTTATTGGCAATTTGATCAAATCTGGTGCATCGATACAGCTGAGTTCTCAGAGAGGGAAATTGGATCGGTCTGTGTGGATGACGTGCGTGATTCCATTTGCACTTACAGCATCGGGAAATACTTCCATCTATCATCGCGTAAAACAATAAAGCCTGCCAAAGCCAACATGCTGGCTCATAGATCACCCAACCTGGCGGGATCGCGTTCTGCTCTAAACAATCGGCCAAATATTTGCATTTCTACATAACCGCCCAGTTTCAAAATAATTGTTTTCACAGAGTCTCTGTATGTCCTCATGCTTCTGGACAGCAATACGCTTGATTTATTTGCGGAGCTGACATTGGAAAACTACAGATCTTCTGTTTATAGGGATTTTAACAGCAACACTGGTCTACGATTGATAGTTTTCACGTGACGTCACACTCTTATAGGAACGTCCACCTGGAGGACAAAACCAAGCTTTGCTCCACTGACCGACAGCTATTTTTACGCAGATTGCATCAAGTAATAATGTAGTAAAACGCAGATATTAAAAGACGAGATTCAGTGGACACCTTATTGATGATGTATATTTTGTACAGACAAGAAGATGAAGCCAGAATATAAACACTTTCACATTAAATGCTTCCCATAGAAAACCATTAGAAGGAAAACACTGAACCGTTATTAAGCGGATTGAGTTCATATTCCGGCCTCATCTTGTAAACTATGCATCATTAATGTGATGAATACTGAATTTGATCTTTTAATATTACCGTTTTAAATATATTAAGGCACTTTAAGTGTTTTTACAATGTTTTGTCGCACTGTTTATGATTGAAATATTGCCGTGGGTGCTTAATATGGATTGCAAATGGCCAAAACTTGCATTTTGTTCAGAAATACCTTTGTTTTATTCTTTTGAGACGTGATCTAAATATTTGCGGCTGGGAAACAGATGAAAAATTGCGCTGCAGTTGGATGTTTTGCCCTCCAAGTCTTCGAGCCGGTCACGTGACTGAAAGCTATGAATAGGACGCTTCATAACCACAATCAAGAAATGGATGGAGAACAGGCCAAACGGAAGCCGGTCGTTATTTAGGATGTTTTAGTTTAGTCTTTGTAAAAGTGACAGAATTAACCATGTGCACGAATGTCAAAGACGTGTATTAAAGAGGAAGTTCACACTATAATGAATCAAAAATTAATACTCATCATTTATTCATGTTGTCCCAATCCTGTACGACTTTGTTCTGTGCAACACAAAGAGATTTTCACTATGTTGGTGCTTTTCATGGTAAAAGCTGACCAGCGGCTGCATGTCAATCACTGAAAAGCGCTGTCAGTTTTGGAGCTTTATATGGAAATGAGCTGCTTGGACATTCTACAGAATAACTATTTTGTGTTCCACAGGGTTTGGAACGACACGAGGGAGAGTAAATGATGACATCTTTTGGGTGAAAGTCTATATGGGAGAACTCAGTCATTTTGTGTTCCCATTACATCTGCAGTGAGCAACAGTTCGTCTTCACAGCTTTGCTCATAAACCAACATTAAATCACAGCATCAAATGAAAACTGTACAATGCCCCAAACAAGCATTAGATGGCAGTGCTTCACAATACAGACACCAATATGTTCCAGTCTCCAGCATTACATCACTGTAAAAACCTTATAAGTTGATACACTACCATTCAAAAGTTTGAAGTCAGTTTACTTTTTAATGTTTGAGAGTCTCTTTGGTTCGCCAAGGTTGCATTTACTGTATTTGATCAGTAGTAGTCATACTGTGATCAGAATAATAATATAGTAAAGTATTAAAATTTAAAACAGATGTTTTCTATGTAAATATCTGTTAAGCTGTAATTGATTGCTGTTATCAAAGCTGAATCTCAAAGCTGTTTTCAGTGTCACGTGATCTTCAGAAATCATAATAATATGCTGATTTGCTGCTCAAGAAACATTTCTGATTATTATCAATGTTGAAAACAGTTGTGCTGCACAATATTTTGTGGAAACATGACACATTTTATTTTTCAGGATTCACAGATGAGTTCAAAAGAACTTGAAATAGAAGTGTAACATTATAAATATTGTTGTCAAACAATTAATCGCATCCAAAATAAAAAAAAAAAATTGTTTAAATAATAATATGTGACCCTGGACCACAAAACCAGTCATAAGTGTAAATTTTTCGAAATTGAGATTCATGCATCCTCTGAAAGCTGAATAAATAAGCTTTCCATAGATGTATGGTTTGTTATGATAGGACAATATTTGTCTGAGATACAACTATTTGTAAATCTGGAATCTGAGGGAGCAAAAAAATCTAAATATTGAGAAAATCACCTTTAAAGTTGTTCAAATGAAGTTCTTAGCAATGCATATTACTAATCAAAAATTAAGTTTTGATATATTTATGGTAGGAAATTTACTAAGTATCTTCATGGAACATGATCGTAATATCCTTATGATTTTTGGCATAAAAGAAAAAAATATAATTTTGACCCATACAATGTATTGTTGTCTATTGCTACAAATATACCTGTGTTACTTATGACTGCTTTTGTGCTCCAGGGACACATATGAGTGTGTACAGTGTATATTTATTATGTACTGTATATATAAATACAAACACATGCATGTATATATTTAAGAAAAATATGTTGTGTTTATATATTAAATATACTTATATATAATATAAAATATAATAATATAAATGTATATACAGGTAAATATGTTCAAAATATATACTTGTGTGTGTGTGTGTGTGTGTGTGTGTGTGTGTGTGTGTATTTATATATATACATAATAAATAAACACAGCACACACACATATATTATGCAAACAAAAACTTTTATTTTGGATGCAATTAATCGTGATTAATCGTTTGACAGCACTAATTATAAATGGTTTTACTGTCACCCTTAATCAATTTAACACATCCTTTGCTAAATAAAAATAGTATCCAAGGGAACTAGACAGCGCAGTCCAAACCCGGTCTCAAGCATTATCTGTAAGTCTGGGGCCCATCTGCTCCGCCTCCACGCTGGGTGGCTTTCTCTCATTGTCGGCCCCGGGGCCATTAGCGGCGGCTCGGCATCTGCCGCTCCCTCCTGCGGTGTCCTGGACGTCCGATGCCGGTGGCAGTGCTCTCCTCCGCGGGACTCATCGCTCATACAGCTGCGTGGATGGGGTGACCTTCACTGGAGCCGCTCCAAACGATGTGTGCTTATTGTGACTCTGAGCATCATTAAGAGAACAGAGAAGAAAAATAGACGTGGGAATGCTCAATAAATCAAACCATTACGATATTTGCGAGTTAATGCATACATTATTTTAATTATCCCTCCTGGGTTTGGCGCTTGCATATTTTAAACAAGAGGGCAGCTTTGTCGTTTGATAAGATCAATGTGTGGTTTGTGGGCTTTATCAGGCTGTTTGCAAATTGATCATTCGACCGTAATATACAATTATGCTCAATAGCGATCAGTCACACGAATGATGCAATTTGATCAGCATGTTCTGCAATATCACTTTTCATGTTCATTTGTCATAATCGCTACTGATATCCTCACGCATAATTCAATTCCAGTTCATAGTTTTAACATTGTTACGATTCAGCGCAAGACATGACAGAAAGACAATGAGATTGAAGCGGTCTGGAAAGTTGCTGGCAGAAATGAAATGGAGCGCTGTATGTGTCTCTGACACAATCACATGTGACGTTCGTTTCGCTCTCCTCGCGGGATGACGAATCAGAATCAAGCCTGTTAGGGTCTCCCGAGAGCCCAGAGCCAATCAAAATCAAATAACCCCAGATTGGATTATTTCACTACTTTTATTGCATTGTGCTTCTCTGCTGAGATGAAGCTCTGAGAAGTTTTTGCTCTGAAATCAACTCGGAGCAAAAAAAATCACTCAGAATTAGCCATTTTGGCCCGTGTTTTAAATAAACAACACCTTCTCACACAAAGGTTTGTCTCAAACTGAGACGAGTCTCGCTTAGAGCGTCCAACAGATCGGCATTTATCACGTTAACATTTGCAGACTATCATTTAATGAAGTGCGGGGCTCAAATAGAGCTCTTGAGAGTCGGCGCAGACCGAAGCAAAACACAGAGGTGTGCGGCGACAGCGTCTTTAGAGCGCTAGCTTAAGGTCGTTAGCATCCACAGAACAACTCCAGGGAAATTTGATGGATTCAGGAGGGCATTTGCCCTTCAAGTCTCTGCTATTTGCTGCAGGCTTACCCCTGGTTAGCGTTTAATCTAATGCCAACTGTCTACGGCCCAGAAAAAATGAAAATACCGCTGGTGAAAAATGAGTGTTCTCTTATCAGAAAAATGCTTGGCTACATTTATTGGGCCTCCGAGGATCCCGTATTTGCCCTCCTAGGAGAAGTGAACAGAGCCAATTATGCCAGAGTGATTTACCAAAGCCGTATATATTTCTCTTTTAGAGACTTGTTGGAGCACACAGGTTTCCAAATGTTTGTCTCGGGACAAACAGCGATATCTGATTAAAGGTTAGCCCTGAGATAAGAACATAGTACACCTACTGTACAGTCTAGACTCTAGAGGAGCAAAAGTGAAATAAATGTGAACATTTGAGCAGATGGACATTTTTGTTTATCTTTCTTTCTTGATTTTCGAGTGCCAAACACTGACTAGAGGTACTCTCACAAATGGACTGTCAGGTAATAAACTCAAAAAACATAAACAGTGCATTCACAGTGCACCCCTTCACTTGTTTTTTTTTTTCAATTTTATGTTGCAGCCTGATACTACAATTGCTTAAATTATTTTTTTTTCTTCTCATTAGTCTACACTCCGTACCTCATAATGACAAAGTGAAAACAGAATTTTAGAAATGTTAGAAATGTATTGAAAACAAAAAAACTGAAATATCACATTTACATAAGTATTCAGACCCTTTGCAACAACACTTTAAATTTAGCTCAGGTGCCTCCCATGTCTCTTGATCATTGCTGAGATGTTTCTACACCTTGATTGGAGTCCACCTGTGGTAAATTAAATTTATTGGACATGATTTGGAAAGGCTCACACCTCTCTATAAAAGGTCTCACAGCTGACAATGAAAATCAGAGCGAAAACCAACCCATGAGGTCAAAAGAACTGTCTGCAGAGCTCAGAGACAGGATTGTATCAAGGCACAGATCTGTTTTTTTTTTTTTTTTATTAAATAAAAGTAAAGTGTGTTGGTAGCAGCCTCATGCTGTGGTGCTGTTCTTCAGCTGCAGGGATCTAGAGACTGGTCAGGGTTTAGGGAAAGCTGAATGGAGCAAAGTACGGAGATGTCCTCAATGAAAACCTGCTCCACAGAGCTCAGGACCTCAGACTGGGCCGAAGGTTCATCTTCCAACAGGACAATGACCCCAAGCACACAGCCAAGACAACACAGGAGTGGCTTAGAGACAACTCTGTAAATGTCCTAGAGTGACCCAGCCAGAGCCCTGACTTGAACCCTATCAAACATCTCTGGAGAGACCGACGGTCCCATCCAACCTGACCGAGCTTGAGAGGCTTTGCAAAGAAGAACGGCAGAAAATCCCCTGATCCAGGCATGCAAAGCTTGTTGCGTCATACCCAAAAAGACTCGAGGCTGTAATTGCTGCCAAAGGTGCTTCAACTAAGTACTGAGTAAAGGGTCTGAATACTTATGTATTTTTTTTTTTTTTTTTTTTTTATGAATTTAATGTTTTCACTTTGTCATTATGAGGTACAGAGTGTAGATTAATGAGAAAAAAAATAATTTAAACAATTGTAGTATCAGGCTGCAACATATAGAAAAAAAAGGGAAGGGGATCTGAATGAATAAAAAAAATATGTATAAAAATATATGGGAGTTTCAGAATACAGTGAATTCAGACTCTGCAAACATTCTGGCAAGGTGTTCTGAACAAACGTTCTTGCAGTTACATTGCTAGAACTTTTGTTTAACCTTGTCTCTTTAATTTTCTTAAAACATTGGCAAAAAAAGCGTTTTCATACAAGCGTTTTCAGGCCTGTTTTTTTGTATTTTTATTTTTTTACGTTTTACACTTTTTGATAGTCCACTTCAGACAATTCTAGTAACTATGTCATTTTGCAAATCCATGTCAAATAACTGTCATTAGACTATTAGTAGACTGAACGGTTAGGGTTATTAGAATAAGTTAAGCTAATTGAGACTTGTTCTATCATTGCTCTTGTTGATTTTGATTGCTTCCATTGTCCTCATTTGTAAGTCGCTCTGGATAAGTGTCTGCTAAATAACTTAATGTAATGTAAGTTGATATGTAGTTACTAATAGTCAGTGTAATGTTAATCAAAACCAAGTGTTGGCAAATTAAGCAGACAGTCTACTTATACTCTAATGACTGATAATTCACATGTATTTACAATGTTAAGTGGGCAAAAAGGACATTCATTCCTAAATGGAAAGTTCCTTTAACTCTTTCCTCACCATTGACAGAATGTGCCATGATTTTCTCAGCTTTTTGATCAAAATGTTTATTATTTTTATTTATTTTTTCTTAACCAAGTTTTTGTTGACAATAAATAAAAAGAATGCACAAAGCTAGAAAATATTCTGGGGCCAAGAAAGGTTTGTGAAAATGATAAATTATTGTGGTGTCTGGCAACCTTTTTTTTAAAAAAAAAAAATCCTAGCAGGGAAAGGGTTAACATTTTCTCCAACGTTCACATCAAATAAAAATAATGTTTTTAAATTGAATTTGATTAGTTGAACATTCAAAAATAATGTTTTCATAACAGTGGGAACATTGGCAAGATGTTCTCAGAAAATATTTTTGTTAGCTGGGGAACAGCAGATGAGATATTAAGAAATGGTTTACATAAAAAGACAACACTGGAATGTCATCTCATCCCTCACTCTCATACATCTTCATTCTTATTAGTCAACAACTTAAAGCAGTGTTTCCCAACACTGACCCTGGAGGCACACCAACACTACACATGTTCAGACTCTTGCTAATTGAACACCGCTGATTCAACTCATCAGCTCGTTAGTAGAGAATCCAAGACCTAGAATAAATGGATCAGATAAGAGAAAATTCCAAAATAGTGTTGGAGAGCCTCCAGAAACAGGGTTGAGAGACTGACTTAAGGTGTGTCTTATGCACTGTTCTATACCATTTTGAAGTATTAATAGTATGAGTTGCATACTGAAAATTCCAGTGAGAAAAGTGCACTTCAAATATCCAGATGATGCACTTAATTAACTGGAAAAATGATGTGTGGAGTGTTGGACACTTCATACACTCAACTGTCAATGCTTTAATTACGTAGCTGAATGAGTGTAGCTATCAGACTCAGATGCATAATAACCTTACAAAATTCATACACTAGATGCTATAGTGTATATTGCATCATGTGAGACAGCTTTAGACATTTTTTGAACATGCATGTTTCTTGGCAATGCCTTGAATGTTTATAGAGCATAACAAAGTGACATGAAAATCTATTTGTTGTAATTAGGACATGTGGCAAAAATAGGTTTATGTACATTAACAAAGTACACTAATTGTACTACCAACACTTTCATAGTAATATCACACACAGATCTGGTGTACTCATGTGAAGTGCTCTGGACTGAGCTTTTGCTGACCAGTCGTTCTGTAAAGGTTACCCTGTGACTCTCTGAGAAATGAAACTTGATATTAGTGTAATGTGCCGTATTTTATCATCTCACATATGAATTAAGAGGCTAATTCCAGAAATGAAAATCTATTACTCTAGTGCAGGGGTCACCAAGTTCGGTCCTGGAGGGCCGGTGGCCCTGCAGAGTTTAGCTCCAACCCTAATCAAACACACCTGAAGCAGCTAATCAAGGTCTTACTAGGTATGCTTGAAACTTCCAGGCAGGTGTGTTGAGGCAAGTTGGAGCTAAACTCTGCAGGACACCGGCCCTCCAGGATCAAGTTTGATGACCCATGCTCTAGTGCTTTCCGTTCACTCAGAGCAGTTAAATGCTGAGCCCTAACAAACTGCACCCGGCACGTTACTAACTTCACACAGGATCGGTCCACGTCTCAGAAGAACACGGAGGTACAAAGCAAATAACTCTCATTCATTTCAGCCATGTCCTTAAAAGCCCCTCTTATCGGTCTTGTGATGAATAGTTTCTGGATATCATCTTATGGAACACATCAATATTCCCCTCACAAAGACCCTCATTGCTGTGTCTTGCCTATAAAGTATGGGAAGGGTTTTACTCTAAAGGGAAGCAGCTGCTTTGTAAATTATGGGTCTTTCTGCACCATCCATTTTACATCCTCCATCTGGGAATGTTGCCAAAGCAGGAGGAGTGGGAAGGTACAGTGTGACTGTGTGTGTGTGAAGGCCTGTATTCCAGAGAGCTGTGAAACATAAACACACTCGCTTATCCATGTGGGTCACAGAGGCGGTTTTGTCTGAACTGCAAGACCACCTTGACTGGGGGGAATTCAGTAAGTGCTGTTTATTTGCACATGCGGTCCGTGTGGTTTTAGCCCTTGATTCACTAAAGGAATTATGCAGAAAATTCCAGCTGAATGCAATTTGCACGGTATGAGGATGCAGCATACGATCTGATGGCTTTATAGGTCTGTGAGATCAGCTGTAGAAAATGCTTCCGAAATGCACCAAAGCTCTACAGATGGTTTTCTCCATCATTTGATCATAATTCAACAAATTACTGTTGAAATGACTAAAGAAAATGTATACAAACTTTGCAGCTGCTTTAAAGCCAGCATCCCCCTGCTTTACATTCGGTATATTTGTGTGACCATCAGTCAGTAACGTGCTCACAAAGTGGTAAAAATTGGAAATTATTCTTATATGGGCAGAAATGAACTGTGACATTATAAAGCACTCTAATTTCTTGTTTACCATTAAAGAAACTTCTAAATTATGCAGTAACGTGAATGTTAAAAACTGGAGAGATCGTTAATCAAAATCAAGACAAACGCATCTCACAGGCAAGATGACCTATGAGTAAATTTACATCTGGTCAAATTAGATTGGTTTGCAAATTTATAAACAAGTTTTTAGCAACATAGGTGAAATATTTCTTTACCTGCAAAAATGTATCATGCACACATTACACTGCCGTTTTCTGCTGAAATGAACACCAGTGGTGATAAAACACCAACAACTTTTCACACAAGTTATAATTTAAGAGCAGATTACTGGTTAATTAAGACTTATTGAGCATGGTTCCTTGCACTATACTATGCGCTCAGAAGAACAGCACATTTTTATGATTACATCGCATAACCAGCTCTATATGCTTGTCTTTTCAGATGTAATAAACTTGCTCGGTAGTGCACCTGGTACAGCAATGCACTTGTGATGTGAAGCGCTCAGGTACAAGTCCTGTGAAGCACAAGTCACAATAAAAGAGCTCAAATATTTAAAATGAAATGGCTGCTTAAGCAAATGTATTTTTATCTGACATTTGTTTTTATTTGCACTGGATAAGTTTACGCATTTGACACTTAACATAGCACATGCATTAGAGCATTAACCTTTGAGAGCTAATCACCAGACATTTTATTTTCATACTACTGCGATATAATAAAAGCCCAACGTAATAAAATATTGCCAGATTAACAGTCATCGGTTTCTGATAAAAATAAAACAATTTCAGCACCACACATTGGACATTTCACTTTAAAAGTGCACAAAATGTGCAAGAATAAACATAGAAATGTCACCACAGACAAAGTTTTCCAACTCTATTCGTCACAAATGGCATACTTTATCAACTTCCACTCTGGGTTTTTTTTTTTTTTTTTTTTTTTTAATACTGTTACCAAGTGATTATCATGGCATTTGTGCTGTTATGGATCTGGAACATCCGGACAGAACAACCCCACACTGGACTAGTTTTATCAAACATGATCTAAAAGTTTCCACACAATGGGCCTCATTCATGAAACACGAGCAGAACACATTTTTGTGTAAATCGTTCGTAAAGCCGTTCTGATGTAAACTTTCGAATTCATGAAAATGTTTGTATTTTTAAAACGTTAGTTGATACGAAAATAAATGTACACCTGCTCCCTACCGCGTGTAAATGGTGCGTAAAACGTTCTGTGTTCTTTTTGGCAAACTGATGACACTGAATTTTGATGCACTGCCATAATAATTACAAGTTAATTTGCCCTTGCCCTCTTAGGAATTATGTATTTATTGCATTTAGGATATTTTGCTCTGTTTATTATTATTATTTTATTATTATTCTTCTGAATGAATGCATTTTTGAGGCCAAAACGCTCAAAAAGTCAGAAACTCTGCACACTCAGAAGTAAAATTTACGTTGATATGGGTTTCAAAAGTGGGTGTGGCAAAATGCTGATGCCACCTATACATTTCCAGTGCACCTCAACTGCGTTCCGTACTATAAAAGGTACACATGACATTACAATACCTACAAAAGTCTCCAGGTACGAAACCAACAGTCGGTTATTTTTACTGCAAATTTTGTGTCATGCCATTTTATGTCATACTTTACAAACTCTTAGAGATTAATTCAGATCAACACAAATTCTCAGTCTAATCTAAAGTTGTGACTTAAATTGCAAGATCTAGTTTTATTAAATCTTGGGTGGCAAAATATGTTTCGCCATCAAACAAAGTTTTATAACTCAGCCATACATTGTCCGTAAAACTTTACATGTATGATAAGAGTCCTGACCTGAAGAATTTACATGCAAATATTCAGTTTAGTTATGCCACCTGCTAAAAAAACATGTTTTGTCTGTGAAACTACCCTAGAGTTTCATGACATGAAAGTTTATTTGTTCAGTCTAATGTAAAGGCCTTTGCGATATTAAATAGTGAAGATCATTTTTGAAGGGTGTCCATGGTGGCTGACAAATTCTTCTGCCATGGAAACAATTTTGTAACTCAGCCAAAAGATCTGAAACTTAAGGTTTGATAAAGTTGGCCTGAGACCTGGCCAATATTCTTTTAATCATTGGCCACCTGTTAGGATACGTCATGCTTTATTAAACATACTATGCAATCTGCCAAACAATGTTTGATTGTGGCCTGAACACCTAGGAAAGTTATAATCATACCCCTGCCGAAATGATTTTTTACACTAATTATACAGGCAATGTCATTGCATCAAATTTATTTTGGTGAGTCCTTGCATGAAGACACAAACCAATATTCAGAAATTATTGACCTGTTGGCAAAGGAATCATGTTTGCACTAACTCAAAAACCATGTTCAATTGAAAACTTCACATGTTGGAAGATTGGTGAAAATCTACATGTCAATGTTCAGTTATACATGGAAATCCAGGAATTGGTTAAATGACTTTGACAATATATTTACATTTTGAGAAAGACCTTTTGTTTTTAAAAGTTGAGGGGATTTCATTGCTGCTTGCAGCAATTTTTATTTGTTTTTGCAGCTGAGTTGATAACTGAAATGCAGTGTGGTCACTATCACTTTTACCAAATAAGGAGGAAAATACCGACCACCCATTACTGCCTACAACAATGAAGTCAATATTAGGTTACTGCATTTAGAAAAATTAGATACTAGTAATACATTGCCACAGTGGATATTCCAAAGCATCTTTGGAAAAATGCTGTGCCACCAAAGTTTTCTCCCCATTTTTAAAAGTGCCTGTTTTTTCAGCTGGCTAAAAATTTTAAACGTTATTATTTTTGTTGGCCATACCTATTATTTTTGCATTTATGCAATATATTGGAGCCAAACCTGAGAACATAGACCAGAATATTCCACTGTGTTCCTGGACACACTGTAATTCTTTGACAGGGATTATGCTAATTGTGTATGAGTGTGCACAAGCACCCTATTTACGAATGATTGGAATTCAATAACATACACATGTTTAACTATCAAATCGGAAGTTTACGAAGTGTTTGTGAATCCGGAGGAGAGTTTTCGGGAAGGTCTGTTTTACCCGCAAATTACTTAGAAGTTACTCATATATCGACACTAGTTTCATGAATGAGGCCCAATGCTAGCATTATGAAAAATAATTTGACTAATTGCCATGTCAACACTTTATAAAGAAAAAGTCTGTTAGTTAGCCGTTCATGTTTTTGTTTGTTTGTTTGTTTAGTACTTAGTTGGGACCTAAGGGGAGAGGCATGCTTACTCAAAAATACTGAACGAATATTTAATGGAGAATTAAATCATTGAATGGAAATGGAATCAGTACGTTAATTTGGTAAAATTCCTTATGATTCCTATTTCACCATCCTCTGTTCCTCTCCTCCAGCTTTTCATCTCTGCCACACACAACAGATGCAGCATTTGCTCAAGTCCCGGGGCTCCAGCCGCCCGATCCCTCCTCCTGTCTGTCTTTTCCCTCCTCTCTCCATTACCGCATCCCTCGGCGGGATAAACCTGGCCAGGACTAATTGCAGTCTCTGTCTAATGGTGACAGGCTTAATCAAGCACGATTGGTCCACCTCTTTTGCTTTGGTTACCCCTCTCCTTCTTTGTCTCTCTCTCTCCGTCTCCTCGTGGTTCTCTGGCTGTTGTCGCAGGTCGCGGTGTCAGCTGCCAGATGAAGCGAGTGCTGCGGACGCATGTGTGGGCAGCGTATTGGGCGAGATGCCACAGTGAAGGAGTGGGACAGGATTCGACACAAAGCATCCACTCATCTATTATACAGAAGAGGAACGAGAACATACAATCCTCTCCAGAGTGAGAGGATAGAGTAGAATATTGGTTGTGCATGTTTATGAAGAAGGTCGTTGTCCTTTGGAGCCGCTGGTGGACCGTTGCCAGCATCTGAGAGGGGTAATGAGAGCGTGGAGCCGTCGGACTGAAGTATTTCAAAAGCAGCTTCTATTCGCTCGTTCAGATAAACACTCGGTCCTTACCGTGTTATCGTCAACACGGACGCCATCCTGAGCCACTGGCCTCTGTCAGCATAATGCTTTTGGAGAGGAACTTGTTAATGCTGAGCAGCGCTTCAATTTTCTCTAGCGTTCATCCACCTGCTCCAATAATGAGGAGTGTAGCAATGCGATCTGCAACTTGAAACAATTGCTGTGTCCAACAAGTCCATATGTGACAATTGGACCATTGTCTGGGGAATAAGTGTTATGGAGTGGTTTGAAAGCTGCTGTTGTTAGGAACTGTTGAGGAAATTAAACTGTTGAATGAAGTATAGGTATTTCTGATCTACATAAAGCACATGGACACACTAAGTCCTGAATGTTTAGTGAAGCTCCATGTTTTGCATGTATCACTGATGCCAAATGTAAGACTGAAGGTTATATTGGATGCAGATGGACATCCAATGTAATATTTTGTGTCCAAAGTCAGCTCTAGAGTAGCAACTCTCGGCAAATGAGGTCAAATCTAAATGACCAACTTGAACACATTGCAAAATCTTTAGGCGCTTTCGCAATGCGTAGTTCTAGGAACTTGCCAGCAGGGTCATTCCTAGATGACCAATTTTTCCCTCGGGTCGTTTTCCTGGTTGCCTTCGCACCAGCATCAGGAACTCTGAAGCAGCCGACAGCGACGTCTCTATTCGCTGCATTTACAAACATCAACAACTGGTGAATGGACAATGCCGTGACCAGAGATTTTTTTGTCTGTGTCTGTGTGTGTGTCGAGGGTTTCGTGATAACGGAGATGGAATGATGGGTAGTCGGTGTATTGTATGCGTTTGGCCAATCGGTATACACTTATGTCACTGATAGTTCCTATACACCTGTTTCAGACCCTGCTCTGAAGTAGGAGCTAATTTAGTTCCCCAAAACAGAGTTCCTAGAACTAAATGAGTTCCTAGTTCCTGTGGTGCCAACACGCTAAAAAGCGGGAACTTCCACCAATAGTTCTAGAAACTATGAAAAGGTTCCTCCGGTGCGTAAATCTTTTGCCCTCACTGGAAGTTACTGATTGCACAGATTCCTGTTGAAATTACTGTACTTTGTTCACAAAAATTCACAGAACAATGGTAAATGTGACCAGACTTTTACAACATAAATGGATGATGAGCTTCAGTCTTGTAGTGTGTTTGACTTACATTTTCATTAGTCACCAGTCAAATAATTCAGAGCTGCCGTTTTGAACATCTATAGTCATCTGGAAAAGATTGTATACATTTTATTCTGTGTGATGCTGAGGAGCCCATGTGTTGACATTTGGATTTTCCCTCCATTCCGAGAAAACACTCTAAAAACTACAACCCGAATTCCGTAAATGTTGGGATGTTTTAAATTTGAATAAAATGAAAACTAAAAGAATTTCAAATGACATGAGCCAATATTTTATTCACAATAGAACATAGATAATGTAACAAATGTTTAAACTGAGAAATTTTACAATAAATAATAAATAATAAATAAATAATAATAATATACAGTTAAATAATGCGCCAAATGTTCTCTATAGGTGAAAGATCTGGACTGCAGGCCAATTCAGCACCCGGACTCTTCTACTACGAAGCCATGCTGTTGTAATAGCTGCAGTATGTGGTTTTGCATTGTCCTGCTGAAATACACAAGGCCTTCCCTGAAATAGATGTCATCTGGAGGGGAGAATATGTTGCTCTAAAACCTTTATATACCTTTCAGCATTCATAGTTCCTTCCAAAACATGCAAGCTGCCTATACCGTATGCACTTATGCACCCCCATACCATCAGAGATGCTGGCTTTTGAACTGAACGCTGATGACACGCTGGAAGGTCTCCCTCCTCTTTAGCCCAGAGGATACCCCGTCCATGATTTCCAACAAGAATGTCAGATTTGGACTCGTCTGACCATAGAACACTTTTCCACTTTGAAACAGTCCATTTTAAAGGAGCCTTGGCCCACAGGACACGACGGCGCTTCTGGACCATGTGCACATATGGCTTCCTTTTTGCATTATAGAGATTTAGTTGGCATCTGCAGATGGCACGGCGGATTGTCTTTATCGACAGTGGTTTCTGGAAGTATTCCTGGGCCCATTTAGTAGTGTCAATGACAGAATCATGCCGATGAGTGATGCAGTGTCGTCTGAGGGCCCGAAGACCACGGGCATCCAACAAAGGTCTTTGGTCTTGTCCCTTACGCACAGAGATTTCTCCAGTTTCTCTGAATCTTTTGTTGTTATGCACTGTAGATGATGAAATTTGCAAAGCCTTTGTAATTTGATGTTGAGGAAGATTGTTTTTAAAGAATTCCGCAATCTTTTTACGCACTCTTTCACAGATTGGAGAGACTCTGCCCATCTTTACTTCTGAGAGACTCTGCCTCTCTAAGACATCCCTTTTATAGCTAATCATGTTACACACCTGATGTCAATTAATTTAATTAGTTGCTAGATGTTCTCCCAGCTGAATCTTTTCAAAATGTCTTGCTTTTTCAGCCCTTTGTTGGCTGACCTGTAGCAGGCATCAAATTTGAAATGAGATTATTTAGTGGATAGAAGTGTAAAATTTCTCCGTATAAACATTTATGTTCTCTGTTATATTGTGAATAAAATATTGGCTCATGTGATTATGAAAGTCTTTCAGTTTTCATTTTATTCAAATTTAGAAAAAAAACGTCCCAACATTTCCGGAATTTGGGTTGCAATTGCAATATACATGCAATAGGTGCATTATTTGGCTCTGTGGGTCAGTTCCTCAGCCTGAAGAACAGGACCTTTCTCGTACTGTACTGTTGTCACACCGCTGCAGAGCTGGAAGGAAAGCAGATTTGATGTACTCCGTGGCTCACATCAACATTATGTAAGCAAAAAATGAGGACTGTCCCACTTTGTTCATTTAAATAGCATATGTGTGTTGTCTTGTGGGATGGTGCTTTGGCAACTGTCCTCATGCCCATTTGTGTGCATGTCTTCATGCCGGAAGGGATTTAGAGCGATCAAAGACAGGACTGTGTTTCCCAAAAGCATCAAACACCTAAATAGATACAGTAGTTGAAGTAAACATATGAATAATCTTACAATTAAGGGATGTTTCTCAAAAGAATCTTGGCATGAGTAGCACTTGAAATTGGTGGTCAATCTACGAGTGCTGTGAAGTGATCATAAAGGGCTAAAGTGCATTGCAAGAATTCATTCAGGCTGAATTCTATTTTAAAACCTCTATCACATAGGTGGGAGGTGATTTGCTCTAGCTTCAGCATCTGTATCTTCTGTCCAGCTGTGTAAGTTTTCCTGTGAGCGGCGAGGAGACGAGTGCGGATCCACATGAACAGAAATAAAGCTGTAGTGAGTGCCCTGCAGTTTATCTGATTGCCCAGACAGAGAAATGAGTGAGAATAAACCAATCTCTTTGAGCTGATTTGCTGTAACATTTCACCCGAGGAAGAGTTTGTATTTACATACATTATTTCTGTCTAGATCAGAGGCCGATTAAGCCATAAAGCCTTTTTAGACTCAAACCGAACACAGATTTATGAGCTCTATTCAGTCCAGACAAACACAGTGTGCTAAATTAAGATGAAGCGTTATACAACCACTGCTGAGTGCGGTAGAACAGGGTCTTCAATGTTTTTCAGACCAAAGAACTCTGTCAGATAGAGCGACGGAGCAGGACTGTGGGACCCTGTTAGATATAGTATACATTTGTCTGTTGCATTTTAAGTCTGACCTATAATAGCATGCATATAGTGCCATATTGATGTATTTACATGCATTATGTAATAAACCCTTAAGGTTTTTTTTTTTTTTTTTTTGTCTGAAAATGCAGATTTTATACTAAAGTCAGGCTTAGCATGTATCAAGTGTATGGCTCTGGACATCAGTAATTTTAGCTCTTGTGCTGAAAAGCCTTTATCTGGTGTCCCTGGTCAAAAATGACTACTGGCCTTTTAAAATTGCTAAATTTCTTATGCTATTTTATTATTAAGTCTTCTACTAAGAAACAAATACATTTTTACCTTGTTTTTAGGAATGCAATGTTGTATAACATCAGGTGAATGATATATGAATGAACAAACCGCTCTGTAAAACCCTTCAGAATATGGATAGAAATGAAGCTAAGTCTGGTGTATATAAGTTCTACTGAAGTTGAGATACAAACTGAGTAAATAGCCTTTTAAGACATGCATTGGAATTGAAGTCTATAGCTGCAAATAGAAACACATAAAAGTGTAATTTGTATATTTTGTGTCCACTAGTCTGTAACAACAAATAGTCCAAAATGTCAAAATTGTCCAAGGCACGAAAACAACATCAACGTTTGCAGTGTCTCGCATTAAGGTATTAAGCTTAATTTTATTGCATGCTCACTGTATATGGTCATGTTTTTTTTTTGTGACTATATAATGCTTTTTTTTGCATTTTTTTTTTTTACTTTATTCTCATTTACTTTCATTGTGTTGAAAAAACAGCATGAATATTCTGCTAAACATCTTCTGATGTGCTCCACTAAACAAAAGTCGCAGGGGATTGGAACGACATGAGTAAATCATTGGATTTTTTGAGGAACTACTAACCCATTAAGTCTCCAGAGCTATAAAAGAGCAACATCTGAGCAATGAAAATTTCTTTGTGGTAAAGAAATAAATATAAAAATCCCTCCCATGCTTTGTCTTTCTTAGACACTCAGATGTGTCTTTTAGAGCAGGTCAAGGCAAAGAGCACCCGCTGATACAGACCCGTGCTAAACAAATGAAGCTCCTGCGTGACCCGAGCACTCTCGTGTCGGGACGGCAGCGGTTTGACTAATGCTGACCAGATGCCCTTTCTCATCTGCTTGAACTGGACCGGTGTGAGTGAGGTCACTGTATCCTTGTCCAGGCCTATAATGTCAAAACAGCAATCATTTCAGACAAATTGCTGGAGATAAAAAAAAAAGCTAGTTCTATTTTTGGCCTGACAAGGACAATGGAGGAAAAGGGGAAACTATAAAGAAATCAAACATGGATCATCAATGTTTGTGACAAACTGCATGTTCTAAAAATAAGACGAAGTAGCTCCTCTGTTAAGTGTTTGTGCTTGCAGTTCTCAGCCCATATAAACTCAGTGGAAAACCCATTAATTGTGTTGGGTCCATGTTCTCTGTATAGCCACATGTCATGGGGATCAAACACTACATGTATACTGCTGGCCTGACTCTACAGTGTGAAGAAAAAGCATGCAAGTCATGAGAAAATCTATTTATACACAACTTATTAATACCATATAATTCACCTTTACCCTTAAGGTAAGACACCCCAGGTGAACTGGGTAAAAAATAAAAAAATAAACATTTTTGTATTATACGTTTTCTGAAATGCTATATTTAAATAAGCAAATTATCTAATTAAATATGCAATAATTTGCATACATTTACAGAAATAAAACTGTCAACAGTCAGAAAAAAAAATACACTTTCACATGTTTTTTTTCTGGAATAAAATGTATAAAATTAGGCAAATTATACAAAACAAACCCCTCTGTAAAAAAACAAACAAACAAACAAAAAAACTTCAGAATATAGACAAGAATAAAACTGTTTGGTGTATATAAGTATGGAGAAAAGAAGAAGAAAAAAACTCAGTCTTTAAAGATAATGGATTGGAACTGAAAACTACAGATGCAAACAGATAAAGTGCAATAAAAGCAGTGCATAAAAGTGTACTTTGGATGTTTTCCCTCCTCTAGTTTGAAATAACACTTCATGAAAAGCCAAATAGATTGAAATCTCAAAATTGGACGATGCATAAAAAAAAAAGGCGTTTCAGCTGTTTGATATATAGATCACAATTAGAGTTAGCTGTTTAACCCTGGATTTTTCTTCTCATTTTGTGGTTTATTAGGGCAACAAATAATGTTTAATTTTTAGCATACATTTTTATTATGAGTCTCTTTTAAGTGGTTGAGATGTCCATTAATGGTTTAATGTGTCGTTTCATCATTCAGCATTGATTGCAGTCATTCACAGTCAAATTAAAAGCTTTCTCTTTTGTATCTCAAAGTAAAAAGGCTCATAAACCGTCGTCATTTTGTTAAACGCACAGCAACTGAATCAGGCAGAGACACCAAACCTCAGATCAAATACAAATATCCTTCAGTAGGATATAATAAACCATTACGTGTTCATGTTCACTTACACAAATCCAGTGTGACATTCTTTTATTTGATAGCATTTGATATCGTTTGTCACAGAACTGGAGGACTTCTGAGTGATAAATATTGTGCTGCTGATTGTAAATGATGGATGTGACACATGATCCATCGTTCAGAAGAGTGACATGTCAGTCAAAGCTGTTAAATGTAGAGTCATGACAGTCTGACTCGACCCTGCTGTCTGTGTGATCGCTCAAGACTCACACCTGCATGCCTTAGTATACTGCTGTTTGCCAAGCATCAATATTACTATTGCTAATAATTAGGGTTAACAAACAGCATTCATTATAGCACTGTTCCAACAATACACTAAACAGCACTCAAGACCCTGTCCCAAATAACACAGCGGCTGCAGACTGCAGGACCTTTGCTTGTGAAATCTAGGAGATCTTGTTATTTTAGGTTTCAGAAAGACGTACACTTTTGAGGACGTTTGGCACACTTGGAAGGATATGTACTGTATATCACATCAAACTATTACCCAGCAGTCCATGTGTGTTTGGAGAAGGACAGCAGGACCGGACCTGAGAACATGAAAGCTGCTGCACCAAAACACACGTCTCAGAGCAAAGTGAAGGGCAAACCTCTTCAGATCCTCCAAATGGACGACATTCATGAGGCACTGCGGCGTTCTTTAGTTAAAAACACAAAATTGCACATTTATGCTGACACTGTTCTTCTGCATGGATAAATCTGATGGCAGGAGGTATATCCATGTTTCATCATATAAGAGTGCATCTGACCAAACGTTTGGCATTTTTATGTGCATTTCAGAAAATTTGATTAAAGAGAACAAGAAGCATTGACTACATTTTGCATATTATCATGAAGGAGCAGTTGAATGGCTCTCTTGCTGTGTTTCTGCTGTACTGGAGCGAGACTATATGCAATGCTGTCAGGAGACAGTCAGAATGAGTGCAGCAGCTCATGTATATCATGAGTATTTGTCAATGAAATAAATGATTGTGAGGAGCAACCATACTTCAAAATTTCTTTCTTGGATTAATTGTAATATAATATATCAGCTATCGTCTGTCCATACGCAGTGTCCTCCTCTTTGCCAAAACAGTCCAAACTATTTCCATCATTTTAATGTGCATTCTGACTTAGTAAAAGTCCATAAAATCCACCTCAGACAAGCTCACAAACATTTATGGGACTTTTGAGAGGTTATGATTCAAAATGTGCATAAAAAGGTTGGATGGATCCCAGCAAGAAAGTCCTCCAAGACATATATCTGCAAAATATGAGCAAATAAGTTGCGTATCTGCTGCTATAGTGACTGGAAACAAACAAGCAAGGACAATGCAGGAGCCTGAAATTTACCACTGAATACAATTTTACCATTCAAAATATTAATATTTACTGTAGGATAAGCCAAGAACATCACTATGATGAGTAATTCATTTTAATATACTCACAAAATAACGCAACTTTGTTCATTAACAAATAATTCAAGTCAGTGTGCCTTCAAAAACAAAAATATTAACCACATTTATTTTATATTGTATACAAAGTAAATTGAAAGAATATATGAAATCTAGAGTAATAAAATAAACTGTCAAACCTGTTAATTGCATGAATTCCTACTGACAGAATGACAGGCTTTCAATCAATGACTGACACCGTTGAAATGTTTGTGTGCAATAATAATTTATTACATGGGAGTTTGTAGATTTATGATGAGGTGGACAGGAGCTGGTTTGAGACTGTATCCAACACAAACGCCATCCATCATGAGGTTGAGCGTGTTCACCGATCAAAAACACTTTTGTCAATTACTTAATCATAGGAATAATAATATCAGAAATTACTGCATTCAGATATTTTCTATACTGAGCGCCAAAAATGTATACAAGGTTCAGAAATGATGTATTAATTAAATTATGAAGTGGTTTTCTCTCTCTCTCTCTCTCTCTCTCTCTCTCTCTCTCTCTCTCTCTCTCTCTCTCTCTCTCTCCTTTTAAAAGTATATAAAAAAAAATTGCCCAAAAAAATGTAAATAATGGAAAATAAATTATTTTTTACATTTACATTTATTAAATTTAAGCTAGAACATACAGATGAGGGAAAAAAATACAGTTAGTTTTTTAATTTGAAAAATGCTGTGCAAAAAATGTTGTAAGGGTGCTAAAACAAACAGATCAACGTTTATAATGTGTCAAAAGTTTTACTCTTCAGCAGAATCAACCTACAAATAACTTCTTTATAATGACTCTGAAGATGTGATGACGAAAATGACACATTTCATCTTTGAAGAAACTGTCTTCTGACTGTGTGCTTCTAAGAAAAACCATGGTCTTCACTGAAGCTATTACACTTTCTGCCGTAAAATAAATCACTGGTGAATGGAATACCAAAGCAAAGTGAGATAACTCATGCCGGTGCTGGTGAACACTGCAAACGCCGGCGTTTCCTCCAAAGCAGAGGAGCCATCAATCAAGGTCACTTATGTTGACAGCTCTGTCCATGACACTGAGGGTAAACCTCCGAGCTGTTAGTCTCAGATCCCTCACAACCTGAGCACTGACACAATCCTGCGTCCATAAAACCCTCCAAATGACTGCTAGATGTCATCGGGAAGGACGTTTGATTGGAGGCATGCCATTTTTCTGACAAATGCTGCCGTATCAGCTGGTAATGAATGAAAGACGCAGAGAGAGAGAGAGAGATGGGAAAGCATGAAGAAAAACTCTACAAATCGACGATAAAGTGATGGCAATGCAATATAGATCAAGTTAGCAGCATCATTCAGATTCATAAACAGCTGTTTCTGAAAATAGCATATGACTTCCACAGAAAAGGTATAAGATTAAGAATTGTATTAGTTGATTCAAAAATGAAAATTGTGTGTTAGCTTCATGTAATGTCAAACATGTAGGATGGACTGAGATGTTTTACAGAATATTTCCATAGACGTGTGGAAAGTGTTCACGCTGTCAAACTCCAAAGAAAGTCCCTAAACGTGGTGCTTGTGTTTCAGGCCCATCTCCACAGGATCATGATCTCGTCACACCCAATACAGGCAAAGCTGAGGGAGGCCTGGGGTCCTCGTAGCACCTGTTAGCGTTTGGGCCCTCTATGGCCCTCTCAGTCTCTATGAAGCACTTGAATTGGCGTTTTGTATGTTTTTCTTTTTGTTTGTGTGTATTTATTATATTTTTTAGCTATAATAAACAAGTCTCTTCTTACAGCGACTGTCCCAAAATACCTAAAGCATGCAATTGTTAAACCCTTGCTTAAAAAATCAAATCTTGACCCTACCATCCTATCAAATTATAGACCCATTTCAAATTTGTCTATTATCTCAAAAGCCTTAGAAAAGGCTGTTTTAGTACAACTGCAGAGTTTTTAGAGTCAAATAGTATTTTTGAAAAAATTCAATCTGGGTTTAGGAAACATCATAGCACTGAGACTGCACTTTTAAAAGTGTTGAATGATATTTTATCTGTAGATTTGGGAGACTCTGTGATACATATACTATTAGATTTAAGTGCTGCGTTTGATACTATTGATCATAGAATCCTTATATCACGCCTTGAACAATGTGTGGGCATTACAGGTTGTGCTCTCGACTGGTTTAAATCCTATCTTGAAGACAGAATGTTCAAAGTCAAAGTCAAAGTCAAAGTCTGCTTTTGTCAATTCTGCCACATGTACCGTACATACATACAGAGAATTGAATTTGAATTATTCTCTCTAACTCCCTGGTGCATACAGATAACACTAAACACTAACAGTAGAATGTAAAAATACAGATAATTACAAAGATAATTTAAGTACAAATCAAAATATTATATATAATATATATATATATATATATATATATAATATATATATATATATATATATATATATATATATATATATATACATATACATATACATACATCATACATACATACACAAAATGCAACTATTACAAATATACAAATAAGGACATGTGAAAAAAAATAATAATAATAAAAAAATAGATAAAGTGGCTAGATAAAAAGATAAAAAATAGATAAAGTGAATGTTTTCTGTTTCTCTTGATGGTTTTTCTTCATCTAGCTCTATCTTGCATTTTGGAGTTCCTCAGGGCTCCATTTTGGCCCCTGTTCTGTTTTCTAATTTTTATGCTGATGACACCCAAATCTACCTGCCCTTCAGGAAAAATGATTAAAGAAACTTAGGATCACTGAATATGTGTTTGTCTGATATTAAGTCTTGGTTCTCTTCAAACTTTTTACATCTTAATGAGGGCAAAATGGAGGTCATTGTGTTTGGGTCTTCGGGATTGTGATTTGGGAGATCTGGACTCCTACAAAAAACTGTCTGTGAAAAATTTGGGTGTTACTTTCGATTCTGCACTCAAGTTCCATAAACAGATAAATTCTGTAGTTAAATCCAGTTTCTTCCAATTAAGATTTCTATCAAAAGCCAAGAGTTTTTTATCGTTTCAAGAGTTCGAGATAGTGATCCATGCATTTGTGTCATCACGGCTTGATTATTGTAATTCCCTTTATATGGAATTAAGTCAATAAAATATAAATCGACTTCAGATGGTTCAAAATGCAGCTGCCAGACTTTTGACTGGCACCCGCAAATTTGATCATATCTCCCCCATATTATGCTCTTTGCACTGGTTGCCGGTCTGTTACATAATCGAATTTAAAATTTTACAGTTTGTTTTTAAAGTTCTAAATGTGGAACGGCTCCTGAATATCTCTGTGATCTTTTTAAACCAAAATACATCTGTTAGATCGCTGAGGTCTTCTGAGCAAAGAGTGCTGATGGTCCCGAGATCTAGATTGAAGTTGAGGGGTGACTGTGCCTTTTCGATTGCTGGGCCTAAACTATGGAATAGTCTTCCAGTCTCCCTCCGATTAGTCTTTTCAGAATCTGAATTTAAATCCAAGTTAAAAACTTACCTTTTTTTCCAAGGCTTATAACTGTCCTTAGAGTATAAGGATCTGTCTCCTATCTGTGGTTTAATTTCTTTTCTTTTCTTTTCTTTTCTTTTCTTTTTCTTGATTTTCTCCTCTTTAGTGCATTGCGGTAAAAACTGTTTATATTTATTTCTACAGGTACATCTCAATAAATTAGAATGTCGTGGAAAAGTTCATTTATTTCAGTAATTCAACTCAAATTGTGAAACTCGTGTATTAAATAAATTCAATGCACACAGACTGAAGTAGTTTAAGTCTTTGGTTCTTTTAATTGTGATGATTTAGGCTCACATTTAACAAAAACCCACCAAGTCACTATCTCAACAAATTAGAATACTTCATAAGACCAATAAAATAAAAACATTTTTAGTGAATTGTTGGCCTTCTGGAAAGTATGTTCATGTACTGTATATGTACTCAATACTTGGTAGAGGCTACTTTTGCTTTAATTACTGCCTCAATTCTGCGTGGCATGGAGGTGATCAGTTTGTGGCACTGCTGAGGTGGTATGGAAGCCCAGGTTTCTTTGACAGTGGCCTTCAGCTCATCTGCATTTTTTGGTCTCTTGTTTCTCATCTTCCTCTTGACAATAGATTCTCTATGGGATTCAGGTCAGGCGAGTTTGCTGGCCAATCAAGCACAGTAACACCATGGTCATTGAACCAGCTTTTGGTACCTTTGGCAGTGTGGGCAGGTGCCAAGTCCTGCTGGAAAATGAAATCAGCATCTCCATTAAGCTTGTCAGCACAAGGAAGCATGAAGTGCTCTAAAATTTCCTGGTAGATGGCTGCGTTGACTGTGGACTTCAGAAAACACAGTGGACCAACACCAGCAGATGACATGGCAGCCCAAATCATCACTGACTGTGGAAACGTCACACTGGACTTCAAGCAACATGGATTCTGTGCCTCTCCACTCTTCCTCCAGACTCTGGGACCTTGATTTCCAAATGAAATGCAAAATTTACTTTCATCTGAAAAGAGGACTTTGGACCACTGAGTTCTTTTTCTCCACAGCCCAGGTAAGACGCTTCTGACGTTGTCTCTGGTTCAGAAGTGGCTTGTTAGCCCTTTTCCTGAACACGTCTGAGCGTGGTGACTCTTGATGCACCGACTCCAGCTTCAGTCCACTCCTTGTGAAGCTCTCCCAAGTGTTTGAATCAGCTTTGCTTGACTGTATTCTCAAGCTTGCGGTCATCCCTGTTGCTTGTGCACCTTTTCCTACCCAAATTCTTCCTTCCAGTCAACTTTGCATTTAATATGCTTTGATACAGCACTCTGTAAACAGCCACACCTTTCAGTAATGACCTTCTGTGACTTACCCTCTTTGTGGAGGGTGTCAATGTTCGTCTTCTGGATCATTGCCAAGTCAGCAGTCTTCCCCATTATTGTGGTTTCAAAGAACAAGAGATACCCAGAATTTATACTGTATGGATGGTCATTTATTGAAACTCAAATGTAAATATTCTAATATTTTGAGCTACTGATTTTTGACTTTGAGCTGTAAGCTCTAATCATCAAAATTAAAACAAAAAAAACTTTTGAAATGTTTTACTTTACATGTAATGAATCTAAAATATATGAAAGTTTCACTTTTTGAAATAAGTTACAAGCAAAAAAAACTTTTTCACGACATTCTAATTTATTGAGATGCACCTGTATGTCTTTTTTTAGCAAGGTTTTGTACAACACAGTGGTCAACTACTGTTGTTTTTATTGTGCTTTATAAATAAGTGTTGACTGAAAATTATAGCGATCATATACCTCCTAGCAGATGTCTGACTTGCATATGAGTTTTGAGCTATATAGGCTAAAAAGTTTTTCAGTGGTGCTTCATATTTTAAGAAAAGCTGGCAGCTGTTTCATAAAACAAGTTTACCAAATAAGCCAGGCTTATTTTAGTTAGTCTGACTTATTGTCACTTGATTTGGTTTCAGAAAGCAAATTTACCATAGCTCAAGCTCAGTCACTGTGGCAACTTATGCTGGGAAACTAACCTGGGGTGTGTTTCCCAAAAGGAACTATGGTCGCAAGTTCCGTCGTTTTCAATGGAAACATTGAAAACGACGGAGTTCGTTCAATGGAACTAACGAGCATAGTTAGCTAACGATGCTTTTGGGAAACGCACCCCTGGTCCGGAGCAGGCTACCTGTCAGGCTAAGCTGAGCTCCTCTAACACTGACCAATAGGAACGCATTGATATTACCACTGACTCTCTCACATACTATTATTTTACTTTAGTATCAGTCCAAAAATAAAAGTGTACAGAAAATAAAATAAATAAAAATACAGGCCTAGGCTACAACCAACTGTAAATTTTATGACCTTTTTTTACAACCCCAAATCAGAAAAAGTTGGGACAGTATGGAAAACGCAAATACAAAAAGAAAGTAGTGATTTCTAAATTTACTTTGACTTGTATTTCATTGCAGACAATATGAATACAAAATATTTCATGTTTTGTCTGGTCAACTTCATGTCATTTGTAAATATACATCCTTTCCTGTTATTCAGACCTGCAACACATTCCAAAAAAAGTTGGGACAGGAGCAATTTAGGGCTAGTAATGAGGTAAATTGGTTAAATAATGATGTGATTTGAAACAGTTGATGTCAACAGGTGATTGTAATTATGATTTGGTACAAAAGCAGCATCCAAGAAAGGTCTAGTCCTTTAGGAGCAAAGATGGGCCGAGGATCGCCAGTTTGCCAACAAATACGTGAGAAAATTATTGAAATGTTTAAAAACAATGTTCCTCAAAGAAAGATAGGAAGAGATTTGGATATTTCACCTTCAACAGTGCATAACATAATTAAAAGATTCAAGGAATCTGGAGGAATTTCAGTGCGTAAAGGACAAGGGCGCAAGCCTAAGCTGAACAACCGTGATCTCCGATCCCTCAGGCGGCACTGCATCAAGAATCGTCATTCATCTATAAGCGATATCACCAGATGGGCTCAGGACTACTTTGGCAAACCTTTGTCAAGTACCACAATACGTAGTTACATCCACAAATGCCAGTTAAAACTGTACTGTGCCAAAAGGAAGCCCTATGTTAACAGTGTCCAGAAGCGCCGTCGACTTCTCTGGGCTCGGAGGCATCTGGGATGGACCATCACACAGTGGAAACGTGTTCTGTGGTCAGATGAATCAGTATTTCAGGTATTTTTTGGGAGGAATGGACGCCGTGTGCTCCGGACCAAAGAAGAAAAGGATCATCCAGACTGTTACCAGCAACAAGTCCAAAAGCCAGGGTCTGTCATGGTATGGGGTTGTGTCAGTGCCCTTGGCAAAGGTAACTTGCACTTCTGTGATGGCACCATTAATGCTGAAAAGTACACTGAAAAAAGTGTATCATTGGATCAAAGTAAAAATTTTGCGTCAACTTGTTACATCCAATTACTTTACTTTTTATCAACTTAAATTTTTTACTTTGAAAAGAATTAACTATCCATTACTTAGCCAAAGCAAAAAGTATCTTTGAATCAAATAAAGTTTTTAAGTTTAATGAAATCTCAAATTATACTTTGTCTTAATGTTTTCTCTTTGTATGAACTTAATTCTTTTACTTTACATCTAACCAAATATCCAACCAAATACAATTTAAAATATTAATGTAATATAAAGAAATTTATTTACTTTCAGAATGTGTAATTTTATCATCCGTCTAAGATGAATGACTTCAAGCATCAAACTTTTGACAATTTATTTTGTCATAATACAATTTTTTTTAACAATGTGTAAAGTATCCTCATACAAATACACACTGTCTAACAATGTAAACACATCATAAACTTGACAATTTTTGTCATAAAACATTTCTACAATGTGTATAGTATTGTTATAAAAACACATACCGTATAACAGTTTTTAGTATCCATATACATAGACACACTGGATACAATGTAAATTCAGCATAAGAATCAGTTATGGTTTCGAAGAGAAACGTGCAATCTTTCCATGAACAGTCAATCAGAACTGACTACACAATCAAACCTTTAGAATTCTTCTGAAGTTAAAACAAGTTTGGCCCAAAAACTGGTTTAAAATGGGCAGTGTAAAACCAAACACTTTTAATAAAACACCTACCAAATTAGCCAATGGTAGAAAGAAAAAAAAAAGTATTTTCACCGAATAGTTTACCCAAAAACGAAACTTCTCTCATAATTGTCATAAAATGTCTCTGAACCAAATTTAATTAAAGTTAAATACTTGAATAGCTTAAGGATGAGTAAACATCCTTTACCCAAGAATTTTCATTTTTGGGTAAACTATTTAACTAACCCTAAATAAAACACAACTTAACCAAGATAAAACAAATCAGGTTTAGTAAACTGAAGATGTTTGACTGTTTAAAGCCTTTTATACAAAGTTAACTGTACTACTAAGAAATTTACCATCAGCAGAACATTGTAGCTGGGTCAAAGGAAACAAATTTACTCCTGCAGTTTTGAAGAGAGGTTCTGCACCCTTCGGCTCATCTGCTTACTCTATATGTCCATGATTATTTTTTGAAAGGCCTCAAAGGTATATTTGAGTCCTTCAGGATATTTTAAGTTCAGTGCATAAATGAGTCCAAACATCATGGCACAGGCACATGCAACAGAGGGCAACTCATTTAGTACTTCCACACCATCAATGACAATGGAAATGTCCAGTGCACGACTAAGAGCATCACTTTCACGGATCACAACAAATGCCATGGTGGTCTTTTCAAATTCTCTCTCCGCTTCCTCCCTCTGATCAGCCTAAAAACATACAAGAACAGAGTAATGAGGGACTGTGGAAAAAAAAACCAAAAAAAACACCCCTTCATCTGAAAATTTATTACAAAATTTGGTTAGCTGTCCTACTATGGAGGTCAATGTAGAGCCCAAACGTCTGTTGCTAACTTTCATTAAAATATCTTCATTTGTGTTTAGCGTAAAAATACAATTTGTATGTTTTTTTTACAAGAGTAGAGTTAGTGATGACAAAATTTTCATTTTTGGGTGAAGACGTACTTTTACACTCTTTGGCTTTGAAAATGCTTTTAAACACTTAAACACTTGTACAATCAAACGCTCCCATGTGTTGACCATTGTAGACAATCACAGACATATTTGTTGAGTGCAGTACCACAATGGCCAATCAGAGGCATTTATCAATATACTCAACAGTGTTCAAAATGCATTTTTGGGTGAACCAACCCCTTTTAAAGGAGTAGTTCCCATTCAAAATTCTGTCATCATTTACACGCCCTCTTGTCATTTCAAACCTGTATGAATTATTGTCCTCTGCAGAATTTTGAACAATGTTGGTAACAGAACAGCACAGCCCCCATTCACTATTATTGTATGGACACAAAACCAATGCAAGTGAATGGGGGGCTCTTAACAACATTCTTCAAAATATATTATTTTGTGTTCTGTGGAAGAAAGTCACACAGGCTGATGTGTAAATGATAACACAATTACTTGAACTACTTTAAAGCGATATGTCACTACCAAATTTAAAATTTCCACACGTTTTACTCACCCTCAAGGCTTGAGAAGACCTTTGTTAAGACCACAGAGCCGTGTCGAGCAGTTCTTTGATCGATGGATGCACTATTTGAAGCTTCAAAAAGTCAACAATTCATTCCCATTCTACCGCTTGGAAGTAAAATGATACGTAGGATTATAACTTTGCCTGTATATAACCATATTCAGTTAGGATGCCTTGAGGGCAAGTAAACATGGGGAAATGTTGATTTGGTAGTGAAATATAACTTTAAGGCAAACATGGTTGTAGAAAATTTCAGTAGTTTGCATTGTCTACATTACCTGGTATTCTTTGATCAGACAGCTTGCATCTTCACCAAGGTACATGATCAGGCACTTCAGCAGGCACTCTCTTCTGATGTCTATGTCCAGACTCTACAAAATATTCAAGATGTATTGTTTTTATTAGACCAAAACACTACTAAATTGATTGCCACAAGCAATTTTGTTTGCATGCAACCAATACCTGATCCATAACTTTAATAGTGTCCTTAGTTTTTTCACAGAGGACTCCACCTTTGCTCCTAATAACCTGGAGAATCTGAGAGCTCTGTCCAAAGAGGCCATAAATCTCGATTGTAAAGGTAAGGTTGTGATGCGCAAAAATTCGGCATTAATCTGTAAGAAAGAGAAACAGAAAATAGATTTCTGAAAAAAAATATTTTACATTGAGAACTTTTAATTAATTTGTGCTCTATAGCTTTGGATAAGTCTTCAGTATTTTCTGTTATTACACCAGAGGACGTAGGTTCATTAAGTGAGACATCGTTCGTCTGATTCAATGTCATCTTCTGCAGAAAAAATAGCGACTGGTCTTTCACTGACAACAATGCCAGGCTTTAAGTCCTCTTCAGAGAATGATTTGTGTTTTCTTGCCTTGTGCGTTCTAAATGATCCATAAATATTGGTTTTGTATGAGCACCCACTAAAAACACAAGGAACAGTTTCATTATTTTTCAGGTGCTGCCCAATGTGATGGAAGTAGTCTTTAAATGATGATGTGTGTTTGTATTCACAAAGCAAGCATTTATAAGTTGTCAATGCATCTTTTTGAGGGGGATGCTGAGGATGCCTCCTTGATACATGGCTCTTCAGAGAACTCCAAGTTTTAAATGAACAAGGACAGTCTGAATAAACACAAGGATAAGGATGACGACGCCCAAAATTCCTATGATCAAGCTTAAAATGCTTGAGAAGCTCAGAACGCTTGGCTTTGGAGACACCACAATCTTTGCATTTCCACATTGAGTTACTTGCCAACGAGAATGGTGAGGTAGAGCATAGGAGAGAAGAAAGATAAATTACAAAACTGACCCTCCCAAGCAATAATTAAAAGGTGCAAATTACTTACGTTTTTCATGTGACTATTATTGAAAACCTGTCCTAATTGTTGTTCAGCAGTACCCCATCCTACAAAAGATAAAGAGAAATAACAAACTGGCTCACATAAAAGTAAACAGACGACTTCTTTACCGGGTAACGTTATGCTGGTCGACACGATACGTTAAAATAAGTGTTTAGGCACGTCACTAAAGACATGTGTTTGGGCCTTCATGTAAAGCTAACGTTATGTGAATAGAATAGAATAGAATAGAATTGTTTTATTTGTCACATACACGATTATATAGAGATTATATAACCAGCAGTGAAATGTATTCTCTGCATTTAACCCCCATCCTAAGTGAACACACACCCGGAGCAGTGGGCAGCCATGTTACAGCGCCCAGGGAGCAGTTGGGGGTTCAGTGCCTTGCTCAAGGACACCTCAGTCGTGGTATTGTAGGAGGAGAGCGCTGGTTATTCACTCCCTCACCAACAATCCCTGCCGGACCCGAGATTCGAACCCCACAACCTTTGGATTACGAGTCCGACTCTCTAACCTTTAGGCCACGACTTCCCCATTAATGTGTTAACATTAATCATAAATGAGAGACCATACAAGTAAGCAGAGCGAATACCTTGCGAACGCGAGTTTCATAATTAATCAATAAAAATCATCATAATAATAAAGCTTCATAACAACGTTAAGTCCATACAAAGCGTCTGAAGCGTGCATGTACATTATACAGTATCGCACTCCAGCATACCCGAAACAGTCTTTATACTACGTTTCAACATCAATCCATCTCACCTCAAGCAGTTTGCTTGTATTATTATTATTTTATTTCCACTCGGTTTAACATCGTGATGAGGGAAACTTGTAAACCTTCTAGCCGAGTTAGAGCCGTCAAACTAGTAATACTAACCGTATGTAAAACAACAGTGCAACATAATATTTTTTGAAATCATACATGTATAATGTTAATAATACGCACAAACGTATGTTTAAAATTACTTACCAATTTTCTTCATTCCCGTTTTACCACGCCGAGTTCATCCATGCGGTGTAACAAGATGGCGGAAAGCTGAACGTACTCACGCACGACCACGGACGACGTTAGAAGTCACGTGACAATGGGAACCAATATTTTTAATTTGATTTAAAGAAATGTATTTACTTTACACTAACAAGACTTACTTTTAATTTAAATCAACCAAACTTTTTACATAACACTGATGGCTAGACAGAAAATGAAATGTTTTGAGTTAGATCAAGTATAACAACTTCTTTAGAGTAATGACATGCCTTATGCACTTTTTTCAGTGTACATAGAGATTTTGGAGCACAATATGCTGCCTTCAAGAAGACATCTTTTACAGGGACGTCCATGCATATTTCAACAAGACAATGCAAAACCACATTCTGCACACATTACAAAGTCCTGGCTGCGGAGGAAGAGGGTACGGGTACTTGACTGGCCTGCCTGCAGTCCCGACCTGTCTCCAATAGAGAATGTGTGGCGCATTTTGAAGCACAAAATGCGACAACGAAGACCCCGTACTGTTGCCCACCTTAAGACTTGTTTGCAGGAAGAATGGGACAAAATTACACCTGAAACACTTCATCACTTGGTGTCTTCAGTCCCTAAACGTCTTTTAAGTGTTGTGAAAAGGAATGGCAACATTACAAAGTGGTAAATGCTTTACTGTCCCAACTTTTTCTGGAATGTGTTGCAGGTCTGAATGACAGGAAAGGATGTATATTTACAAATGACATGAAGTTGACCAGACAAAACATGAAATAGTTTGTGTTCATATTGTCTGCAATGAAATACAAGTCAAAGTAAATTTAGAAATCACTACTTTCTTTTTTTATTTGCGTTTTTCATACTGTCCCAACTTTTTCTGATTTGGGGTTGTAAGATACATGAAAACATTTTAACATCATTGCTACTTGCACATTCAGTTGACCAGCAGTTTCTAGCCATGCACCCTTTCTCTCGGGTTTTATGACAGCTGTACCTTTTATGGTTATAGCAGAACATTAAATCATTACAATCCAATTTGCTCTTTAAAGCATTAAAAACACTAAATTAAAAGTTAAAATCACTGAATTAAAATGAAATTAAGGGTGTATTCGCACCAGGAAAGTGCTCTTTTAGCAAGCGAACCAGAAATTGTAAACAAAACCACACTTATGCTGAAGGTCATCCATTCATTGGACAGAAATTCTCAAGCAGGGAAAACAGGAACTAAGCTAATCATGGAGATCTTTCGTAGTGCAATTTTTATTCTTTTACTGATTTGGTGTTATCAGATACTAACGCAATATGAAGAAACTTATGAGTATCATATGAGACAATGTCATACAATGTTGTAATTACAACTTTCTGAAAATAAAATCTATAGATATACAGTAAAATACTTAAAGCATATCACAATGCTAGTTTAAACATTTAACCTAGATAAATGTGCGCTATTAGGCACATATCCAATCATTTGTGCAGAGAGTGGAAGCTGAAGCACTTCAAGACATCAGTCGAAACAAATGAAAATATGCCATCATTTTTGCTCATAATAATACTGTCACGGTGCACACACGAGGGTGGAACAGGAACACGCAGACGAGGACTTAAACTCAAATAATAGTCTTTAATCAGGACATCAAGGCAGGACAAGACAATGCTGAGAGACAGGATACACCGGGAAGTAACGAGTAGACCAGACGAAATCAAACTCAAAAGACAGGACTAATATACAAGGTAATTAACACGTAATCACATAAACACAGCTGGAACATACTTAACTCATAATGACATGAAACAAGGACAGGAAACAAACCAAATATGGACACAAGAGGCAGGAACAGATGACACACACAACAGAACCCTGACATAACTCCCCCCTCCCGGAAGGCGTGTCCCACGCCGTAACAGTTCCACCGGGGAGGGAGGGTGGGCGCTCTGGTGGCCCCTCAGGACAAACACGGACAGGAACACAGGACGGGGACCTCCAGAGTGGAACAGACAATGGGGACCATGGCGGAGCTGGGAGCTCTGGAGGCCATGGCGGAGCTGGGAGCTCTCGAGGCCATGGCAGGTGGTCATTCATGGCCGTGGCCTCATCCCTCGGCCAGGCCACTCCAGCCGGAACCCTTCTACCCCCCAAAAAAAATTCCCTGGGGAAGTTAGGGGGTATCAGGAGCCCTCCGGGGCTGGACACACAGAACAGTACAAGACAAGAAAAGGAAAGCCCTCCAGGGCCATACAGACAGGACAGGACAGCCCACAGGAACAGGAAGCCCTCCAGGGCTAGCTCGGAGGCTGAGGCTTCTTCTGGGCATGACCAGAAGTCAGGGGCCCTCACAGGGTCCCTCAGCGACCGCCTCCACATCTACGACAGGGGGGCAGGAGGCTAGAATGGCCTCCATGGCCACAACAAGAGGAGCTGCCTGCCCCAGACGAGTCTCCGTGGACAAGACAAGGTTCTTTAAGATGTTCCTGTGAGCACAAAAAGACACACGGCACTCCTGGCCGTGACATGTGGACTAGATCCACGGGGCTAGGGATTGCGGCGGCCAGCGGGCATGAGTCAGCACCGATCCGGCGGGCTTGAGTCAGTGGCCATCCGGCGAGCTTGAGTCAGCGGCGATCCGGTGGGCATTGAGTCAGAGGCGGGCTGGCGGGCATTGAGTCAGAGGCGGGCCGATGGCGTGATCTCCCGCGATCGGCGGGCATGAGGGCTCGCGGCCAGTGGACTCGCGGCACTCGCGGCGATCCCGCCGAACTCCCACGCCGTTTTGCAGTGGGCTATGGCGGGATTACGAGCGGTGACTTCCTTGCCGCGGGACAGACACAAACAAACAGACTGGAACAAAACAAAAGACTTTTGAAAACGGAAAACCAAAACGGGGTGAATGGGCACCGCTTACGGTTTAGGTCTGGTCTTCTGTCACGGTGCACACACGAGGGAGGAACAGGAACACGCAGACGAGGACGTAAACTCAAATAATAGTCTTTAATCAGGACATCAAGGCAGGACAAGACAAGGCTGAGAGACAGGATACACCGGGAAGTAACGAGTAGACCAGACGAAATCAAACTCAAAAGACAGGACTAATATACAAGGTAATTAACACATAATCACATAAACTCAGCTGGAACATACTTAACTCATAATGACATAAAACAAGGACAGGAAACAAACCAAATATGGACACAAGAGGCAGGAACAGATGACACACACAACAGAACCCTGACAAATACATTGTTCGGAACTGTAAAGGGTCTATTTTTATTTGTGCGCACTCACAATGTCAACAAAACATTGTGCTTTTGTAAAATAAAGAAAACTAATAGGATGCGCTTGCCGTCTCGGTCTTGAGCAGGAGCGCTTCACAAAAATGAACCGAAACTCAGCAAATATTTTCCTTTAAGATTAAGATTTAAGATTATTTAAGATTTAAGATTATTGCATACATGATGAATATATCTATAGAAAGCTTTAAATGACCACAAAATGAGATAATTCAAATACAAAACAAAAACTCTTTCATTATGTAATCCAAGATACATTTCTTTCTAAAGGCACATCCAATGATGAGATGGCTAGTCAGGATCATCAATTTCATCTTTGCGACACTGACTCAGAAAACACAAATTTATTAATAAATAATTCAAATATCTCCTTACCAGGGGCGGATTTAGTGAATTGGGGGCCCCAGGCAAATATAGGAATGGGGCCTTATACATTTGCACACATTTACCTACAACCCCAAATCAGAAAACGTTGGGACAGTATGGAAAACGCAAATAAAAAAAGAAAGTAGTGATTTCTAAATTTACTTTGACTTGTATTTCATTGCAGACAATATGAACACAAAATATTTCATGTTTTGTCTGGTCAACTGCATGTCATTTGTAAATATACATCCTTTCCTGTCATTCAGACCTGCAACACATTCCAAAAAAAGTTGGGACAGGAGCAATTTAGGGCTAGTAATGAGGTAAACTGGTTAAATGATGTGATTTGAAGCAGTTGATGTCAACAGGTGATTGTAATTATGATTTGGTACAAAAGCAGCATCCAAGAAAGGGATAGTCTAGTCCTTTAGGAGCAAAGATGGGCCGAGGATCGCCAGTTTGCCAACAAATACGTGAGAAAATTATTGAAATGTTTAAAAACAATGTTCCTCAAAGAAAGATAGGAAGAGATTTGGATATTTCACCTTCAACAGTGCATAACATAATTAAAAGATTCAAGGAATCTGGAGGAATTTCAGTGCGTAAAGGACAAGGGCGCAAGCCTAAGCTGAACAACCGTGATCTCCGATCCCTCAGGCGGCACTGCATCAAGAATCGTCATTCATCTATAAGCGATATCACCACATGGGCTCAGGACTACTTTGGCAAACCTTTGTCAAGTACCACAATACGTAGTTACATCCACAAATGCCAGTTAAAACTGTACTGTGCCAAAAGGAAGCCCTATGTTAACAGTGTCCAGAAGCACCGTCGACTTCTCTGGGCTCGGAGGCATCTGGGATGGACCATCACACAGTGGAAACGTGTACTGTGGTCAGATGAATCAGTATTTTTTGGGAGGAATGGACGCCGTGTGCTCCGGACCAAAGAAGAAAAGGATCATCCAGACTGTTACCAGCAACAAGTCCAAAAGCCAGGGTCTGTCATGGTATGGGTTGTGTCAGTGCCCTTGGCAAAGGTAACTTGCACTTCTGTGATGGCACCATTAATGCTGAAAAGTACATAGAGATTTTGGAGCACAATATGCTGCCTTCAAGAAGACATCTTTTCCAGGGATGTCCATGCATATTTCAACAAGACAATGCAAAACCACATTCTGCACACATTACAAAGTCCTGGCTGCGGAGGAAGAGGGTACGGGTACTTGACTGGCCTGCCTGCAGTCCCGACCTGTCTCCAATAGAGAATGTGTAGCGCATTTCGAAGCGCAAAATGCGACAACGAAGACCCCGTACTGTTGCCCACCTTAAGACTTGTTTGCAGGAAGAATGGGACAAAATTACACCTGAAACACTTCATCACTTGGTGTCTTCAGTCCCTAAACGTCTTTTAAGTGTTGTGAAAAGGAATGGCAACATTACAAAGTGGTAAATGCTTTACTGTCCCAACTTTTTTTGGAATGTGTTGCAGGTCTGAATGACAGGAAAGGATGTATATTTACAAATGACATGAAGTTGACCAGACAAAACATGAAATATTTTGTGTTCATATTTTCTGCAATGAAATACAAGTCAAAGTAAATTTAGAAATCACTACTTTCTTTTTTTATTTGCGTTTTCCATACAGTCCCAACTTTTTCTGATTTGGGGTTGTAGATCAACCTTGAGGTTTTTTTTTGTAGTGATGCTTGCTGCTGCACAATGGTGCCCCATAGTTGTGTCCAATGTTTCTAAATTTTTCATGTACATGTTATAATGGAATTCTTTCATTTACATTTATTCATTTAGCAGACACTTCTATTATTTCATGTTGTAGACCACGAAATAGCAATTGATTTCAAGTCAAGTCAAGTCAAGTTGAGCTTTATTGTCATTCCGCTACATGTGGGGACATACAGTGGAACGAAATGTCGTGCCTCACAGGACCACGGTGCTACATAAATACAGACATACAACAATGAAGTAAAACACTATAAACCTATACACAACTAACCTACTGACAGATTTTGACTAAGTATACTATATATAAATGTTTACCCTATACAAACTAAAGATAAAAGATAAAAAATAAAAAATAACTAAACTATACAAACTATACGAATGCTTCACATAAATACTGTACATGTGCAGAGAGAAACATTGTGAGTCAAGCAGCTGGCAGGGGAACAGTACAAGATGATGAGCATGTAAACATACATATATTGCTGAGTCTTTTGTGGGATTGTGTACACACAGCAGTGTGTGAAAAGTGTTGAGATACAAGTTTTTTACCGTTGAGATACAAGTTTTAACAAAAAAACTAAATAAATTATAAAATGATAAACCTCACAATTGAACCGTTAAACCATTTTTTTTAAGAAAAGGGATGTGTCAGAAGTATAAATTATTATATTATTTAAAATTGATTTATGTGGGTAGATTTTCGCATTGGTCTGAACAAAAACTGCAGACTGGATTATTGAAAATGCACATTCATTCTCTGCCAGTAGGAGACTACCAAATGGCTGTAAACAAATCAGCTCATAAATGATACTTTATCAGGTAAAATGAAAATTAAAATTGTTATCTGTTCTAAATGTACCTTAAATTAATACTTTTCAAGTTTTTTAATACTCTAATCAACATGGGCATGGACAAATATGGATGCTTTATGCAATATATGTATATTATTAGTGAAACAGTCATGCTTATCTTAATATTTAATTCTACAGCATACTGTCATGCACATTCTTTTATACATTATATTTTATTCTTTATATCTTTTTTTTATTCATTTTATTTTATGTATACTTCCCTTGTGTGTTGTATTTTTCAATATTTGCACTGTCCATGGAGCGGACCTGACTCACATTTCACTGCTGGTTATACAATCTCTGTATAGTCGTGTATGTGACAAATAAAACTTGAAACTTGAAACTTGAAACCATAATTAACATACATAGAGCATGAAGAGTAGACATTTTTCATAGGTCATAGATGTTTTTCAAAGAAATTGTTCATGTCTATTAGACACATGAAAAAAAAGAACATAGAAATACCATGTTCCTATTACTTCTCTCTCTTTGCACTGAGCAATTTACTTACACAAACCTGTTTACATTTTCTCAAGACAGGTCAGCTCACTTCTGAACATGCAACATGTACATATTATTTATTATTACATTTGTTTGCCTCTCTGTGCCACATACTGTATTTTGATGCAGCTAAATTCTCAATAAAACTGTTTTCATTGGTATATTTTTCTGTTTCTGTTGTCAGACAATGGGATAAATATGAAATAGTGACTGAAACTTCATACTGATAAAAAAAAATGTATAGCATGAATAAAAGTCGCTTTGGATAAAAACATAAATGTAAATGTAAATGTATGAACCGAGACCCATTAAGACTACATAACCAGCTCTCCCTTCCAAGATGTTAACATTAATAATTTGAGAACAAAGTATAACAATGATAATACTTTGCACAGTTAGATGTGATATGAGCTAATTGATCTTTAGATTTAATCACCGTTGGTAGTGAATCCTGATTTATAATCGTGCTGTCGATCGGCTGATAAAATCAAATAGGCTACACATAAGATAAAGACAATAGCTGTGCTGTGATTTCGGCTATACTTGCATGTAAAATTAGAGAAGCAACATATCTGTGTTTTAACTGAAAGCGCAGCTCCTTTCAGCCGCTCGCTGTACAGAGCAGATGCAGAGAGAGAGAGAGAGAGAGAGAGAGAGAGAGAGAGAGAGGGAGGGAGGGAGGGAGAGAGAGAGAGAGGAGGGAGGGAGGGAGAGAGAGAGAGGGAGGGGGGGTTGCGCGCTGGGAAAGAGAGACTTCGCGCTCGTGCGGCAGTCAGCTTCAGATGCATAATATTTTCATTTGCTACAAGCAGGATACACAAGAAGCACGTTCAATTCGGACACGCAGACGGTTGTCGTGGTAATAAACACCGTAAACCGTAACCGTTTGCGTGTCCGCACTTAATGCGCATCTCCTATATGAAAAGCTTTTTAGGGGGTCCTTGGCTTTTGGGGGCCCAAGGCAGTCGCCTACCTTTGCCTAATGGGTAAGTCCGCCCCTGCTCCTTACTATTTCCCCCCAACATATACATGGTAACTTTTGCACAAGCTTTAGCCTGTTTAGCACCCTCACGTCACGTTGGTGTGCGCCATGGTCCTGAAAACTCATCATTTGCATGCATTCTTAAGCATTGTGGTTTAAAAACAAGTGATTGAAACACAAAAACAGCACTACATGTGCAAGCTGTCTGTTTCTGAGCGTGATTTCTGCAATTGGGTCGGATTGAGGTCAGGTCATATTCACACCTTAAATGAACCGTACCAGAGTTCGTTTGGAAGCGGACCGAGACCACCTCTTCAGCTGGGTCTCGGTACGGTTGTTTGGTCCACACTCGAGTATGATTGCTGTATTCACACCTGCCCAAAAGATCCGCACCAAGGGGGGAAACAAACTTGAGTTCGATTCAATCGAAACAAACAAAACAGGTGTGAATACACCCTAAATAATAGAAAACAGACTACATTTTAACTGATACGAGGAATACACATTAACTCATTTGAGCTAGTAATTAGGGCTGTATTAGCCATCTTACATTTGATTTGCAGTTACTGCTATCATAAAAATACACTTATATGTAGGATTAATATTCTACATGTGTCACATTTAATGTCCAACAACAAATATTTTAGCAAAATGTATATTTACTCAAAATTATTGCGCTATTATTCTATTGAGCTCCATCTGTTTAGCGTGCGTTCACTCTCGTAAGCCTCGGATATACAGTATATAAAAAATGAATATATTTGCATGACTTTCTAACATTTACAGATGAAGAATATAACTGTGACATGTCCGTTATGCACTGGGGAAAACACAACGTCTCAAATGCATTATAGAGCACATACAGACGTGGTCAGAATTGTTGTACCCTTGGTAAATATGATCAAAGAAGGCTCTGAAAATAAACCTGCATTATTAATCCTTTTGGTCTTCTATTTAAAAAAATCACAAAAATCTAACCTTTCATTGAACTAAAACAATTGAAAATGGGGAAAATCTCATTATGAAATAAATGTTTTTCTCAATTACACATTGGACACAATTATTGGTACCCCTAGAAATTCTTATGAGTAAAATATCTCTGAAGTATATTCCCATTCATATTTACAATTTTGAGCACTCCAGGGGGATTATGAACATGAAATTATCCAGCCATGGCTTCCTGTTTCACAGAAATATAAATTGGAGGAAAAACAAAGTCCAAATTCCCTTAATCATCATCACAATGAGAAAAGCCAAATAATATATTTCTAAAGTGCAGCAAAAGATAATTGAGCTTCACAAATTAGTGAAGTGGCTCTAAGAAAATAACTAGAGCAGTGAAAATTCCCATTTCCACCATCAGGGCAATAATTAAGATTTTCCAATCAACAGAAAATGTTACGAAACTGCCTGGAAGAGGATGCGTGTCTATATCATGTCGTTTCTCTTTAAATAATTTCGAGAGACGTTTGTATTGACATTCATGCATTTGGTGACTTGCATTGCATTCAATTTATCCATTTTAAGAGCTTTTGCATTGAACCCATGACCATGGCATTGCTAGTGCCATGATCTCAACTGTTTGAGCTACAGAAAGGACTGAATGAATGAATAGTCTGAATTAGTTTTGGGTGTTTATTGTACACTGGCCTGCCCCAAAGCATTATGAGTTTAGATGAGCTCGTCTGGCTGGCAAGAACAGGGTTACATCTGGAGCTCTGGAGTCTAGGGATATTGCAATACTGATAATGAACATATGTGAATATATCTCATCATCCATTAGGTGTCTTTGGGATGGATTCTGCTGGTTAGAAATGAACAAATTTTCATTAATGAGTGAATGTATCACATAACCCATAATCCAAACTGAGTTTTTTGCCTTAGTTGTTTTTACTATGGTTGCATACATCCATCATTCGTCCATGCATGTTTATGTTATGTAAGAAAGTAATAAATGTCCGGCTGCTATATCATGTGTTTGGTGTGGTGGAATGTGTGCAAATCGCTAGATCACAAGTTTTTCAAATATTCATTTTTCTTTTTCTTTTTTCTTATTTTGTCATTATGTCATTAGTAACATTTGCTTTGATAATACAATCATCCCAAACAGGCCCAAACAGAGTCGAAACCCAACTCACCGTTTCATGCTTCAGCCACTAAATCATTAAATGTAGTCTGTAGAGTGCCACATAAACCATTTCAATGCTGTGGAAGCATTAATGTGATCAGACATCCTTGTTTTCCAGGGTCTCTGTTTTCGGAGACCTTTGCCAGTTAAGGTAGGTTGACCAGATGTCTCTGTTGTCTCTTCTGTGTTCACAGCCTGCAAAGTCGGAGCTGCAGTTAGTGATATCAGGTTGAGCCAAGATATTTTTCACTTTCTGCTTGTGCTTCTGTTGTAGCATTAGATGTTAACATTACAGTTCTGCATCCTTGAAATCTTGTCGGTTCCTTTGTTTTCACTTTATTTCTTTAGAAGTCTCTTACACTGTTTAACAGTCTTGTATTTGTCCTGACTGCTGTCTGTGTCATCACAAGTGAAGCTTTGAGATGCTGTGTGTTTGTATGATGTTGTCAGCTGAATGATTGATGAATGTAAAAGCTGATGGATAGTTTGTCGAATGGCTTCTGTCTCTCTTTTGAAAATCGCTTTGGATAACAGCATCTGCTAAATGCGTAAATATAACTCAGATATGTTTGAATGTGCTGTAATCTGTGCAAGAGAAAATATGATTTGAAAGCTGTGGTGTAGCACATAGGCGGAGGGTGAACCGACTCCAGAGTAAGGTAAAATATGGCTAATGTTAGGATAATCTACTAACACACATCATAACCCCGTCTTTTAGGCAAGCACATATGCTACCCAATGAACAAAAATAAAACAAGGTAATTACGACTTTTTATCTCACAACTTTCTCGCAATTGCGAGTTTATATCTCGTAGCTAATTCTGACTAATTCTTTTTTTTTATATAATGGTGCAAAAAGGCTCCCATAAGTACCAGATATGGGTGTCATGTCACAAAATGTTTTAATACGACTGAATTTGTATATAACATGATCATAATTTAATAAAAACATTGTAAGTTACTAATTATAACGCTTTAATTTCCACAGTTATTCAAACAGCACAAAAGTTATATACAAAAAGGAAGCAAAGAACAGTTACTTTATCAAAGAACATGATGACTGACTTCAGTCTAGTGTGAGTTTAAGCACGGTCAAAAAAACTCCCCCGTTATGATCAATAAAGCTGCCTACAATGTCAAATGAATCTCTTACTTACATCATATGTAGTTTTCCACTTTGTTGCTTATGATGAGAGAATTCGCAAGAGTTTAGAGGAATTCAGTCAGTGTGCGCTCAAAACAACTCGACGTTTCAGCGATGACTCATCTGAACGCCTCTGATTGGCCATTGCATTCATAAGCTCAACAGAATCGTGTGTGATTGGATATAATGCAGAACCCTGTAAAAACTCATAATTTGATGCATCATTAGCAGATGTAAATTTAATGCCGCAATTGACACTTTTCATTTCATTTTCACTTTATTTGTGATATCCTTGATATAATTGTACAGGGGTATTTTTGCCCCAAGCCCCCGTTAATTTCAGACCCGTGCACAGACGAAGGCTAAGCCTTGCCCAGCCTTGCACACACTCCGCCTATGGTATAGCGGACGACTTTTAGCTAGTTATGACTTTATATGTCGTCTGTTCCTCACACAAAGCTATCATATGCCTTCAGAAGACTTGGAAATAGAGCACATGTAGAACGGACTTCTGTTGTGGACTCACTACTGTTGACTTATTCACCTTTTAATAGCTTGTGAGTGTGAATCACCATCCATTCTTATTGATTGGAAAGTGCAGGATATTGTGTTTCCTTGTGTAGAAATAAAGTCAGAATAAATATAGATAAATATAGATTTAATACAATGTCAGGAATTGATTGTTTTGCTTTGCATCTAATGTTTTAATATGAAAGTGTCCAGCACAATTTTAACTCTTCAGTGATTTACAAGGATAGTAAAGACAGAGCGATAATGACATGAGTCAGACTTGAGCTAACAGTCTTGAATGTCTCTGGCTCATGAGCTGAAGTATAAGAACAAACATCTCAGTGCAATCATCCATCAAAGACAGCAAAAGCATGAATTCAACACCACACAGCATCTAATGAATTCTGTCCATAACAGAACACACGCACACAGCAGGCCTTATCAGATCTAATCAATTTTACCAAGTCTTCATTCCAAGAGAAAAACATTGACGTGTGAGTGTTTGATTTACGAGGTGTGGACGCTGGAAATTTCATTCTCAGATGCAAGCAATGCCACCCAGATAAAAGCAAGGAGGTTTTTCCTGAAATAGGTTATGGGCTCTGCTCAATTGCACACTCTGATTTCCTTCAGTCCTCAGCTCGCTGTCAGCGCTGTTATACGTGCCGCTCAGATTAGTGGCCTGAAGTAAGATAACCTTGCGGAGCCATCAAACCGGGCGAGAGAATGATTTACAGTCCTGTTTATAACAAACACTCTGTTCCTCTGATGCTCTGGAGCTGGCGGAGGCTTGTAAAGCTGGTTATAGATCCCCTTTGATTTCAGGGAAAAAGAAGTCTTGTGTCAGCTTGAAATATGGAGTTTAGATGCTGTAGGTGGCTTTGTTGTGTTGGTACCCAAGGCAAAACTCATGTGCTTACGTGACTCTTTGTGGATATGTTTATTAAACCCCTTAGCAGATTAATTGAAACAACAACCTGTTCAATCACGTTTTTAATAGGTCTTTTAATTGATGTAGAGTCTAAACATTAATACTCATGTGGCAGTGTGGGATGGGCTTCCCTTTTTTGTTTTTGGGTGGTTGTACCTAAATGGGAGGGAGCAATAGGGTTAATTAATGTCGGAGTATGTAAATGTCTGGAAGCATTAGATGGTAGCCTCTGTCATACCCGTCCCTCTAACGGTTTTCAGTGTCACAGTAGTTGTAGCCGTTCATGTTACGTCCTCAGTGATTCGCGTCGAGTGCTCGTTGGAAGTTTTAGTGAAACTATATTTATGAAGGCATCCTAAAATCCCATGCTTGTGAAGTTGCAGATTTGACCTTCCGCAGTTCATTTGATGACTAACTGTGGGTCGTGCTGCTGTTTTTTTTTCATAGTGTGGCTTTCTTTGGTGTACAAATAGTGTTTGTGCTTTGTTGTTTTTGTGTTGGTTTTCGAGGGCGATGATCCGAGTTGATCCGTTTAAGCCGAATTGGTAGCGTGTCCTCCATTTAAAACCTAATAAGTGATTCTGGTTTATTGCCAGCAAGGTAGGACGCTACGTTATCAGTTGTAATTTGTTTTCTTTGGAGTGAATATTTGATCCTTTTGTATTTGTACCGGACCCACTATCTTTTCTTCCTTTTTTCTAGTTTGGTCCAAGGCTGAGTGCGCCGAGGGGGAGGCTAGTCACCTGGGTGAAGCACACAGTTGTGAGTTTGGAGCGCCAGGGTTTGAGCACCTCTTCTTATTGTTTGCTGTGCACACATGTTTGGTTGAGAGCACTGGTTATTTCAGCTAGTTTGCCACCCCTAAGGTAAGCTTTAGCCTTGTCGTTTTCCTTTTTTTTAAAGAATTTTTGTGGTTACTTACACTATATTGCCAAAAGTATTGGGTCGCCCCCTTCTAATGAACAGGCTTGACTACTTTATTAATTTCTATGAGTACAAATCTTAATGTTAAAGCATATAATGATATTCTAGGAAATTGTGTGCTTCTAATATTATAGCAACAGTTTGGACTCTTTTCTATTCTAACATGACAATGTCTCTGTGTATAAGACAAGGTTCAAAAAGAAAATGATTGATTCAGTCAGTGTGGAAGAACTTGACTGGTCTGCATAAAACCAAGTCCTAATCCCAGTTTAACACCTCTGGTGTGACTGTAAATGCAGACCTTGAGACAAAAACTCATCACCAAACACCAATCACTGCAGTTTCCAAAATAAATTAACACTAGAGGCAGTAAAACTCAGGTGCCTTTTATTCCTTTTCACACAAATTTACAGAGTTTTGATTAATGAAGCATAATTTTTGCACAATTACTTGAAGAATATCATGTTATGACTTCAAAACAATATTAATATGCTGGGAGATTTGAATACTGATGCATTTGAATGTTAGCATCACACATATCCAGCGTCATATCTATGGGTTTTCATAGACGGTAGGTTTGTTTGGTAGCTCACGGAGTACGGAGACATACTTGAGCGGCGAGGAGCTCCGGTTCGAATCCTGTGTAACTACGGTTTGACAAAACAGTTCAAACCTGCATACAAGGAAGTTCAAATAGCACGGTTGCATCAACAAATGCATTTTTATATCAGTTTTGCATTTGTCAACACTATCGGGTAGGTTTAGGGTTGGGTTTGGTGTAGGGCATATTTCCAACACGATAGAGCATTCATTTTTATCGATGGTCCCCGGATATTTGAATTCTGAACCGCCGCAATACGCACCTGAAGCAACGTAATAAAACCACAGCAATACGTACCTATATCAACATAATAAAAACGTGCCAGGGTTTACGTATTGAACCCATGTTTTAGCGCCACTCTGTGGATATTTCTCTATGAAACTGCGGTGAAACGTGCAGTAAGGTACGTAAAAACAGTCTCGCTAAAAAGTGTGTTTATGTACATCTATGCCATGAGAGCATGAATCTGTGAACCAATCATTTTCCTTTCTGCCCTCAGAACATGTTTGAGTTCCCCTCTCCCCCTCACTGTTTGCAATTTTTATTGAACCACTAGCAGCAGCAATAAGACAGGCAACAGTGATTAAAGGCATTAAATGCAAAAATGTAGAACATAAAGTTAGTCTTTACGCAGATGATGTGTTACTTTTTCTTCAGCATTCACAAACCACTCTCTCTGAGGTAATTACATTAATAAACTCTTTCTCAAGAGTCTCAGATTATTCAATAAACTGGTTAAAATAAACTGGTTCTTCCAATTAATTGCTCCTTCCAGAATTCTTCCACTCCACTGCAATCTGGAAATATTAAATATTTAGGTATTAATGTTTCTCCTAGGCTGGCAGATTTGATTAAATTAAACCACATCCCACTTTTAAAGAAGGTAGAAGATGATCTAACCAGATGGAGGTCTCTACCCATATCACTCATGGGAAGAGTCGCCTCAATAAAAATGATGGTTTTGCCAAGAATTAATTATTTATTTGCAATGATCGCGAGCAAACCACCACCTGACTGGTTTAGATCTCTGGACTCCTCCATCTCTAAATTCCTTTGGAAAGGTAAACCCCCGCGTATTAGCTTAAAAACGCTGCAAAAGACCAAGGATAAAGGAGGACTAGATCTACCTAATTTTCACCACTATTTCTTAGCCAACAGGCTTCAACACATTTCAGGGTGGTTAAAACACACCCTCTTAGATGAGCCTTGGCTAGATGTAGAACAGGCATTATGCAATAATATAGAGATTTCGGATCTGCCATTCATTAGCTCGATCAGCAAACGACAAGTATGCTTCAAAAGCATCAGTATCAGCTCTTCTCTGACAGCATGGTGGGAGTTTCTAAAAATGACGGAGTCTTCACTAATCCCATGCAAACGTACCCCCATCTGGAACAATCCTGACATATTGCTAAACAACAATATGATAAACTTCACAGATTGGAGTTGTAAAGGTATTAAATACCTGGAACATATATTCGAAGGGACAGACTTTATTCCCTTTGACAAATTAGTTAAACAATATGGGATTAATAAACACAGATTTTTAGAATATCAAGAAATTAAATCTATTGTAAAAAGGAAATTTAAGTCTAATCATATCAAGTTACAAATACCACCAAGTGTGGCAGATTTTCTTAATCTCAAAACCCCCAAATTAATGTCTAAAATATACAGGGCACTTTCCAAAATAGATGAATCAGTATCACTTCCTATTGCAAAATGGGAAGCAGATCTATCAGTAAGCTGGGACCATAATTTCTGGTCTCAGATATGTTTAAAAACCTTTGAACTGATTAGAAATCCAGGTTTACAATTAATACAATACAAAATCCTGTATAGAGTGCACTACACAGGTCATCGGATGTTCAGGATGGGTTTTACTGCTTCTAGCAACTGCTCACACTGTAAAGGCAATACACCTGACAATTATATCCACGCTCTATGGTTCTGTCCACCTGTTCAGAGGTACTGGTACAGGATTTGTGAAGACTTATCAAAGTGTCTTAAATGTTCTATTCCAGCCTCTCCTTTAGTCTGCTTGTTGGGCGACCTAGATGGTGTCACTACAGAAGGTAACACAATCCACATGGCTTTCACTGCCCTATGCATTGCTAAGAAGACTGTCCTCATGAACTGGAAAAATAAAAATAATCTTAATATCAACCAATATAGAGATTATTTGTGGGATTATATTAGTCTTGACACAGCTTCTGCTGCCACATTAGATCAATCTCTCTGGGCTCCTTTGATCAGCTCCATCACCTAGTGTGAGTGGGGGTCCCGATTCTGTCCGGCTGTGGTTTTTGTTGTTGGCGTGGGGTGGCGATATGGGCCTGGGGCATCTGGGGGTTCCCTGGGGGTGGGTTTCTTGGGGGGTTCGGCGCTGGGGCTGCGACCTTGGCCTGGATGGGGTATTGGTGACTCTTGGGTGCTGTTTTTCTGGCGGCTGCATGCGGCGCTGCTGGGGATGCCTGTGCCGGCGGACGTAGGTTGCCAGCCTGGCGGCCGCACTGTTCCGGGGTTGGTCCGGGGGGGGCTTGGGGATCTGGGGGCACTCTGCCTCCGGGTTGGGGTTACGGCTGGGCCTGGGGGGCTTGGGTCCTGGTTGGTGTGCCGCCGGGAGCATGGGTTGGTGCATGCGCTTGGGCCCGGCTCTGGTGTGGGGGTCTTCGATGCATCGGTGCCTCCGCGGGGGGGGGGGGGGGGGAGGTCTAATAGAGGCGGGGTAAATGGGCTTTACCTGGGTGTCTTATTGTCTTATGTAGTCTGGGAGCTGACTGAATGATGGGGTGGGGTAGTTTTCCCTCTGCTGTGGGGTCTGGTGGGCCGCCCCGGGCTGCCATGGGCCCTGGTCTGGATGGGCCTGGGCCCCCCGCCCTGGGCAGATTTGGGGTAACGGGGGTGCCTATGGGGGTCAGCAGGGGAGCTGGCTCCAGAGGGGGGGGGGGTATTTTGCCCCCTCTGATGCTTTCCTCCCCATCCCTAAGGCTTCACTTCTCCCGCTCCATCACACCAACACATAGGTAGGGTTTTGAGGTGCGGGTGCGTCGCTGGGATGTGGGGGAGGTGGTACTCCTCTGTCTCCTCGTGGCCGCCTGCATCTCAATCACACATTACAGCTTAGACATTCTCATTACTTACTGTCACATGACACTTACATATAGGGCTTTGGGGGTGGGCACACTGAATGGCATCCGGAGGGCAGTCTGTTCATTCAGCCTTCCCTCTGGTGCCAGTGCCCACTTCTCAATTTTAAGTTGCACATAGACATTGAGGGCTCTAGGGAGGGGACGAGCTGACACAAGTTTGTGGAGGGTGCCCCTCCCCTGTTTTAAAGCACCCCTGTTTTAAAGCACCTTAGAACAACACACACCAACACCACATTTGAGTGGGTGGGGTGAGGCATGGGGGGTCTCTTTTATTTTTATTTTTTTTTTTTTTTTTTTTCTCACACCCCTGTTCTCTGTCTGGGGCCGGGGGCTGTGAGGATGAGCTGGCCGCCCGGGGTCTGGGCTGTTGGTTTTCTCTGCTGCTGCGGGGTCCGGGGTGGTCTTCCTGTCCCCACGCTGGAGCGAAGGGGGTTCAGCTCCGGGATCGGGCGCTGACTACCCCTCTGGGGGTGGTGGAGCCTGGATCTAGGAGTATAGAGTGCATATGGGGAGTGTGAGTGTGGGTACCGTGTCCATTTTTGTGTGTCTACATGTGGGGCGAGGGTGTGAATATTCGTTTGCGTGCATGAGGGTGGGAACGTATGCTTGTGTATATGTGTGCTTGTTCGTCTACGTCTATGTGTCAGGTCGGGCCTTAGACTCCACCTCACTCATCATCTCATTTAACCCCCCACCCCACCACCATGCCCTGCCGGTGGAGGATGCCGCCGGTGCGTTGGTGGTTTCTCGCGCCGGGGCAGGATGCTCGGGTGAGCGCCAGCCCACTCTCGACGGTCGCTTGGCGGGGCCTGACCCTACTGGCCTTGTTGGGCCCCGATTGGGGGGTGGGGGGGCCTTTGGGTCTCCGGGCCCAGGGCCTGGTCTGCCCTGGTGTGGTCGGCTGCCGGTGGAGCCTGCGGGCTTGCCGCCACGGCACCCTGGGGCGTCTACACTGTGGCTGTCGGAGGTCCCACCTTCGGGCTCTCCTCTGCCCTTTTCAGGGTGGAGGCCGCGGTTGTCCCTGTGGTGGTTCTCCTGGGGGTCCCGTTCCCTGGGGGGCCCCCGGATGTTTGGGGTCCGGGTCTTTTCCATGCCTGCTTCATGCCTTGCGGGATGGCGCTGTTGTTCCCCACACACACTATTAAACATTTACATGGAGGAACCTTATGAACACAAGCGCGCTCACACACACAGGTGTACACTCAAGCATTCACATTGGTGTAAAAACAGGTGCTCACAGACACACATTGTCTTGATCTGCTGTTGCTTCAAAACCTATTTTGTAATATTAGTTATGTGTGCTGCTCAATGGCATTTGGCATTTGTTGTGATTCATACAGATGTTGGTTGTTGCTGCAGTCTCTCTGGTGTTGTGTCTTCTGTTGTTTTCTTCTGTTGTTTTCTCTTTTTGTCAGCAGCTATCGAAGCAAATTGTCTGTTTTTTTTTTTTGTTTCTTTTTGTTTTTTTCTTGTTTTTTCTTTCTTCTTTCTCTCTCTTGTTTTCTCTGTCCCATGGTCTTGTCTGTCATAGTGTGGTTAAATAAAAGGGTATATAAAATTAAATTAATTAGTTAAAAAATAAATAAATAAATATAAAAAAAAAAAAAAAAAAAAAAGGCTGTGAATGATGATAGCATAGCTACACATACGTACTGTCATCTGTGTTACTGACAGGCCGGAAAAAAAAAAAAAAAAAAAAAAAAAGAACATGTTTGAGTAAGTACAACTCTGATCTGCTGCCATGAGACCAGGTTGAAAATTTGCCATTTGAACTTCATGGATGTTTTTTTTTTTTTTTCAGAGCTCCATGTGATGACAATATGTAGTATATTTCATAAATGTTTCAACCAAAAAACAAAGACTTTTGTCTTGTCTTATATGATGTTGCAAGATCTGCACAGTTTGTCATTAATGCTTAGGAGATAGCAGCTGAATATTCCCATCATTTTCTACATACAAGTACATTTTCTCAATTCACCCACCAACAGTTGTTGGTGCTACTGTTTAATTGTCTGAATTGTCACTTTTTGGAACATTTATGTGAGTTTACAGAAAACTCACTCTGTGTTTGGTTCAGTCTGTTCTCAATCCTAAAGATGTCCAATCCCACAGCATGTCAGAGAGCTCTGTGCATGTCTAGACAAACACCAGAAGTGTCCTGTAGAGTCTTTATTGCTACAAGGCAGGTAACACATTGCTTTTCAATGAGAAACCTTGGTGTCAAAAGCTTGTTTTTAAAAAAATATATATTTGCAATTTTGCTGCATGAAGTAAAGTAAAAATGCCATATCATTGAAAAGGTTGGGGTCAGTAAGATTTCATTTAAAATAAATTAATACAAGGATGCATTAAGTTGATTGAAAGTGACAGAAAAGACATTGATAATGTTACAAAATAATTGTATTGCAAATAAATGCTTTCTTTTTTTTACTTTCTATTCATCAAAAGAGTCCTGAAAAATTAAATGTATCGCGGTTTCCACAAAAATATTGTGCAGCACAACTGTTTTCAACATTGATAATAATCAGAAATGTTTCTTGAGCAGCAAATCAGCATATTATTATGATTTCTGAAGATCATGTGACACTGAAGACTGGAGTAATGATGCTGAAAATACAGCTTTGATCACAGAAATAAATTACAGTTTAACACATATTCACATAGAAATCAGCTATTTTAGATTGTAATAATATTTCACAATTTTACTGTTTTTATTCTTTGATCTATTGACAAGATTTGAGAACAGATGGATGACTAACAAATACACCACAGCTTTCAATTTTAAAAAGGTGGGAACATAACCTAAAGCAACTGAAAATACATTATCATTGATTTTAAATGTCACTTATTTTTCCTCTCTACATGATGATGCATTATTTGATATGTTTGCATTTTAGGGGTTAATATACACCATTCGGGGCAGGAGGTGGATGAAAGAGTTTCATATATATACTGTGAACTCCAGAGAGATATCAAACAGCGGCAGGGTTTGATTGCAGTCTGCTGCTGGAGCATGCCGAGTCTGGAGACGCTGATAACACACAATCATCATCACACACCAGCTCAGTGCCTTCAGACTCAAAGCTGTACAGACGCTTAGCTTGCAGACGCCCGCTGAGTCCATGGAAGAGCTTGTCTGTCGGGTTTGTGAAAGTTCAGAAATGCAGCGCAGACTCTGCATACACAAACCTACGAGACGCGGTCCGGTCAGCATTCAGAAGAGCTCAGTGAAAGAAAATATCCTGAGAGACACGTGCTAGTCTCAGACTCAGACGACACCGGGAGCGATTTTGATAGTTTGTCAGATCTTTCAAGTACACTTTATTTTAAAAGAGTTTTATTTTACATTTTAAAATAATTATTTTAAAAGATTGTATTTATTTTCACCAGAGTTTCTAGAGTGGCACATTTCTGCTATTTTTTTTTTTACCAGTAATTTCTTTATTATTCATAATCATGGAGACTGTCATGCTGATATTTAATTTTTCATGCTGGTCTGTTATTGTGGTATTACTCAGATAATGTCACCCCGACACAGCACCTAAACATAAAGTCACTTTATAATTTACAGTATAAAGATGTAAATGCATGACATATCACATTTGACAGCTTTTCATCAAAATAGTTGTTTCATCTCAGTGTTTTCTTATTTGTTATGTACAATGTTTTTATTTTGCATCTTGTTATTAAATATTTATTACATTATTTGTGTTTATGACATTGTGCACCTTTTCAATTCAATTCAATTCAAGTTTATTTGTATAGCGCCTTTTACGATACAATCGTTGCAAAGCGCTTTACAGGAAATTAAGTTTCTACAATATATTTATACATTGTAGAAACTTAATATATTAACTTATGGCAAAATTTGTTAATTCTGCATGTTGTTGGGGGATCAGAGGTTGGCATCCTCTGAGGTCCTCCGAGGGGTCGGCATCATCTCTTCTCAGGTGTTTGGTCATCTCAGATCATTTAAGGGCTGGATCCAGACTGAAGCTTGTGTAAATCCTAGTTACCACGGGATGTTAATCCCGTGGCAGAAACAGAGAAACAAAGAGACATAATTAGCGTAGCTGTTGTTCCATTCAAGCAAAATTATTTGTTCAACCCAAGCTAAAGAATAATAATGTGCGTTTTGATCAGATATAACTGCAGTACAAGATTATGAGATGCATTATATGAATGCATTATGTGAATGCTTGGCTAAAGAGATGTGTCTTTAATCTAGATTTAAACAGAGAGAGTGTGTCTGAACCCCGAACGTTATCAGGAAGGCTATTCCAGAGTTTGGGAGCCAAATATGAAAAAGCTCTACCTCCTTTAGTGGACTTTGCTATTCTAGGTACTACCAAGAGTCCAGAGTTTTGCGACCTTAGGGAGCGTGATGGATTGTAGCGAGATAGAAGACTCGTTAGGTACGCAGGAGCTAAACCATTTAGGGCCTTATAGGTAAGTAATAATATTTTGTAACTGATACGGTACTTAATAGGTAGCCAGTGCAGAGACTGTAAAATTGGGGTAATATGATCATATTTTCTTGACCTGGTAAGGACTCTAGCCGCTGCATTTTGGACTACCTGTAGCTTGTTTATTGAAGATGCAGGACAACCAGCTAGCAGTGCATTACAATAGTCCAGTCTAGAGGTCATGAATGCATGAACTAGCTTTTCTGCATCAGAAACAGGTAACATATTCCTTAGCTTGGCAATGTTTCTAAGATGGAAGAATGCTGTTTTTGTAACATTGGAAATATGTTTTTCAAAAGACAAGTTGCTGTCTAATATAACACCCAGATTTTTGACTGTAGAGGAAGTAACAGGACATCTGTCTAGTTGCAAATTGTAATCCAAGAGATTCTGTGTACTGTTATTTGGTCCAATAAGTAATATCTCTGTCTTATCTTAATTTAATAGGAGAAAATTATTGGTCATCCAATCTTTTACATTTTTAACACAATCAGTTAACTTAGATAATTTAGAAGTTTCGTCTGGTCTTGTTGAGATATATAGTTGAGTATCATCAGCATAACAATGGAAACTAATCCCGTATTTTCTAATAATATTACCAAGGGGCAGCATGTATATTGAAAACAGCAGAGGACCTAGGACAGATCCTTGTGGTACTCCATACTTTACTGGTGATAATTGAGATGACTCCCCGTTTAAATAAACAAAGTGGTAGCGATCGGACAGGTAGGATCTAAACCATCTTAAAGCCTGCCCTTGAATACCTGTATAGTTTTGTAATCGATCTACGAGTATTTCATGATCTATAGTGTCGAACGCAGCACTAAGATCAAGTAAAACTAGCAATGAGATGCAGCCTTGGTCTGACGCAAGAAGCAAGTCATTTGTAATTTTAACAAGTGCAGTTTCTGTGCTATGGCGGGGCCTGAAACCTGACTGAAATTCTTCACAGAGATCATTTTTTTGCAAGAATGAGCACAATTGAGCAGACACAACTTTTTCTAAAATTTTAGACATAAACGGAAGATTTGAGATGGGTCTGTAATTTGCCAGATCACTAGGATCTAGTTGTGGCTTCTTAATAAGAGGCTTAATAACTGCCAGCTTGAATGGTTTAGGGACGTGACCTAAAGATAACGATGAGTTAATAATATTGAGAAGCGGTGCTTCTGCTACAGGTAACTCTTTCAGTAATTTAGTAGGTACAGGATCTAATAGACATGTTGTTGGTTTAGATGTGTTGATAAGTTTATTTAGCTCTTCCGGTCCTATAGTTGAAAAGCACTGCAGTTTTTCTTTGGGTGCGGTGAATGAGGCTGAAGTACTAGACGCCGTAGAATCTACATTAGTTATTGTATTTCTGATGTTATCTATTTTATCAGTGAAGAAATTCATAAAGTCATTACTATTAAACTGTGAGGGAATATTTAGATTGGGTGACGTCTGGTTATTTGTTAGTCTAGCCACTGTGCTAAATAAAAACCTTGGATTATTTTGGTTATTATCTATGAGTTTGCGGATATGCTCGGTCCTGGCAGCTTTTAGAGCCTGTCTATAGCTGGACATACTGTTTTTCCACGCCATTCTAAAAACTTCCAAGTTAGTTTTTCTCCATTTGCGCTCAAGATTACGAGTTTCTTTCTTGAGAGAATGGGTATAACTGTTGTACCATGGCGCAGCACGTTTTCCTCTAACCTTTTTTAATTTGATGGGAGCAACAGTTTCTAACGTATTAGAGAGGATAGTGCCCATGTTGCTAGTCATTTTGTCAAGTTCATTTGTATTTATGGGTACACAGAGCAGCTGAGATAAATCAGGCAGGTTATTTGTGAATCTGTCTTTAGTGGCTGGAACAATAGTTCTGCCCGGACGTTAACGTGGGGCCCTACAGTTAATATCAGTAATATGCAGCATGCACGATACAAGGAAATGGTCAGTAACATCATCACTTTGAGGTACGATGTCTATATCAGAAAGATCAATTCCATGCGATATAATTCAATCTAGCGTGTGATTATAACGATGAGTGGGCCTGGTGACGTTTTGCTTGACTCCAAAAGAGTTTATTAGGTCAGTAAACGCAAGTCCTAATGCATCATTTGGATTATCAACATGAATGTTAAAATCTCCGACAATTAGCACTTTATCAGCATTAACCAATAGGTCTGAGAGGAAATCTGCAAATTCTTTTAGGAAATCTGTATATGGCCCTGGCGGTCTATACACAGTAGCCAGAGCAAGAGATAAGACAGATTTCTTTTGCATATCTGACAGTGTAACATTAAGCATAAGTATTTCGAATGAGTTAAACCTGTATCCTGTTTTCTGAGTAACATTGAGAATATCACTATATATTGTTGCGACACCGCCGCCACGACCAGTCTGACGGGGCTCATGCTTATAACAGTAGCTTGGTGGAGTAGACTCATTTAGACCAATATAATCATTTGGTTTAAGCCAGGTTTCAGTCAAACAGAGTACATCAAAACTATTATCTGTGATCATTTCATTTACAATTACTGCTTTAGGTGTGAGCGATCTAATGTTTAGGAGCCCAAGCTTTAAAAATAGTTTTTGTTCGTTTATTTTCCTTTTTTCTGGTTTAATCACGATCAGATTATTTCTAGATCCTGTGTTAAATTTATATTTTGACCTCACTATTCGGGGAACAGACACAGTATGTATAGATTGAACAACGCAATTACTTCTATCATTTAAGTGGGTAGAACAAAAGTCATCATAGCAGTTATTTGAGAATTGGCTTACTAGTCAGATGGAGCGTAGTGTCTTGGAGATGTTGTCCGACAGGAGTTCCGCTCCAACTCTGCTGGGGTGCAGGCCATCAGCATGGAAAAGCCTAGGACGCTCCCAGAAAAGATTCCAATTATTAACAAAGAGCAGTTTCTGTACTTTACACCATGACAATAACCATTCGTTTAAAGCAAACAGTCTACTGAACCTTTCGTGTCCTCGTCGGTACGTGGGAAGCAGTCCTGACACGATGATCGTCGTCGCGGGCGATGTGCTGCGTACCGTCTCGATCAGGCTCCTGAAGTCCCTCTTCAGTGTCTCCGTCTGCCGCAGCTTGGTGTCGTTCACGCCCGCGTGCAGCACGACCGCTCCGACGCTCTCGTCATCCTTCAGGATCGCGGGTATCTGCGCAGAAACATCGATAACACGAGCACCAGGGAAACAGTGTGTGTGCACTTTACCTTCAGCTAACGTAGCACGGACGTGCCGGACGATGGAGTCTCCGACGATCACAGCGTCATGTTCCGTCTCGTGGAGGGGGGCGAAGCGGTTTCGGGTGGAGATCTCGAAGACCGGAAGCGGCGGAGGGGGAGATGATGTAGCCTGATGCCTCGCTCGCGTCTTCCGCTGCTGCCGCACCCAGGGTCCGTGGTGTCCCGGCGCCGGAGTGAAGAACATCTGAGAAGATCGCGTCCTGGGTGCACGGGGCCTGTGCAGAGAAACACACGGAGTAGAGGTGGTGGGAGTGTTAGCAGCGTGCTGTATACTTACCCCGGACCTGTGAGCGTCAGCCCGGGATGTTTCCAGCGCAGTTTGCCGCTCTCTCAGCTGGGCCTGTCTCTCCAGCAGCTCGTTGATCTGCTTCTCCACGGCCTCCAGCTCCAGCTGCACCGAATGCAGCTCGAACGCGTCCTCACCTGCACTCAAAGGTAGACACAAATCCGCCATTAAAGTAAGTAGCAGTGGAACAATGGTTATGTGTGTGAATAGAGTATTAGCAAGCGCGCCTAGCGGCCGCCGCGTTGGCGGTGCTAATGGGCTATAAGCTAATAGCGAACTCGGGAAATCAAACTAGAACTAGTGATAACAAGGCGCCCTGATTGTTTTTGTTGTAGAATGCGATAGGGGATATATTCACACGTTATAGAAACGAAAAATGATGGTGTATAAAATTGATTTTAAAAGATAAAATAGACGATAAAGAAATAAGTTGACGGAGCTCAAACTCAAAACACGCGTCAGCAACAAACAGGAAGTGACGATTTATCTAGGCCAATGCAACCTTCAATATGTTGTCTTTCTACAGCTGTTTTACAGCAGAAGTTGGATTCTGTTAGTTTCCTATTTATTACTGTGAAGTTGCTTTAAAACAATATTGTATAAAGTGCTATAAAAATGAAAGTGGCTTGATTAGTATTTAAGGTATATCAGCTTGTGGAAAAAATACTTGTGATGAACTTTGATTCTTCGTGTGGTTTCCTCTTTACCAAATGTGTCGTACACAATTTTTTTTTTTTTTTTTTTTTTTTTTCAATACTGTGTCTTCACGGTATAATTGTGGAAACCACAGCTGTTTTTTTGTTGTTTTTTTAACTGTAAATAATAAAATAATATAAACAAAACTTTCACAAATTCACGTTTTTTGTAGTTTACACAGACAACAACGGTACATTTTCAAAAACTTGCACTTTGAAATCTGTTTTCAAAAGCTTGCATTTTCATGTTGTAAATGAATGGCCATATTGCATAAAAAGTTTTCTGTTTTAGTTGTAAAACAAGCACCGACTGCGCTGTATTTTATGTATAATCATTTTTATTTCTAACTGTTCTAAATTAATTTTAAATCAATTTTTTAAAAATCAGTTTTATTGTTGTGATGATTTTTTTACTTCCTTTTATGTAAAGCACTTTGAATTACCATTGTGTATGAAATGTGCTATATAAATATATAAACTTGCCGTACCTTGTAAACAGTGTCATGTAAATGCCCCCTTAGACCTCAGAACTGCTTTTTTAAAGGCAAAGTGATCATTATTACTGTAGCTAAGCAAACACTGAGCTCCTGAAGCGCTGTGCTCTGAACAAACACACGTGTGTCATGTGTGATGTAGGTAAGGTCAGCGTCAGGCTGGTGTGGAGGTGAGTCTGATTAGTATGTCTTTGCTTCTTGTCTTCTGTCCTGTCTGACATGAGCGTCAGCTGACCTATGTCCAGGAGAAACATGAGCGTGACCCCGTCTCATCCCGGTCACAGCCGTGTTTCTCACACAACGAGCGTCTGACACCGTCCTGCTGAGGACATCACTCTTTGATTCTGATGCTGAGGTTTGTGGATGAACAGTGCAGCTCTTTCTTCATTCATTAATGCATCTGTTGACGTGTTGTTCATTTCCTGAATCAAGGCTCATCAAGAACATGAACCCAAACTATTTTGAACCTCATTAACATGAAGAAGGGTCATGACGTTAGAGATGTAGTCATTTACTGTGAAATATCTGCTTGGTTGCTTAGTTTCCACATCACTAATTCAATTGTTTAATCAGTTAATTATCTGAGACCATGTCAGGCTTGAGTTATTAGGATGTCTAAAGAGGAAATCCACTGATCTAGAAGTCGCATGTAATCGCTCCATCTGTACCGTTAGCCGTTTAATTACTGAGCTTCACACTCTGAACTCAACATACTGGTCAAGTAATTTCAAATTAATAACTACACGGTCTAATTAGATGCACTGTAGAGGAGGTTATAATTGGTTTTCAATGACATATTCTCTATTGTAACAGTTAAACAGACGCCGGAGTAACCAGTGCAAACGCTTCGCATGTGAAGAACAAATGGATTAAAGGTGCCATAGAATGGAAAACTGTATTTATCGTGGCATAGTTGAATAATAAGAGTTCTGTATGGAAATGACATACAGTGAGCCTCAAACACCATTGTTTCCTCCTTTTTATGTAAATCTTGTGAATAAAAAAGACCACTGAAATATAGGCGAATCAGAACATAACACCGACTGTGACGTCTCTAATAGTTACGCCCCCAACGTTTGCATAAACCCGCCCATGTTTCAGCCGCCAGACGAACCATCAGAAGTTCTGCAGGTATTGTGAAGAAACAAGAGAGGACAACAGTGAAAATGGCAAATGGCAGAAAGTGAAAGTAAAAGTCGATCGTGCATTTGAAAGCAGTTTCAATGCCCCACATATTAATAGCGGCTCCCTGATGCCCGCATTTTATTTACAGTGAAAGGAGCTGTGCTTTCAGTTAAACACATATGTTTCTCCTCTAATTTTACATGCAAGTATAGCTGAAATCACAGCAAGCTATTGTCTTTATCTTATGTGTAGCCTATTTGATTTTATCAGACGAAGGCACGATTATAAATCAGGATTTTTGTGCAGATTAACATCTTGGAAAGGAGAGCTGGTTATAGTCTTAATGGATCGCGTTTCTTCACTATTTCATATTCATGCCATTGTCTGACGATGAAACAAGTAAAGATATATTAATGAAATAACCCAAAATTTTGCCTCATCAAAATACAGTATGTGGCACAGAGGGTCAAAATTAATAAGTCAATTTATGAAATATTTTACTTGTTCTTAAGATTGCCTCCAATTCTTGTTAAATCAGTTAATTGCTGAGACCAGAGAAAGTTAAGGTAATAGGAACATGGTAATTTCTATGTTCTTTTTTTTCATGTGTCTAATCGACATGAACAAGTTCTTTGACAACTTTACTTATGAAACATGCTACTCTTCATGCTCTATGTTGACTATGGTTTCACTAATAATAAACATATATTGCATAAAGCATGCATGTTATCCATGCCCATGTTGGTTAGCAATGACAATTAATTGTATTAATTTAAGGTACATTTAGAACAGATCAAAACGTGCGATTAAAGTTGTGATTATTGCCAGTTAACTCATGACAATCATGCGATTAAATATTTTAGTTTAATCGATTAAGAGTTCTAAGTTGGAACTGAACATTAAAGTGTAGGCTTAAGCTGGTTTCCTCCTTTGGATTTCCTCACATAGGCTATAATTTACACTTTTTTCATTCGACTCATTTAATTTAATACGAGTGACCTCTGAAGGTTACCGATTCTCTTCAGAAACGTTTCGATGGCATTTTCTTTTCCTGAAACATCATTTATTGCGGATTGCTGTTTATAAGAGTTACCGGGAAAGCTATATTTCTGACATTCCAAAAGCAATGTCAATACGATAATCGTCCATTTAAAGCCGTTTTAAATAATATAATAATGTCATCTGATGCATCCCTTTTCTTAACAAAATAATGTTAACGATTCAATTGTGAGGTTTAGTTTGATAATTTATTTATCCCTGTTTTCTTAAAACTTGGTATCTCAACTGGTAAATCAGTCCTATTTCATGGTCTACAACATGAAAGAATAAAAGTGTCTGCTAAATGAATAAATAAATGTAAATGAAAGAATCCCATTATAACATGTAGATGCAAATTAGAAACATTGGACTCAACTCGGCCACCCAGAGTTGCTGCTACAATTGTGTATCAGCAACATCACGACAAAAAAGGAACCCAAGGTTGATCTAGGTAAATTTGTGGATTGTATAGGGCCCCATTTCTATATTTGCCTGGGGCCCCATTTCCCTTAACTCCGCCCCTACCTTCAATGTAGATATCAGAGAACAATTTAAAATATTGTATCAATGCATTATATGGCACCTTTAACTGAAACTCAAAACTCCTTCAGATTGCTTTGAAAATTAACCCGTAATTGGCATCCAAAATGATTACAAAGATGACCATTGCTGCTAACAACACAGGAGGAGAATGAAGTTCCTGAGGAGAGATTTGATCATTCAGTGAACAGCAGTCATGGCAGCATTGCTCATGGAGCTGATTCAGAGAAATAAAGCAAGTTTACAGGTGACCAAACAGGATCATGAAAATAACAACCCAGACTCATTGAAAATGCAAGCTTGTGGTGCATTTCTGTAACACCAATATTACAGGCCAGTTTCAAAGCAATATGCCCAGTGAGATGCACTAAAACACATATTTAATAGTATGGCCATGTTTTTATTATATTGTGGCAGATCAGAATTCCTTCCAATTGGGTTTTCCAACATATTTCCCAAAAACTCTTGCAATCCTGTTGTGTTACAGTAGATTGTTTCACATTACAGTAATGAGAACTGAGGTAAATGTTGAATTGTCATTAAACTAATGTATGAATGATGAAAAATATCTTAATTCTAAATATTTGTTTATAGAATATTACATGTTTAGTACAAATACATCTCATTTAACAGTGCTTATGGTGTAATACTTTACTAAATTTTTTTTTTTCTCCTTTTAGTAAAAAAAATCTAAAACTCTGGATTACAGTAAGGCACTTACAGTACAAACAGTTACAGTAGTTTGCAGGATTGAGAATCCCAGATATAACAGTAATGATATTCACATTACTGCTTTTTATTTCTCTTAAAAACAGGCCCCATTTACTTCCACTATAAATGCCCCACAATGACATATACAAAGTTCTGGTATGAAACTCTAGATGGTGCAGTCCGATAGGTCAAACTCAATCTGACATAATGACGTAATGATCACATGGCAGAGCTGATTGGTTCTTGTTGTATCAGCAGCCAATGAGCTCGCTGCTCAATATTCAAATACATGGCTAGTGCTTGCTTGCTCCACCTGTATAGATCTGCCATGGGGTGATTCAAGTATGCTGTGTATGGGGGTTATTCATATGTGTTATATGTGCAGCAGCAGTATTTCTTACATGCTCACAGCAGCATGTTGCGGATGTATTGGCAGCAGCAAGTCTCGGTATAGCAGCAGCATAGCAGATCTATTCCGCCAAGACTAAATACATTAACATTGTCATGTGCATTACCATGCCAATCCCTCTGAGAGTTGTCATGACAGAAATATTATTTGTAGTATAATTTTTTTTTTTCATTATTGAAAAATTAACATTCCTGATTTTGGGATGTACCGTATTGACCCGAATATAAGACGATGTTTTTTTTCTTGGAAATACATCTGAAAAAACGCGGTCGTTTTATATTCAGGGTCTAGACTTTGACATGTCAATAATACACCCACAACAATAGATGACGCCAAACATGCATAAAACGAGTGTGCCATGAAATATGTAATATATGTGTGTTGTAAAGATCACGAGTGAAAACAAAAGCAAAAGAAAAGCTTACTGAGTCGTGACTGATAGGAACAAACTTCATCTGTAAGTGATTTTAAAACAAGACAGTGCCCGGATTTGAAGACTACAGTAAGATTTCACTTCTACTGTTAATAAAATTTTGCTAGGCTACTATGAGATGGATAGCCTAAATGTTATATAATTCAGATGGGCTACCTGATATTTTATGGTATATCAAAAAGTGTATATTTTTAAATGTCATTGTTGGTACATTTTACCAGTATTTACCATAGTTTCAAAACAAAAATTTAAATAGGAAAAATATGCAATATGAAAATAATTTAAGAAAAAATGTGTTTTACAGAAAAAAAAAAACAAAAACAAGATTTGGTTTTCAAAAGCCTTTTTCCAAAAGGTACATCTGGAAAAAAGGGGGTTGTCTTATAATCAGGGTCGTCTTATATTCAGGTCAATACGGTACTATGATACTGTCCTGAGTGTTGTGCAATCGACCCATGCATTTTCTCTCTGCATTAAAAATGCAACAGGAAAAAGCATTTTACCCTTAAAAAAAATACACTCTTCATCTTAAGCTGAAGTTTCCTCATGATGTGCATTAAACATAAATGTATTTGTGTGTTCATGTGTGTTTTCTTGTCCCGTGGTGTGACTCCTGTCTGTCCCGTGTGAGTCTGAACATCAGAGCGGGCCGATCCGCTCAGTATTTCCCTCGCTGGGTTTGTCAGTGTTTCAGATCAAAGCAGTCAACATTATATTAGTGAGTGTGGGGCTTTTTGAAGTGTAAATGTGTCCGTGGAACTGATTTCCCAGATGCCATAACCTCACTGCAGATAATAAAGGCACACATGTAATCATGCGAATGCACACGGCGTTCAGACCTTCAGGGTTTCAGCAGAGGCAAAGGCTGTTTCATGATGCTCTCTAATCGAAGGCTCGACCAGAGTCGACTGATTAAATGTGTTCTGAACCTGATTCTTCAGGACATTTAACTGAGATTTTTCTCAAAAATGTAAATCCTGTTTGACTTCGAGGAATTTGACTTCACCATACAGTGGAGGTGAATGGAGACCAGTGTCTATCAAGCTCCAAAAGCACCATCAAATATCATTGTTATAAAAAGTATTATTATAATTAGTCGTTATTATACAGTACAAAGCCAATATGACTCTTCAATGTTATTTTAGTGCGCTTTCAGTGTTATTTTAGTTTCAATGATATACTATTATAGTTTTTATTAATAGTTTGAATTTGTTTATATTTTATATTTTCTGTTTTTATTAGAATTTTTGTTAAAGTGTCAGAATTTTTGTTTTTGTCATTTTTTTTTTTTTTTTTTCTGATTTTAGTTTAGTAAGGTTAGTATATCAAGTAAAAAACAAAATAGAAATGTTTAATTGGAAACTAGATTACATTATTATCTTTCAAGTTATATACAGTAGTCATGAAAATGTATTATTTCATAATTTTATTGCAATTAACATGCATTTTACTTCAAGTAACTTTTTTGATGGTTTTACTTTAATTGTTTTAATTAACTTTAATAACCCTTATACATATATTTGCTTTGTTTGAGCAACAGACTGGTTCTGGTTCATGGTTCTGTGTATACCAAATGAGGTAAGGGTGTAGAGTTAAAGTCAAGACATTTTAAGCTATGAAGGTATTGATATTGGTATGAAGGTAAGGTATAAATTATTTTCACCAGAAAAAAAGAAAAAAAGAACAGTTTAAACACATGCAACCGTTTCTGTAAAGTGTGCGCTTGTGACAAGCCAGTAATGTGAACAGTTGCAATTCCAGGTAATTTTACTGTTATAGTGTTAAATCCAAATTTGCATGTGCTGTTTTTCTCTGAAATGTGCACTGGTCCTGTTTGCTTAAACTCATCTGACTTCCATATGACACAGTGTGCGTCTGATGGAGCTGCATGTTCAGTTATGAGTTATAAGAGAGACCGAGGCCCCTGAGGAAAGCAGGCTTGTTCAAAGCAAATATGAACCAGCGCAATGAATAGGCTTGAATATTCCCCAGCTACTTTGCATTTTGTGCTTTATCAGGTCATTCATTTTCCAGGGCAGAGCATCACCAGCCGGTAATAAGCCAGCGTCACCTCGGGGCTCGAGCGAAATGAAAAATACCTGATAGTTTGGCGAATGCTTTCGCTCTAAAATACAAATTTTGGCAGGGCAATCATTCTAAAGGCCTACGCCAGCATCTCTCCAAACAATGTTTGCTTAAGTGCGTCTGCAGTCTGAAATATCATTCTGGAGTGAAGTTTGAGGTGTGTTTCAATGACATTTGGACTGCTTTCCATTTCCACTGATGCAGTTAAGGTTATAAACACAAGTAAACTCATCTGAAGGAGCAGAGCTGATTTCAGAACAGCAATAGTTATCGAGACCTCAGGACTGAGGAACACAGGAGATCCCAACAATCCCATCTTATTCCAGGAGAAATAAATAAAACGAAATCAGAAAGCAATCTGTCCATCAGCTGGTGTTGGCGTATAATGCTATCTGACTCTCTTTCAATACAGAGGTGAGACAGAAAACTGCGGACGAGTGAAGAAAGCAGTGCAGCTGTAATATATTAGCTGGTTTTGAGGCTCAGACAGCTGTGATATACACCCTGATATACATGTATTACGTCTGGAGGATCACAATGGAATCACAGCTGCTATCTGTGTCCCGTGAAAAGCCTCTGTGAATTCCATTACAGGCCGCTCTGAGACCGCGTGGAGTTGTTTTGCATTACAAAGTGAGCGGTTCGGTTTCTGTGAAGGTTTATGGGTTTTCCGGCATCGAGCGGCTGGAGTTAATCTTATCACAGCACATCATGCTTAAGCTTCGATAAACATGAGGACAATGCATCGGCTTAAAACCTTTAAACAAGTAAACAAACATAACATATATATGTACATTCACCCTCATGTGTTTCCTAGTAACGTGTTTTAGTGGTTTTATTCAGATATCCCATTAATAGATAAATAAAACTGATATACAGTATAATAGGCTAAACGTTGTAAAGGTTTCGCTACGGATGATTTTATAATTTCCATAAATTATTAAACTCACTTTGTATTGTTAAGTTGAATTACATTATATTTTTTTGTAAATTGCTTTTGTTGTTGTTGTTTTTTTTTTTCTTGCCATGAATAGCCTTTGGTACTGATATGCAGGGAAGCTACTGTAGTTTCCACCATGAAACTAAATAAATAAATAAATAAATACATACATACAAACATACATGAATAAATGGAGAAGGTAATTGTACTTTTTATCTCATAAATCTGAAAAAAAGGTTGAGAAGAGTTGTAAAATATAAACTCAGAGTTTGAATATTTTCTATCTCATAATTTTAATTTTCAAATCTTACAATTTTCTATCTATCTATCTATCTATCTATCTATCTATCTATCTATCTATCTATCTATCTATCTATCTATCTCTATCTCTCTCTCTCTCTCTCATCTATCTATCTATCTATCTATCTGCCTGCCTGCCTATCTATCTATCTATCTATCTATCTATCCATCCTGTGGTGGAAACAAGCTTCCACAGATCGATCAATCAATCAATCAATCAAACAATCAATTAGTCAGTCAGTCAGTCAAAAATGAAACATTAAGACCCAAAACATATTTCTAGAAAATAGAACAAATTAGAATACTTCATAAGACCAATAAAAAAAAACATTTTTAGTGAATTGTTGGCCTTCTGGAAAGTATGTTCATTTACTGTATATGTACTCAATACTTGGTAGGGGCTCCTTTTGCTTTAATTACTGCCTCAATTCGGCGTGGCATGGAGGTGATCAGTTTGTGGCACTGCTGAGGTGGTATGGAAGCCCAGGTTTCTTTGACAGTGGCCTTCAGCTCATCTGCATTGTTGGGTCTGGTGTCTCTCATCTTCCTCTTGACAATACCCCATAGATTCTCTATGGGGTTCATGTCAGGCGAGTTTGCTGGCCAATCAAGCACAGTAACACCATGGTCATTGAACTAGCTTTTGGTACCTTTGGCAGTGTGGGCAGGTGCCAAGTCCTGCTGGAAAATGAAATCAGCATCTCCATAAAGCTTGTCAGCAGAGGGAAGCATGAAGTGCTCTAAAATTTCCTGGTAGATGGCTGCGTTGACTTTGGACTTCAGAAAACACAGTGGACCAACACCAGCAGATGACATGGCAGCCCAAATCATCACTGACTTCAGAAACGTCACACTGGACTTCAAGCAACATGGATTCTGTGCCTCTCCACTCTTCCTCCAGACTCTGGGACCTTGATTTCAAATGAAATGCTAAATTTACTTTCATCTGAAAAGAGGACTTTGGACCACTGAGTTCTTTTTCTCCACAGCCCAGGTAAGATGCTTCTGACGTTGTCTCTGGTTCAGAAGTGGCTTGGTAGCTCTTTTCCTGAAGACGTCTGAGCGTGGTGACTCTTGATGCACTGACTCCAGCTTCAGTCCACTCCTTGTGAAGCTCTCACAAGTGTTTGAATCAGCTTTGCTTGACTATTCTCAAGCTTGCGGTCATCCCTGTTGCTTGTGCACCTTTTCCTACCCAAATTCTTCCTTCCAGTCAACTTTGCATTTAATATGCTTTGATACAGCACTCTGTGAACAGTCACACCTTTCAGTAATGACCCTCTGTGACTTACCCTCTTTGTGGAGGGTGTCAATGTTCGTCTTCTGGATCATTGCCAAGTCAGCAGTCTTCTCCATTATTGTGGTTTCAAAGAAAAAGAGATACCCAGAATTTATACTGTATGGATGGTCATTCATTGAAACTCAAATGTAAATATTCTAATATTTTGAGATAGTGATTTTTGACTTTCATGAGCTGTAAGCTCTAATCATCAAAATTAAAACAAAAAACTTTTGAAATGTTTTACTTTACATGCAATGAATCTAAAATATATGAAAGTTTCACTTTTTGAAATAACTTACAAGAAAAAATGAACTTTTTCACGACATTCTAATTAATTGAAATGCACCTGTATAGGTTTATAAACAAACAAGCAAATAATAAATAAATAAATACATACATACATACATACATACAGTACACACATACATGTATGTTTGTTTCAATAGAGGTATATCAGTTTGCCAAACCTGTAAACCCATAAAATGTTCAATAACAAAATTATGAAATTCAAAGAAAGGACAAACGACTGTTTAAGTGAAGCTCACAGAGGAGGAATAAAATAATCCTTCCATTGTCTTCTCTGTATTTCAGAGCGTACTGCCTCTGCCAGACATCGTTTCTTGTGAATGTGACGGATACTGTGAGATAATTGCTCTTCAGAAGACCAGTGTGATAGGACTCATTCTCAGTTGACCCTTTATGATCCCAGTAAAGGCCTTCTGTCGCCTCTCTCTGTGTCTCAGGATGAGAGCAGACTCTCTCTGCGTCTAACACATTGTTTATCAGGCTTCTCCAAATCTCAATAGCAGCACAGCAACATTCAATCTTCATCAGCAGGATTAACACAGAAGCTCCTACTGATAAACAGAGTCACCTACACACAGTGTCGTCCGCCGGCGCGTGGCTGTGGATTACGTTTGTTCTCAGGTTGTCAGATTAGTGCAGTGAGTCCATATGCAATAGTCTGTAAGTGTGTATCTTCATTGTAAGAGGATGTGCTGTTTGAATGGGGCTCGAGGAGCATAAAGGCCAGCGGAGGAACGTTCTCCAGCAGCTGTGGAGCACTAAGAAGCTTACGGAGGATGCTGAGGTCTGATCCATCCGCCTGTTTGCAGTTCTTCAGTGATCTTTTAATATGTTTTAATATGTAATGTTTTAAATATATTACGCCACTTTAAGTGTTTTTACAACGTTTTGTCGCACTGTTTATGATTGAAATATTGCCGCGGGTGCTTAATATGGATTGCAAATGGCCAAAACTTGCATTTTGTTCAGAAATACCTTTGTTTTATTCTTTTGAGACGTGATCTAAATATTTGAGGCTTTGAAACTGATGAAACGACATGCAGTTCTATGGATAATGTCTTAATATGCAATGAAAAGCTGAGCAGATTGGAAACGTAAGGAGACACTGATTGCAGAGTAATATCTGGCACCATAAACATACACACACATATTTGTTTTCCCCCATAAACACAGATGCTGTAATTATGAATATAAATATTTTTGTATGCATTGATATTTGCATAGCAATATCTGACACAAGAAATGAAGATATCGAATTTATACATGATTATAATGTACTTAAATGTTGCAGGATTTGTTTTTTTCCCTCTTCTTCCGCAAACACTTTAATGCACAATATTGTGTGTATTAAAGCAGCTCGGGTTATTAGTAGAGGCGTCATAGATCAGTCTTTGTGCAACTCTAATGATTCTGTCAGGTACTGGTTTCAAGCGCACATAATTGTCCCCTATTAAAACTAGAACATTTCTAAAGTTTGTAATATCCCCCATTAGACCGAACGCCAAGAAATAACATTAGCAAAGTAATTAACTTTAAATTAAACACACCTCTCTCATGCTTTCCAGAGCCAAATGGTTGGATTAGAAGAGAAATAGATACCCAATTTATTAAAAATTGCCACATTGTTAATGGTTCTGAGACGCATTAACATAATTTAATATCCAGATGCCATTAGCGGGCATTATTTTTATCCAGTGCCTTCAAGCTCTTGGGTTTTGGCCAAAGATGAGGTAATAAATCTGCAGCAAAAAATGGCAATTTACCGGCCCTCAAACAATGAGCATCCTTCATTATCCTAAATCACATGCAATGACTGGATTTATCCGTACAATGGGGAAAAAATGTTTTCCTGCTGTTTCCGAAGAAAAACAAATGCAGAGTGTCACCTGAGATAGTTATGGCTGATGAGCAGTGTTGGGGGAACGCATTACAAGTAACGCGAGTTACGTAATAATATTACTTTTTTCAAGTAACTAGTAAAGTAACGCATTACTTTTTAATTTACAAGAAAATGTATGAGTTACTTTTATCCCATTTATTGCCTGACAGTGCGCTGTGTGAACATGTTACTGTAGTTCTAGACTAAATATGAATGTGCATTAATTCATCTCATTCGCAAAAGATTTAGTATTCATCAAATCATCCAAGTGGATGCTGCACACTGGTGGTGGTTGAGGAGAGACCCCCCTCATGACTGTAAAGCGCTTTGGGTGTACAGCAATACACAATAAAGCGCTATATAAATGCATCATTCATTCATTCATTCATTCAAAATGAATTAAAACAGTGAAATGCAAACTCAGAATATGACGCAAACCTGCAATAATTAAATATGTTAAACAACACAAATGTATCTAATCCCATTTTATTAACCAATATCTTTGCTGCTGACCTTTGATGATCCAGTTCAACCATACTAATAAGCAAAAATGACTTTAGATAAACTAACAATTGTGCTTCATTGTTTGTTTATTGCTGAAGAGTGTTGATCCTTCTTCTCCTGCGCTCTACTCTTCACACGTGAATTACTTCAGGTTTATTCATTACACTTTTTGGTGTGAAAGGGCTTTACATTTGCTATAATTACAACTTCTTGTATTAAACACAAACAATCAAGCCCTGCTCATATTTAAAAAGTAACGCAAAAGTAACGTAACGCATTACTTTCCATAAAAAGTAGCTAAGTAATGTAATTAATTACTTTTTTAGGGAGTAACGCAATATTGTAATGCATTACTTTTAAAAGTAACTTTCCCCAACACTGCTGATGAGTTTAGACACGATATTTTCAAAGAAGTAGCAATAAAACATATTTCTCTTTTAAACAGAATGTAATTAAATGCAAGAAGTCAAGTTTGCTCAGTTCTAGCTCTAATACATGACATTTTTAGTTCATCTGTGCTTTGAAACTCGACAGAAAGCAAGACAAAGTCGCTATTCTCTCTCCATAAATGAGACACTATTCTTTCAGTTTTTCATCTCTTATTTCGTTTAGTTGGCTTCTACGCTCAAAAGGACTTGTTGATATTGACCTGTATTCATCCTTCAGGATGAATGTGTTTGAGGAAGGTATCTGAGAGCTTACAAACAGGCCTTAGTGATGGTGCTGCCTCTCTTTTGAGCCGCTCTCTCCAGATCCAGACGAGCTCCAGCAGATTCACGGCGTATTGTGCGAGTCAAGGCTACGGCATACAGCTCCTACAATAGCTATTCAGCTGAAGATCCAGTGGGAGACGTGCCATTGAGACGCAGCGACAAAGATTTGGACAAGTGCTTTCTTTCCTTTCGCTTTGCGAGTGTGTTTTTGTGTTTTTGCTGATTGGATTTGTGAAATAGCGTAGTACATCAAAGCATAACAAGAAAAATATTTTAGCTTTCAGTTACAAAAGAGCGCTGCTTAAAAGGTAGCGAAGCAGATGTCATTGCCTGAAACTGTTGTGTCCCATACATTTGTACATTTTTGCAGATGGCTTTTATGCATTCAAGGTTTGCTTTTTACCAGTTCATGCATTCCCTGAGAATCAAACCCGTGACCTTGGAGTCATCGCTTTATTGTTTGCATCAGTTTTGCTGGAACAAATTCAATGATCATGTTCCAGATGTTTTAAAAACCTTGTTCGTTTATCACATTTGTCAAATAAGTTCAAGTTCAAGTTCAAGTTGAGCTTTATTGTCATTCCGCTACATGTGGGGACATACAGTGGAACGAAATGTCGTGCCTCACAGGACCACGGTGCTACATAAATACAGACATACAACAATGAAGTAAAACACTATAAACCTATACACAACTAACCTACTGACAGATTTTGACTAAGTATACTATATATAAATGTTTACCCTATACAACTAAAGATAAAAGATAAAAAATAAAAAATACAAACTATACAAACTATACGAATGTTTCACATAAATACTGTACATGTGCAGAGAGAAACATTGTGAGTCAAGCAGCTGGCTGGGGAACAGTACAAGATTATTTCTAGTGCATGAGCATGTAAACATACATATATTGCTGAGTCTTTTTGTGGGATTGTGTACACACAGCAGTGTGTGAAAAGTGTCTAGTGCATAGAGGAGAGTGTGTTACTACAGGTGGTTTGTACAGGCCCACTCACCTGTGTGTAGCACACTTTGAATTGCACAAAAAAAAGTTGCATATAGTTTTTTCTTTGATGTGGTAAGGTTGGGGGGGTGTTTGGAGGGGGGGGTCCATGTTTCAGGAGGTAGGGGTTTGCACGGGGTTTCAGAGGAGGGCGGGGTGATTTGAGTTCAGGGCTCTCACAGCCTGGGGGAAAAAGCTGTTGAGCAGTCTGGCGGAGCGGGCTCTGATGCTCCAGTACCGTCTTCCTGATGGTAGGAGCTGGAAGAGACTGTGGGAGGGATGGGTGGAGTCCTTCACGATGCTGTTGGTTTTGCTGGAGCATCGTGCAAGGAAAATGTCCAGGATGGATGGGAGAGGGGCACCGATGATCTTTGCAGCCGTGTTCACTGTCCGCTGGAGGGTCTTGCGGTCAGCAGCACTGCAGTTTCCGTACCAGACAGTGATGCAGCTGGACAGCACACTCTCAATGGTGCCCCTGTAGAATGTGGTGAGGATGGGTGGAGGGAGACTTGCTCTTTTCAGCCGCGGAGAAAGTGTAGGCACTGTTGTGCCTTCTTGGAGATTGACATGATGTTGGTGGTCTAGGTGAGATCCTCCGTGATGTGCACCCCCAGGAATTTAGTGCTGCTGACTCTCTCCACAGTCGAGCTGTCGATGGTCAGTGGGGGGTGGTCAATGGAGTTCATCCTCCTGAAGTCCAACACAACCTCCTTTGTCTTCTCCACATTGAGGGACAGATTGTTAGCGCCAACAATTGTTCATCGTTGTTGCTGATGAGACCTACCACTGTTGTGTCATCAGCGAACTTGATGATGTGGTTGGGGCTGAACTTGGCAGTGCAGTCATGGGTCAGCAGCGTGAAGAGCAGCGGGCTGAGCACACAGCCTTGTGGGGCACCTGTGCTCAGTGTGGTAGTGCTCGAGGTGTTGTGGCCGACACGGACTGACTGAGGTCTTCCGGTTAAAAAGTCCAGGATCCAATTACAGAGGGAATTGTTAAGGCCCAGCAGGTTTAGTTTATTTATGAGCTGTTGTGGGATTATGGTGTTGAATGCCGAGCTGAAGTCAATGAACAGCATTCTAACATAGGAGTCTTTATTTTCTAGGTGGGTAAGAGCCAGGTGGAGGGTGGAGGAAATTGCATCGTCCGTAGAGCGGTTTGGACGGTATGCAAACTGGAGCGGATCGAGTGTGTTGGGGAGGCTGGTTTTGATCTTGTGCATGACTAACCTTTCAAAGCACTTCATCATGATTGGAGTCAGTGCTATGGGACGGTAGTCGTTTAGACAGGACACAGGTGATTTCTTTGGTACCGGTATGATCGTTGTGGATTTGAGACATGTGGGGACGAATGCCTGGCTCAGCGAGGTGTTGAAGATATCTGTTAGGACATCCGTCAGCTGTGCAGCACAGTCTTTCAGTACACGGCCAGGTATGTTGTCAGGACCCGCAGCCTTTCGTGGGTTAATCCTGGATAGGGTCTTCCTTACGTCGGCTGCAGACAGACAGAGCGCCTGGTCGTTGGGAGGTGTGGGCAGTTTTTGTGCAGGTGTGTCATTCTGCATTTCAAATCACAGATCATCATCACAGGCCTGTGGCGGGGGCTTGTAGTCAGTGATGGTCTGAATGGCTTGCCACAGGCTCCGTGTGTCTCTGCTGTCTGTGAAGTGATTGTTAATTTTTTGAGCATATGACCGTTTTGCATTTTTGATGCCACAGGACAGATTGGCTCTTGCTGTTTTGAGGGCTGCTTTATCTCCTGATCTGAATGCTTCATCTCTGGTCTTTAGCAGCCCACGAACCTCTGCTGTCATCCACGGCTTTTGGTTTGCACGTGTGGTGATGGTCTTGGTGACTGTCACATCAACAATGCACTTTTTGATGTAAGCAGTCACAGTTTCAGTGTACTCCTGCAGGTCTGTGTGGTTGTTGTAGGTGGCCACCTCTTTAAACATGTTCCAGTCTGTGCACTAAAAGCAGTCCTGTAGTGTTGAGGTAGCATCATCTGGCCAAATTGTGATGAGTTTTTGAACCGGTTTGGCGAGTTTCAGAAGTGGTCTATATGCTGGGATTAGCATAACAGAGATGTGGTCTGAGTAACCGAGGTGGGGCGGGGTACAGCCTTGTACGCGTTCTTTACTGTTGTGTAAACAAATCCAGTGGGTTGCTACCCCTTGTTGCAAAGTTTACATGTTGGTAGAACTTTGACAAAACTGTCTTTAAGTTTGCGTGGTTGAAGTCACCGGCTATGATGAAAAAGCCGTCGGGGTTATTTGTTTGTTGTTCACTGATGGCGCTATACAGTTCACGAAGCGCGTCCTTAGCGTTTGCACACGGTGGAATGTAAACCGCGACAATAACAATGGCCGTGAACTCCCGCGGCAGATAGAACGGTCGACACTTCACAAACATAAACTCCACCAGTGATGAACAGTGTTTTGATACTACCACGGCATTGTTACACCATTCTTTGTTGATATACACACACAAGCCACCACCGCGGGTCTTACCAGAAAGTTCTGTGTCTCTGTCCGCTCGGTAGCAGGTTAGTCTGTTCAACTGAATGGCGGAGTCCGGGATGTTGTCGTTTAGCCATGTTTCAGTGAAAACAAACACACAACAATCCCTTGCCTCATGCTGTGTAGACTGACTGAGTTGAATTAAGTCCAGGTGATTTTCAGAGAGCGAACGTTTGAGAGCATGAAAGCGGGTCTTGTGGGGTTAGCCCTTAGCCTCGCTCGTATACCTCCGCGCTTACCGCGCTTCCATCCTCTCTCACACCGCTTGCGACGCTGCCTTGTGCGGGTAGCGTCAGTAGGTTAGGCCGCGGTCTCGAGGTCCAGCTCCAGCAATAAACAAAGGCCTCGTAGCTTCTCAGTAGCCACCGGCGAGAGTTGGTGTTTGTACGCGTTGACGATATCCAAAAGGCTTCGGCGATCATATATGTGTTGATCATATAAATGATGCTATTTATATATATGATCATAGAAATAAGCCTAATACTGTATCAGCATCATTTTCAGCATGAAACCCTTGACAGTCCAGTGGGTCTCAACCAAAAATGCCGAATGGTCAATACAAGAAATTAATGCAACAAATTGCACTGTATAGTCTAGTACAGCTCACAAAATATGTTGACTTATAAACTTTGAAATGTTATGCTCTCAATATCTTTTGTCATGTTGTCGTCGTTACGTTAAAGTCTAATTAAACTATTTTATTTTATGCAGATTTCACATATATGTCAAATACTAAGACACTATTTTTTCCATGCAAGTTTTTCTATATAGCTAATGTCATAAATATTTTGCATATTGTTAGGCCAATAACTACAAAGTAAAATTTGAGTCCACTTGAGAAGCACTGCTGTAGTATTACAGTTTTTTCTGATGGCTTAAGCACATTTTTTGTAACTATTGGCTATTTTTGCAAAACTCTACACACAAATAAGAAAACCCTTCACCAAATCAGCAAAACATTGTAGTTTTCTTGCAAAAGCTAATAAACCTTGCTTAACTCTTCAAACCTTCGTAAAAATGGTATTTTCGTATCAAACAGTTAACACAAGCCATCACATTAATAAGCACACAATGCACCAACTACACACTGATGGTATGAATAAAAAACACATCTGGCTTTTGCTTGCTCTGTGCACAAGGTAGGCTATGTCAGTTTGAGGTCATACTTTTGTCATAGTTCTGTAAACATAGAGGGATCCAAACTTCAAGTACTGGTGTTTATTTACACACATCAAAACAAACACAAGTGTTTTTTTCCAAGTCAAAACAAAATAGTAATTTCACTGAGGAAAAAAAAAGAAATCAGTCTACATCGTGTCGTCTCTCTGGGTCCGGCCATAAAATTTCGTCTACATCACATGCAATGTCCTCTAGTCCAAGGCACCGGGGAAAATATCTTCTGGAATGGCGTATCCAGGCCTGACATGATGCCTGGTCAATATCCCCACATGCCTCCTCCATTGCCTGTAAAAGGGCTATGCGTTGATGGGGATGACGGTCATAGACCTTCCAGCGCCAGGCAGAGAAGAACTCTTCAGTTGTGTTCAAGAATGGAGAGTATGGGGGGAGGTTGAGTACAGTGAAGAGTGGGTGATCTGTAAACCAGTTGCGGACCAAAGCAGCCCTATGGAAACTAACATTGTCCCATATGATGACGTATCTGGTCTGCTCTGGTCTCTGAACATTAGTGAGCATGTCATGTAAGGTGTCCAGGAATGTAATAATGTGTGCAGTGTTATATGGGCCCAGGGTTGCATGATGGTGAACAACACCATTTTGACTTATAGCTGCACACATAGTTATGTTACCACCACGTTGTCCTGGGACATTGATTATGGCACGGTGTCCAATAATGTTCCTGCCACGTCTCCTTGTCTTAGTGAGGTTAAAACCAGCCTCATCCACAAAAAACTGCTCATGACCCATGACATCTGCCTCTAGCTCCATCACTCTCTAGACAAGACAAAACAAATTCAGCACAGCAGGTCCATGCACAGCACTACAGTATGCACTTCCAGATTCAGTACCAATGATACTATAGCTTACCTGCACATAGTCATATCGCAGCTGTTTTACACGTTCACTGTTTCTTTCAAAAGGTACTCTGTAGATTTGTTTCATTCGGATTCTGTTGCGGGCAAGTACACGACCTAATACAGAAATGCTCACATTGTGTATGTTTTGGAAGGTGGTGTCATCCTCAATTATGCGCTGCTGAATTTCGCGTAGCCTTATGGAATTATTTGCAATCACCATATTGACTATATGGGTTTCTTGTTCTGCAGTGAACATTCTTCCTCTGCCCCCAGCATCTGGTCGTCTAGCAATTCTGTAAAGTAACAATTTCAGTATTTTTACATCTATGGTATTGTTGTGTTTCTCATTAGAATATGGCAGTGCTACAAATCTTAGTGCAAAGTGACTGTACTAACCGATTCTCATTTCGAAATGTCCTTATGATGCTTGCTACAGTGTAGCGGCTCAAGTTAGGCTGAACCCGTTGGCCAGCTTCCCTCAGGGTCATTCCATGGTTGATTACATGGTCCACTATTGTAGCTCTGATGTCATCAGTAATTCTATTTCTTACTCTTCTTACCCTTCCTCTTCCCCCTCCTCGTCCTCCTCTTGCTCCTCCTTGTCCTCTTCCTCTAACTTCACCTCCTTGTCCTTGTCGTCCTCTTCCTCCTACTTCTTCACCTCCACGTCCTCTTCCTCGGCCTCCTCTTGCTCCTCCTTGTCCTCTTCCTCTAACTTCACCTCCTTGTCCTTGTCGTCCTCTTCCTCCTACTTCTTCACCTCCACGTCCTCTTCCTCGGCCTCCTCTAATTCTCACTCTTCTCACTCTTCCTGCTCCCTCCATTGTACTCCACACGGACAGCTTACCTGTAGCTTATTTATAGTGCTTAGGCTGATTGCAAAGTGAACTAATTATCTAAAACAGTTTTCACATGTGACAGTGTGCCAGACAGTTGGCAAAATAGTGTAAATAATAGCCATAAATGTGTATAGTTTTGCTAGGAGTGTGTTGATCATTTGGAAATTGAGTGTAAAGCAGTGAGTTGTGTTTACAGTTCCGCAAAAAGAGTGCTGTGCAGTGGATTGTACCTACAGTTTTGCAAAGTGTGTGTTACAAAATTGCAAACTGAGTGCAAAGCAGTGTTTGTGCTTTTAGTTTTGCAAACTCAGTGAGTGGTTTTGCTATAAGTATTAATAGTTTTAGAAATTGTGCTATAAGAATCACAGTTAGGGTTTAAGCATTCAGAAAAAACTGTAATAAGGATAGTTGAGAGATTAAAATATATGATTATTTGTTCAACCCTATGAGCTTCCATCACTGATTCTGTTATTTTTCTGTGTATCTCTGTGAATCTTCTTTGACACCATCTGTATTGTAATACAGTGCTATAGAAATAAAGGTGGCTTGACTATAGAGCATCAACACTGAAACAGGAACAATCGCTTATTTCATATTTTTGGGTTCATTGCAGACATTTGCACAGGCACAGAGTGGTCTCCTCCATCCGCACCGATCAGACTGACAGAGGAATGAATGAATGTCTGTGAATGAGCATAAACTCAATCCACTGTTCAAATGCACTGGATTCATCTCAGAAAACACAGCCAGGACCTCACGGAGAGCGCAGAGATCAGAGCTGCAGTCAGTGACGGCTGTAATGTGATCAGATGTAACTCAGACTAATGCAGCGTTTGTTTCCAGCCGCTCGTCACTGAATCTGCTGGGTTTGGGTCGGTTTTTATACTGAGAGCTTCACAGCTCATGTGATCATGTACAGTGGAATTTGGGATGTTTAGTAGATTTTAAAAGGTTTTTCAAGAAATCCTACATGAAATGTCAATCACAAGGTCTGAGGACCACACTTCTTGTCTAATTCATGCACATAAACGTGAATGCTTCAAAAACGTCATGCATCTCTTTCCTCTGTGAGTCAGTGGACTGGAGTGATGGAGACACTGAAGGAATCAGACAGATTCATCTGTGCTCCTGTAGGAGGCGCTCATGTGCTTTCTAACAGAGCCCAGAAAGCCTCATATCAGCAGGTTTTTATGCTGAGCACTGGAATCTGATTCAAAGCAATGCAATGTTTCTTGAGCTGGAGTAACTCAGTCTGCAGATATCAGCGCATGCATCATCAGGCTGTATGTTTGTTTATCTCATAGCCTCAATGCATTATGTTTAGTTGTTTATTCACTTGGAAATTGCTTTTTCAGAGATAGAAATTTATATATTGAGTATACAGAAATCAGCATTTTCCTTCATAGAGTCCAAATACATTAGTTCAGATTTAATGAAGATGCAACAAACTGCTAACACACACACACACACAAAAAAATACTTATAACATATAGCTGTGTATCTTGCTCTCCTATGAAAATAAAGCTACACTATTATTATTTACCTTTATATTAGAGAATGAACAGTCTGTTAAAATGTCTGCATAAACACAAAACTTCAGCCTTAAATACAACATTTAGTGTCTGCTCCCCCATATGGGGCAAGTCGTCACAGTAACACACTTAACAAAAGGTTACACAAGATTACAGTAACTTCATTATTTACCATAAACAATGAACAATACTTCTAAAGCATTTATTCATCTTAATAAGGCAATCATTTCAGCATTTACAAAACATTATTACTGTAAAATCAAATGTGTATCTGTTAATATTTAATGGATCTGAGATTAAATTAACACTGAACATTATAAATACTGCAGCAAATGTACAGTATTGCTTTTTGTTAGTTAATGCATTAAGTAATGTTAACTAATGGAACCTTATTGCACCATTTTCATCAAGTTTTAAAGTGAAACAATTATGAAACCTAAACATATTGATCAGTACTACAGTTTTTCTCAATTGTTTACACACATTTTCTGAAAGCATGCCTCATATTCTCAGAACTCTACACACAAATCCAAAAAAAACACACACAATGGGCAAAACCCCTCAATTCTCCTGCAAAATGAAACTTTACATTCAAAACAATGTTATTTCTTCTCAAAATGGGATTTTGTTTTCAAATGACACACACAAACCATCATATGTATAGACATTTATAAGAACCAGCTAAACACTGATGTGCTCAATGTAAAACACTTCTTCTCCATTCATCATAATGACTTAGGCCTTTTTCTGGTTCAGTGTTACACTTACTACAGACAGTACAAACATAAGTGTGTTGTAAAATATTTGAGAATATTGTTTTTATACTCAGAACACACAAATACACGGTAAAATTTTATTTTATTTTTCCCGCAAAAACAATGTACACAGTGTACATCCCATTCCCAACCAACACAAAGTTGCACATACACTACATACAAAACAACAGAAGAATTTACTGTAACAGTTACAGTAAAAAAAAAAAACTATGCTGCATCCTCTCTTCTGTTGCGGTCTGGCCACAGCACCTCATCCACATCACAAGCAATGTTTTCCCTGGCCAAGCAGCGGGGGAAATATCGCCTAGCATGGCGATTCCAGCCATGAAAAGCATCAGCTGCTATATCTCCACATGCGTCCTCCATAGCTTGGAGAAGAGGTATACGCGTTTGTGGATTTCGGTCATATACTTTCCATCTCCAGGCAGAAAAAAAATCCTCAATAGGATTGAGGAATGGAGAATATGGAGGGAGATAAACAACTAAAAAGCGTGGGTGGGCAGTGAACCAGTTACGAACCAGAGCAGCCCTGTGGAAACTTACGTTGTCCCAAATGACAACGTACCTGAGCTGCTCTGGGCAATCTACCTGATCTGGTGGAATGAGTGTGTTGTGTAGGGTGTCAAGGAATGTGATCAGATGGGCGGTGTTGTAGGGGCCAAGGGTAGCATGGTGATGGATGACGCCGTGGTGGGTAATCGCTGCACACATTGTGATGTTCCCTCCGCGCTGGCCAGGGACTTCAACAATGGCACGCTGGCCAATGATATTCCTTCCCCTCTTTCGTCTTTTTGTGAGGTTGAACCCAACCTCATCAATGAAGATGAACTGGTGCTCCACTGCAGCCACCTCTAGCTCAAGGACTCTCTGAAACACACATGACAATATCAGAAATAGACATGGAGTGGTCACTATTGTGAAGCACAATCATTATGATTACAATATTGAAATATGTATAATTTACTGTATACAGTGTTGAGAGTATGCATCAATTGTGGGACTCACTTGCACATAGTTATATCGCAATTCTTTGACTCTTTCTGAATTGCGTTCAAATGGCACCCTGTAGACCTGCTTCATCCTGAGATGATTTCTGCGCAAGACACGGTCCAGTGTTGATAAGCTCACCCTATCAATATTTTGAAACATGTCATTGTTTTCTATTATTTTTCTTTGTATTTGCCGTAATGTTATGGTGTTGTTTTCTAGGACCATGTTCATGATTTCAGTTTCCTGTTCAGGAGACAGAACACGTTCCCGACCACCTTGTGTTGGTAATCTTTCAGTTCTGCCAAACAAATAGTAAAATACTGTAAATACAAAGTAGGTATACATTTCCTAAATACTTGAAACATACTTTACAGTATTTTTACAGTCCTACAGAACAGTCCACAGGCAATACTGTACTACTGTACTCATTGAGTACTGTATTGATATGCAGTACTGCAATTTTCTAGTGAGAGTAGATTTCTTACCTATTCTCATTTCGGAAAGTCCGGATGATGGATGCTACAGTGTACCTGCTCAAATGTGGCTGTACTCTTTGCCCAGCCTCCCTCATTGTTAGACCATGGTTGACCGCATGATCAACCAAAGTGGCTCGGATCTCATCAGAGATTACGGTCCTTGGCCTTCCTCGTCCCCGTCCTCCTCCTCTTACTCTCACTCCTCTGGCTCTGCCTCTGTTTCCAATGTTGGCATCCATTGCTCCTAAACAGAAGAGCTCACCTGTTGCCCTTTTATGCTAAAGCTCTGATTGCTAATTGTAAAACTGTGTGACGGGTGTTTGCCCTTGTGATGAGTCAGTGTGCATATTTGAATGGCAGTGTGTTCCTTGTGAAAACAAGATATTTTCTGCATGATAATTGTGCCAAAAGCAGAGAATTGTGTGTAGTGTTTTGAAAAAAGTGTGTTTTAGAACTGCAATTTGAGTGTAAAGCAGGAACTGTGCTTGTAGTTTAGCAGAATTGGTTCAGGGGGTTGGTGAATGAGTTACATGTTGTGGTCATTGTGTCTCAAGTACCAGAATTTGTGTGTAAACAATTGAGAAAAACTGTAATACATTTTAAAATTACATTTTTCAAATTTATTTTATTGCGTTCAAGTGATACCTAGCAGATTGTATAAAAGAAGAATATGATGACACTGGGATTTTAATTTATAGGATACATTTTGCAATATATCCAGCTATGGGCCTACATTAATATATACAGTAAATATATGTGCGTGTGTGTGTGTGTGTGTGTGCGGGTTTATGTGGTTTATGGTTTGTATATGTGGGTGCGGTGGGTGTTTTTGTGTTGTCCCCGTGTGGTGTTTTTTTGTGTTCTGTCGCCTGTGTGGTTTGTGTGTGTGTGTGTGTGTGTGTGTGTGTGTGTGTGTGTGTGTGTGTGTGTGTGTGTGTGTTGTCTGTTGTCTGTCTGTCTGTTGTGTGTGTGTGTGTGTGTGCGTGTGTGTGTGTGTGTGTGTGTGTGTGTAGGCTACTCTTGTGTAACTGGAGCTGTAAATCTAAGATACAGACCTTGTGATGTTTCCCTGCACTTTTCACAACATCCTAAGCTATTATTACACTCTTACATACTTATTATTTGAGTTGAATGTGAAGATCTCTTGCTGTGGTGAATCCTGACGTGTGTGAACACAAACTGCACATGTGTAGGACACTAATTACACTGCTTTTCAGTTCATTTGAAACCGTATTATTAAAGGCAGTGTCAGTATTACAGCGAGGCACATGTGTTATACACAGCTGTCTTGAGTTTCACTGTGGATTGTCGGTGTTTCTCTTGTTGATGAGTCTGATCATTGTTGTAGTGGACCTGTGGTCATCTGGACACTCCTGTATCTGGAGATCCAGTCATCAGGACACAGACTGCAGGACGGAGAGCTGCTGTTCAGACGGAAACACTGGAGAAATAAACTCACGCTGGGTCTCAATGAGCTGCGGCTGCTGTTTTATTCATCAGACCAGGCCTTCTCTCACTCATTCTTACTCCCTGCACTCTTTCTTCTCTGTCTGTCTCCTTCACCGTTCGTTCTTCATTTCTTCTCTTATCTCTTCCTCATGCATTTATGGATCTCGGTGCAGCGAGCGCCGGTACAAGGCAAAGTAAATCACTGGGCTGCTGGGAGCGACACTGTTTGTTATGAAACAAATGACGACGTGAGTCTGAAGTGAGGAACAGCTCCTGCTGACTTTCTTCAAGGGATGTTCTGGGTTCAAGAGTCCATGATTCTTGTTATCTAGTGTATTCGTTCATGCATTCTAGCTTAATATGCAAAGACAACTGTAAGTCATGTATCCGTAGGTTGATTTTTCTCAGTGGATGGATGTGTTTATTGGCGTATCATCAGCAGGTCTGTAGTATCTGTGTCTCATTCAGCTCAAAGGCAGTTGTTCAGTTTTGACATCTGCTGTCTTCATTCAGTAATTATACCAAGAACTTTGAGCTGGTCACATGAGCCATGAATGTCATGTGACCAGTGAGCTTCAGGAAGACGAGTTTGAGTCAACAGTGATTGGTGAAAGATGCTTTTTGGATTCAGGTTGATGTAGTTATGACATCTAACGGCAGTGGTTAATTGACAAGATTGGTGAGCAACACTAACTCAACCAGAGTTTTAGACAGGACTATAATATTTTTGGACCAATGGCAGATGTGCGTTTACTATAGCCTGTTTACTATAATCATTATTTTTTGCAATTCTTTTGACATTGCTGGTGCAGAAACTACACTGTCTGTGTGTACAGTATCTGTTTCATGCTATTGATTCCTGCTACTAATTTAACTAAGTCTTGTAGTGATGGGAGTGCTGTTACTTTACTCTCCTGCACTGCTGATGTAGTTGTGGTTGGAGTTGTAAGTGCATCACTGTTTACTCTTGGTTGTTTTTACAAAAACAAGTCATGATGATTTTCTGTGGCAGTGACAGTCTCACAGATATTGTTGATGGAGGTTAGGTTTTATCTTCACATTATTCCTTTTGCAGCCAGACACCAGGAGGTAATCGAAATGTTTTAATTTGGGCTTTTCAGGACGTGTGAGGCCGATTGAGCTCAGTGCATTTTGGGATACGTTTTTTTTTTTTGTCATGTAGCATCATTTAAAAAAGGGGCAACTTTTATTAAAACTCCACCATGTCAGCAGTTTATTAGCCCTTTAATATGAATAATGGCATGTGAGTTCACTTACATCTTTACAAAAACTCCCGACTTCAATAGATAGCACGGAAGAAGAGAGATGCGCTGAAGTGAGCTGCTCGGTCACCTTATAAAACAAGCCACCTCCATATAGAGTGAAATAATAATGAACAAAAAAAAAACACTTTTCTTAATCATGGTTGTTTTCCAGTAACAATATAATTAAACATCCTTAAGATAGGATTTACTTGAGATGCAAAGTTTTGTAACACATTAACACTCTTTTTCAGGGAATAAAACTTTTTTTTTACAAAACAATACAAAACTTGTACACTATTACACTTTTAAATGCCATTAACACATTAATTCAGTTTGACTTTGAAACTAATTCATTCTGTTCTGTGTGATTTCTATAAATGGATCCGAACATTCAGAGATGATTGGAACTGATTAGATTATGTCCATTAAGTGACAGGAAAGCTGGGAAAACCGGACAGATTCGTTGGTTATTGAGCTATTTTACATTTGTATTTGCCTGTTTGCATTTGCCCTGCTTCAATGCAGTTTTGTTTTGTTTTTGTGTGTGTTATAAGTGTCATTCACACACTGCTGAACCTTATAATTACACATGGACCTGTTATGTAATTTTTTCACAAACTGAATGCGCTATCATGTTCACTATAAAAATAATTATGAGATTAATTGCAATTTAATATTTGAATTGATCTATTGAATAGCCATAGTTTTTGCCTTGTCTAATGTAATTGTTTGAAAACAGGCAATGATAGCTCATGCTTTATTATACTTTATTTTTATTCATTTATTACTAGAAATCAAAATGATACAATGAAATACAAGATAAATCAGGTAATTTATCCATCTTGAAGTCGACTTGTAGGCGATACCCTAAATGATATGTCTGTGGGAAAATGAAGGATGAATGTTTCATTGGGAGCCATGCAATCGATAAAATGTGATGTTCATGGGCAGGATCTCACCCGTCTGGTTCTGGCCCAGACACAGCCAGTATTTCACAGCAATCCCAGCAGACACCAGGGCCTGCACAAACACCCTCACGTCCATCCATCTCCATCCATCTCTGGAAGCACTATAGGATCCGCCCACAGAAATACGGCCCGTTATTGGCTTAGTGCATGTGTAAATTAATGACTGTTTTCTCAGGAATGCACTGCGATTATTTACAGAGTTGAAATAGACACAGTCCCTCTGCAGTGACCATGTGATTATTAGAATGTATGCTCATTATATAGCATGATAGTCAATGCAATTCTATTCAAAGCTGCAGTCTGTCATTTCTAGTTAGAATTGAAAGTGATAAGACTGTTATCAAACACAGAGCCATGATATTAAGGCTCATTGACAGCCAAAGAAGTTTTAATAATCAGTCTAACTGTAGAAAAAAATCCACATTACAACTATAACGATAACAACACACAGGAACAATATCATTGAATTTACTTATAGAATGTTTATTTATTTATTTATTTTCTACCTGATGAATGATAAAAACATTGACAGCCAATCAGAATCCACTCGACTTTAAGGAGCTTGAGCATTTAAAGTGGCAGACAACAAATCTGCATCTCACTTATAATAAACATAATTACATTTTCCGCTGGTGTGGACGCTAATATAGTTATCATTATCATTCTTGGTGTGAACGATAATTTCAAAATTTGTATTGTATTTTTTCACTAACCATGCATTAATGTTGTTTTCTCAAAAACACAAACATGTACATTCACGCTGCTTACATATTATTGTTGCACAGTTTGTGCTGAATACAGTGAAATCTTTAGCCGTTAATATGTTTATAAGATACTGAAAAAGCACAAATGTCAGAGCAAAACTTCTCCAGGGTCCCAAAACCCCACTCAGACCTAAAAATTAGAAAACACACATCAGCTTTAACTTCGTGATTACAGAAGCCTGAAGTTCATCATGAAATTCTGTCTTTTATGATGGTTAATCTGTAAAGACCTCACACTGTAAATGACAGATTGGCAGTGATTACATATTTACTTGTGCGATGAGAATAAGTCCAACAAAATGAGACACAATTAGCCTTCAGCGTAGAAATATTCGACAGTCGGGAGAGTATAAACACTGAATCCTTTATTAATTCTGTCCTTGGTGCGGTCAGGACGCAGAAGCGTTGGGAGATGAGCTGTGATTGGACTACTGCATAATTACAGCCACACAATAATAACATCTATATGCATGAAATATGATTATTCCTTTAACTTTCAGACGTTATAAAGTGTTTCAGCCCATTGCTGCAGGGATTGGGTGATATACTGTGAGAAACGCAATAAAACTTTGCATGCAACTGTATAATAATAATTACATCTTCTTGTGATTTGGGATTAAAAGAACACTACAAGAAAACAAATATGGTTGCACCTATTTCTCTAAACCAATATTCAGAGGAAGACAGTAGTCCAATGGAGTCCAAAGTTCATATTGGTTACAATTTATATTGATGATCCCCTTTAGAAATTATTCTGACTATAAGCAACTTTGCAGCTACATGTCAGCTAACTCTCATTAGAGTATTAATATACTGTTAGGTTAGTAGATGACTTGTACTTGCACAATAGTCAGTAGAATATCCATCAAAACCAAGCACATATTAGTGCTAATACTGTATTAATACTAATACTGTTATGACTACTAGTTGTCATGGAGTTGCAAAGTTACTTATAGTGAGTAGAATGTCTAAAATAAAGTGTTACCTTAATATTTACATTTTTTAAAGATAAATTGAGTTGTGTTTGCTTGTGCAAAATTCATAATGATAATAATCAATAACTGATCAATAACTTTAGTCGCATTCGAGCGACATTAATTGGGTAATACTTTAGAATACTGGTCCGTCGTAAATGAATAACTGCACAGGAACAAATGACTAATGCACTATTAACATTGCAGTAACTACTATTACCTAACAAGAAACTCTGATTATTTATTTAGTAAGTAATAGCGCTCAGTTGAAACTGGTGGTTCACTATTAGCTAATTAATAACTACTATTTTATATATATATATATATCCTGGAGAACTACTGTATACAGGTGCATAATTAATGTGAATTATGCATAATGAATAATTAATTCTAAAATGAACATCATGGTAACCCACTAGTAATGACTCAAGTGTTATACATCCTTCTGAAGAAATTATTAATTATTTGGATCAGTAATCTAAAGTGAAGATCACGGTAACCCACTAGTAATGATTTAAGTCTTACCAAATCTAGCAAAATTAATTACTAACCAGGACCTTACAAAAACCTCAAATTTTTACAATGACTTCAGTAATTACTAGAGAGTTATCATGAAATTCACTTTATAACACTGATCCAAATAATTAGTAATTCCCTCTGAAGAATTTGGTAATACTTGAGTCATTACTAGTGGGTTACCATGACCTTCACTTTGGAATTAATTATACATTATGTATTATTCATATTAATTATGAACCTGTATACAGTCGTTTTTAGTAGTTCTTGGGGAGGTATGAAAAAAATAATAGTTACTGATTAACTAATAGTGAACTACCACATTAGACTAAGCACTATCACTTACTAATTCATTAATCAGAGTTTCTTGTTAGTTACTAGAGTGCTAATATTGCATTACTCATGTGTTATTGTGTAGTTATTCATTAATGATGGAACAGTATTCTAAAGTGTTACCTGAAATTGTTTTAGTGCTGAAATGCACACAAGCAAAGTTGTTCTTTCAGCCTCTAAACTGCATATAAAGAGCTGAATATCTCCGCAGGAAGAAGCCAGTTCTGAACATAACCATGACTGGAATATAAAGAATATTTGGCATTCAGAGAGAATGGAGAAGTTGTGACAGAGACTGACCACTGTGTGCCATGAACTCTCCTCAAGGTCGCAGGAGTGATGCTGTTTAAGGCAGAGATTTATGGCAGGGCGAGCCGGATGTGTCTCAGCGCTGCTGTGAGTGATGTCCTCTGGGAAACGTCCCATTAGCAAGCTTCTGCAAACACCCTGGCTTGTTTGTTCTTCACCGAGTCTTTCCAAACACTTCTTCCTCCTTATTACCTAGACCGAAAACAAAGACCACTCGTTCTGTTTGCTCTGCTCAAATCCCATGAAACTTAAAGGCGGGCAGCTAATGTGTAAGACAGGTTTGCTGTTCACTTCTGATTGTTTAATCCTGTGAGCGTGAGCTGCTTTTCCACATTCACACACACTCTCGTGGCTCTGTGAGGGTTTGGAGGTGAAGGACGCTGATGGAGCTGCAGTCTGTTATGGCAGTACCAGGGGATACTGCCTTCATAACTCCACTAAAGCTCCTCGCTGTTGACCCGCGAGCCCCTGACCATCACCGGCCTGACGTGGAGAAGGGGATTCTGGACCGGAGCAATGAGATTCTGAGCCCACAGGGACAGACACGGAGAGCTCTCACTTTAACAAGACCTTTCCATGGCCTCAGTGCACTACTGGAGCTCACCATCAACACAAACACATGACCGAATCATTTGATGGAAAATAAAGGTAAATCAAGCTAAATCGAAGTTAACTAAAGCATGAATAACTGTAAGGATAAATCATAAAAAAAAGAAATATTTTGTAATATTTAATGGAAATATTACAATCAGTGTTCAACTATTGTCTGCTGACGGCGTGGAATAGACTTTAGCTTTTTCCTCTCTATTGGTTCCAGAAGTATTTTTTTCACATAAATTTTTCCCATCATGATTTTTTTTAAGTCTTACGAGGAGAATCATTATAAACATTATTAATTTTGATTTGAAGTAGAAAAGTATTTGAAAATCAGAAAAAAGACAAAGAACTACAATCCCATGAAGCATTGCAAATTACATTAATTGAACTAAAAACAATAAATAAAGTTGTGTCCCAAATGATGCACCATACACTATGCACTTATAGACTATGCATTTATGTACTCAACCATGTAGTGTATGAATTATATAAGGTTATTTGGTCATTTGGTCATATTGCAAAACAACACTGAATAGTGCATAAGTGTGCAAAGTGGGATGCAGCTCTAAATATAAAATAAGAGTGGGCGGAGCTAAAGTGTTGTTTTGGCACAGTTTACTAATTATAACATGAATATGCTGCACAACATGATTATATATAATCCAAACTGAAATGATGCAAACGGATGGCTTTAACACAAGCATACACCATCTATTAACAACCTCGTAGCTCACAGTAGGTCTGTCTTTAAAGGTTTATGAGTTATCCTTCAAAATCTGTTCCTCTATGGAGAAAATGATTGTGTATCAGTCACATGGTCTTTATGGTTCAGGTGATTGGCTTAAAAAAAGAAACGTTTTCAGAACGGAGCGCACATCATGTCACGCATTATCAGGGCTCCTTCCAGCTGCATTACTTCTGTAATTATAAATAAGAATTATTTAATATATAAATATGTATTATGCTATTAGTGACAGTGACAGAACAATATATTTTACAGATTGCTTGTCGTTCCTGTAAAGCATGGCATTAGCCGCACCAAGGTCATGGGATCAATTCCCATTGAATGCATGAACTGATCAAATATATACCTTAAAAAATCAGTGTACGTTGCTTTGGATAAAAGTGTCTCCCAAATATGTAAATATAAAATGTACAGATTACTAGTATGAAACGGCAAGCATTACTCACAGACGGCCTATTCAAAGCAAGTAATCTTTAAATACAGCTAGTACGTATGTATGGTTAGCACACTGGTAAATGAGCAGTATCATTGAAACTAGACCATAAGCCCTCTTCAAGGATCCTTGAGTCTTTTGAACTCAGCTTGGAGCCGGCTGGCAGATTGTGGGATTGTAGGATGTGGTGGAGCCTCATCAGGGGAATGATGATGATCTCAACAGAGTTTCCATTCAGTGGCCGTGTAACAGCTGGAAGAGGGCTGTGTCGCGTGAGGCACTGTTTGACTCGCAGAAGAAGGAAGGGATGTGGTCAACTTAAGAGCTTCACCCGTCCACAGCCACTCTCATCCAGAGTCAAAGGAGAGCTGCGAAAACATCTGTAAGCGTGAGATGGATATTGTGATGAGGTGTCATCTATGAGCTAACATACTGGTTATTAGCAAGTCAGGATTTATTATAGATCAGTCAGATTTCAACATGAGCAGGATTTTTAAAAGATATTTCTGAGAGAAACAGGCAAGACTTGATTGTAAACACTGGAAATCCATTGCATTGTGAATAAAAGCAGGTGGCTGGAAGGACAGATGGAGCAACCAAAGAGATTTGTGACGTCAGTTTCAAGTTATTTCAGAGCTGCAGCAAGTAATAATTTGTTTTATTTTAATGAAAGATTATGAAGGCAAACTAGGGCACTTTGATTTCCATGATGCAGAAAATGTGGGCCAGAATTTCAGCATCCAGTCATTACATGGGATTTACTTTAACACAGAATGGCATGGAATTTGGCAAATTTTAGATGAATGAATCAAACGTAGGGCTGTGCATTTAATCAAATGGTGATATGGATGATTGTGTGTTAATAATAAAGCACTGCTGTGTGAATGTGGAGCTGCTTGAAACACACCTGAAACTCGTCTGTGTCTCACTATATGAACACATGATAAAGTTTAATAAAGATAAATGAAACATTTAAATTCCTGAAACAATATAATAAAATATTTTGATATCACACGTTTTCCTACATGTGTTTAATTTTCAAGTCTGTTGGGCAGCACTTTGTTTGCCAAAAAAGGAAAGGAACTGTACCAATTTCATTTTAAATTTAATATAACTAATTTAATGTAAAACTTATAATTTAAGTTTTACAAATTTATTCGATTACCACTGTTTTTGATGATAAATGTGTATGAAATCATAAAACACATAATCCAGGAATAATTAAAATGGAAAACACAGACATTTTAATATATTGCCAATATATTGTTAAATTAAGTTTCATGGATACATTTCATTGGACTTCCTTTCTATTATTAAAATGTAATTAAACAATTAAAATAATAATAATAATTAAAACCAAAATGGAAAAATTAAAATGAAAAAAAAAAAAAAATGGGAACAAACACATACATATGCAGTGATTTCATAGGACCCAAACATTATTATTAGAATTTTATGAGTGCACCTATGAATCATGTGCATTAAGACCAGGAATCTTCATGAAGAAAATAAAAAATGATCAATTCAGATTTCATGTTGATTTTGAAACCTCTTGTGCATCATCTCATGTAGCAGTCAATGCTAAAGAATATCTAGTTCATGCGTGAGTCTGCATGAGATGCATTTCAAGCCTAATGTGATATATCCACCGTCACCAGGAGAAGCTGCGCCTAATTTAATCCCGGTTTAAGTAAATCTGTAGATGGGGCATTCTCGTGATGTGATGGAATGAATGCAGGTTGGGCAAATGTAATTGAATCAGCTGCCGCAGTCATTGCTCGGGCCGGAGGACACGTCCCGCGTCATTATCTGCCTGAGCGATTCATGCAAATGAGCAGCCAAAGGCCTCCGAGAGCGCTGACTGTGTACAATACATGACGACAGCGGTCTCTCAGTCCTTATTTATTAAGCAGTGAAGATGGCAGGAGATAAAACGTCAGTGAAATCATGGGATTTGTGTAATAATCTGTTCATCTGCTCATGCATCCGCTCTCAGATAACCTTTGAGAAGTGCTGCTGTGAACTGTGGGTCTCATGCACTCAGGTTTACGCTACAGGAGACACTCGCAATTTGCAAGCACTAAAACCCCATAGTTCATGCTATAAATCGCACGGATGAATGAAGGGAAAAATATGCAGTTCTTCTCTTCAGCACTGTTTTGACCTGCCGGTAAATTTTCTCCCTCGGCATGGGAAACAAACTCAATAAAGAAGCCCAGTAAGCTTGAAGCGGGCCGTGTGTGTGGCTGCTGCGTCTCAGGGGTCCGGACGAGTGTGTGTGTCTGTGGAAAAGTAATTCAATGCCACGGGCTTGTGTTGTGTTCTGCTCGCCCCGCTCCTCTGTAATGAGCTTGAGATTAAAGCAGCCCGAGCTGACATGTGAAACAGGCATTACTGGCAAGCTGCAGACTTCTGCGAGAGAAGCGGCTCATTATTAAAACATATCGCCCAGAGCTGGAATAATAGAGGATACAACATAAGAATCATGTTCCTGCTCTATTTGTCTCTCTTCCTGGTTGAATGTGAGCATGGAGGCTATGGAAATCTAGATGTAGTTTCAGCATGATGTATGATGCTTCAGTTGAGCGTCACAATACTGATGTGTTTTTGTTTGAATCTTAATCTACAAATGCTTTGCTTTTTCAGCTCAAACTCAACTCTAGCAAGAAAGCATTCATTCCTCATATGCAGTAGCAGATTTATTTAATAAATAAATAAAAATCCATGCACATTTTATCGTTGTCACTGAATATTTAGTTGTTGTTTTTTTGTTTTGTTTTTGTCACTTTCTACAGACATACTATTTTTGGTCTTGACTAAATGCCATTGAACATTTGTCATTGCTCAGATTTTTTTTCTTTGGTCCCACTTTATTTTAAGGTCCAATTCTCGCCGTTTACAAATCATTAACTACAACTTTTGCCACAATAAACTTCTGTTAATAGTAAGATGGTTGTTAAGTTTAGGTATTGGGTAGGATTAGGGATGTAAAATATGATTATGCAGAATATGTGCTTTATAAGTACCAATAAACAGCCAACATGTTAATAGTAGGCATGCTAATAAGCAACTAGTTAAGGGGATACTCCACCCCAAAATTAAAATTTTGTCATTAATCACTTACCCTCATGTCGTTCCAAACCCGTAAAAGCTTATTTCGTCTTCAGAACACAATTTAAGATATTTTAGATGAAAACCGGGAGGCTTGTGACTGTCAATTGCACACTCAAGGTCCATAAGACAAAGTTGAATAAAGTTGATATTTTGTTTTCTTTGCGCACAAAAAGTATTCTCGTCGCATCATAAAATTCAGATTGCACGTCTGATTGCAGATGGACTATTTTGATGATGTCTTTCATACTTTTATGGACCTTGACAGTGCAATTTACTATACAGTCAATGGGACAGTCACAAGCCTCCCGGTTTTCATCTAAAATATCTTAAATTGTGCTCCGAAGATGAAATAAGCTTTTACGGGTTTGGAACGACAAGTGATTAATGACAATATTTTCATTTTGGGGTGGAGTATCCCTTTAATAGTGAGAATTGGTCCCTATACTAAAGTGTTCCCACATGACAAATACTATAGTAATTTATAGTAAATACTATAGTGTTTTTGAACCATTCTGTAGTAAAGTACTTGAATTATTTTTATGGTAATTATAAAGTTGCTGTGGTAATATAACAACTATAGTAATATAAACTAAATTACCCAAAACTGTACTAAGTTTTCTACAACTATAGGGTATATTATACTACAATGTGTAGTATACACATTGCAGTATAATATACCCTATAGTTGTAGAAAACTTAGTACAGTTTTGGGTAATTTAGTTTATATTACTATAGTTATATTACTACAATGTGTAAAAACTAGTATACTACAGTATTTATTAAAGTTTATCAGATCACTATAGTTAATACTACAGTATGCTGTAACAAAGTGTTGTAAATACTATAATATATACAGTATAATACAATTTACCATTGTATAGTATATATAGAATGGTTCAAAAACACTATAGTATTTACTATAAATTACTATAGTATTTTTTCATGTGGGTTACCTTTTCTTCTTCTTCTTTTGGACATACTGTACATTGATGTTTTGTGTCGACTTTTTACAAAGCAATATAAAGTGGATTTCTATCCAACTATTTTGATGCATATTTTAAAAGTGTGTATAATAAATATTGAATAGAAATGCTTTAAATGTGAATAAACTCACATAAACATTTGGCAGATGTGGAGTTTTGAATTAGTTAATATTGTATGAACATGAAATTGGTTTATTTGCATAATTTATGACGTTTTTACCATTTGGCTGCAAATACACTGACTTCTTCAAACCACTTGGCTTCAGAGGAAAGTTCTCCACCCACAGCTGGCCGTTAAAGTGCATTTTCACAATGCTCCAAAACTGTTTTGAATGCAGGCAATCCCAGGTATACAGTATGGAGGCTGGAGATGTATGGGAATTACAGTTAGCACCATCATGATGAAATTGCATTCACGACACTGATTGGTTTCCAGAGCGTCTGTGACCCAATGACTTTAACAATTGTGATTGGTTCTTTTATTTAGTAGGCGGGACTTTCTTTACTAGAACCATGGTATTGCACTTTGCAGTTTCTCCCATTTATAGTGAAATATGTCGATATATAACATATTTGATTAAAGTGACTAGTGAGAATGCAAGTCAGTGTTTTCTTGTGTTCAATTGTTTCCCAACAGCTATTACAGAAATGTGATAATATTGGAATTGTAAATTGGAGTGATAAATTCACAAATGGTAATATCTAGAAACTTGAAATCAACACACACACACAAGACACAGACAGACACACACGACAGGCAGCGATAACGTCATACAACACCCTTACCACACAGGAGACAAAAACAGAGAGACGAGAGAGAAGAGATGAGAGAGAGAGAGTTAGAGAGAGTCACATCACACACACACACACACACACACAGGACAGACACACACGACACAACGACACACACAACACACACACACGAGACAAAGCAACACAAACAAACACTGAGTTACAGCTTCCTGGTGGGTGACAGCTAGCCCCAGTGCTCACCTGATACACCAGTGCTTAAAAGTAATTAAATGTGCAATAAAATATAAATACCTATAGTGAAACATATCAGGTTATAATCTGCGAGTAACTGTATATTTAATATTAAGACAGGCTTTCGTGGAGCACGAGATTAATTAAAGAATGCTACATTATAATTTATGTGGTGCCTTTGTTTTGATCATCGGTTCCCAGGAGGCCCTGCTCCTCTACGGTTGTCCTCTGTGCGTGGAATCAATAGTCTGAAGGTGAACGTCTCCTCTGGTACCAAGACAGCCAGGCCTCCCTCCCATCCTCGGCTCTGGTTGCAGGCCATAACTGCAATGTCATAAGGAATATGCTCCAGGAGGAGCCGACAAGAGGCCAGGATTAATGGAGGTTCTCATTGCTGGGTAAAGTACAAGATCACGTTTCCACCTCTGGATGCAGATGTAGAAGTACAGGCCGGATGAAGAGTGTCACCTGGTTGAGTCCCTGACTCGAGGGCCTAGCCAGTCGCTGATCTTCCTGACAGGTGTCTGAAGCGTGAGGCCAGATACAGCCTCCTTCACGGCAATCAGGTCCAATTTAGTGTCAGAGCTGGTTATTTATTAATCGTGTTGTTCAGGTTTGAGCTAGTTTACATCAGTAAAGCCACTGGGGTGCACTGAGAAAACATATGAGGGACTGTGGAGAAAAGGTTTCGGGACTGTCTGGAACTTGCATGAGGGGAGGGGTAACTACGTGAAACTAACATTCAAGGGGTATGCATAAAGAAGAGTGGTGTAGAGTGTTGTGTGCAAATTCAGCCCAGACCAACTGAGAGCTCCAAGCAGTCTGATTGTTAGAGACCAGGCATCTGAGAGTCTTCTCAATCTCCTGGTTGACTCTCTCTGTCTGTCCATTTGATTGAGGGTGAAATCCAGAAGACAGGCTAATGGATGCCCCAATTAGTCGTCCAAACGACTTCCAGAACCGGGAGGTAAATTGTGATCCCCGGTCGGACACCATATCTTGGGGAAAGCCATGAATTCTGAAGACATGTTGCATCAACAAGTCCGCTGTCTGACCTGCTGTGGGAATCTTGGGTAACGGTATAAGATGACAAGCTTTAGAAAACCGGTCTACCACCACCAGAATTACAATGTTACCTTGAGATCTTGGTAGACCCGTTACGAAGTCCAAAGATATGTGGGACCAGGGGCATGTAGGGATGGGTAGTGAGTGCAGTAGGCCGTGAGGGTGGGTTCTGGGTTCCTTGTTCTGGGCACACACTGCGCAGGCAGCCACAAAACCCCGAACGTCTCGTTGCATGTTGGGCCACCAAAACCTTCTCTGGATGAGTTTCAATGTTCTTGTGCTCCCAGGATGGCCCGAAGATAGGGAAGCATGGCCCCACTGTAACACATCAGAACGCATGGAGTTAGGCACAAAAAGGCGACCCGGAGGGCCGTTACCTGGGTCGGGATGTTGCTGTTGGGCCCTCTTCACTGCTGTTTCGATTCCCCACTGGATTGATGCCACCACTCTGGAGCTGGGTAAGATTGATTCAGGTTTGCCCTCCACTTCTGGTGGATCAAACTGCCTTGAGAGGGCATCAGGCTTTGAGTTCTTAGAACCTGGCCGATATGAGAGAGTAAAGTCAAAGCGGTTAAAGAAGAGGGCCCAACGAGCCTGACGTGAGCTCAATCTCTTGGCCTCACGGATGTAGGTGAGGTTCCTGTGGTCTGTCCAGATAAGGAATGGGTGTTTGGCCCCCTCCAGCCACTGTCTCCACTCCTCAAGGGCCAACTTCACTGCCAACAGTTCCCGGTTACCAATATCATAATTCCTCTCGGCTGGTGAAAGTCGACGTGAGAAGTAAGCACAAGGATGAAGCTTGTGGTCACCTCTTGCTCTCTGCGATAAGACTGCTCCTACCCCAATGCCCGAAGCATCCACCTCGACTACAAAGGGCAACTCGGGATCTGGGAGAGTCAGAATGGGTGCGGAAGTGAAGAGCTGCTTGAGTCGGTCAAATGCATGACAAGCCCTCTCAGTCCACTTAAATGGGCTTGATGCCTTCTTGGTAAGAGTGGTCAGGGGTTCTGCTATAGCACTAAAGTTCCTAATGAACCTCCTATAAAAGTTGGCAAATCCCAGAAAGCGTTGGACCTCTTTGACGGAGCATGGTTGAGGCCAATTTAGAACCGCCTGAATCTTGCCGGGATCCATCTGGACGTTGCCACTAGAGACAATGAATCCAAGAAAAGAGACAGTGGGGACATGAAATTCGCTCTTCTCCATCTTGACAAAGAGTCCATTCCTCAGCAGTTGAGATAAGACGATTCTGACATGTTGGACATGTTCTTGATAGCAGCGAGAGAAGATGAGAATATCATCAAGATATACAAATACAAACTTGTCTAGCATATTTCGTAGCACATCATTAATAAGTGCCTGAAAAACGGCTGGAGCATTGACTAACCCAAAGGGCATTACCTGATACTCATAGTGTCCCTTAGGAGTGTTAAAAGCCGTCTTCCACTCATCTCCCTCTCGTATCCTAACAAGGTGATAGGCATTCCGAAGGTCTAATTTTGTGAAAATGGTTGCCCCTTGAAGGAGTTCAAAGGCCGTTGTCATTAGTGGCAGTGGGTAGCGGTTCTTTACCGTGATGCGATTGAGGCCTCGGTAGTCAATGCACGGCCGAAGACCGCCATCCTTCTTCCCCACAAAGAAGAACCCAGCCCCTGCCGGTGACGTAGATGGACGGATGAACCCAGTGTTAAGAGAGTCATTGATATACTCCTCCATGGCAGCTCTTTCTGGGCCCGAGAGGGAATAAAGTCTCCCTCGAGAGGGGCAGGTACCTGGTAGCAGATCGATTGCACAGTCATACGGTCTGTGGGGCGGCAGAGAGGCTGCGAGGGTCTTGCTGAAAACTTCACAGAGGTCTGCATATTCTGAGGGGACTCGAGACAACTCAGGAGGAAGCACTGGGACTCCGGAGGATACAGGTTTAAGCTTGGGGATAGTTAACACCTCTGTGGATTGGGCTGATGGCTTGAAAGGAATGGGCAGCAGCTTGGAAGTGGTTGGTTGTGAGTCAGGAGATGTCGCCAGCAACTCGGAAAAAAAACAGAGAGAGAGACCCAAAATACCACAATTAGTACCCCAACCAATCACTACCCTGGCTGTCCAATCTATATGTGGATTATGAAGGGATAACCATGGGAAACCAAGAATTAAAGGGAACTCTGGTGAATTAATCAAGAAAAACTGTATCCTCTCCTTATGACAACCAATTTGGAGATGGAGGGGTGTAGTGCACTGTCTTACCTGACCAGAGCCCAGGGGTCTCCCATCCAAAGCAGTTATGGTCAGGGGTTCTTGAAGAGTGATGGGCTGAATTCTCAGGTGTCTGGCCAAAGTAAAGTCCATAAAATTTCCAGCAGCCCCTGAATCTAGGAAGGCCTGAAGCTTGTGATGTTGGTTACCCCAATCCAGTGATACATTGAGTGAAACCCCAGAAGCTGCTGGTTGGGGGAAAGTGATTACTCTCGTCCCAGCCCCCCTCTTCTTGGACAAGAGTTGTCTTTTCCCGTCAACTCTGGACAGTTGGATCTGAAGTGATCTGGCTTTCCACAGTACAAACAGCATTTCTCCCTCATGCGTCGTTCCCTCTCGGCTTGTGACAGTCTGGCCCTACCCAACTGCATGGGTTCCTCGAAATTCATGGGAAGTGGAGGTGAAACAAGGGCACTGCTAGAAGCTTGGGGCTCAGGCAGCCGGACCTCCCCTCGGCGTTCCTGTCTGCGCTCTCGAATGCGGTTGTCCACCCTGATGGCAATGTCAATAAGGGACTCTAAGTCAGGAGCCGGATCTCGAAAGGCCAGTTCATCTTTGAGATCAGGAGACAGGGCACGGTGAAACGTCGCTCTGAGGGCTCGTTGGTCCCAACCGCTCTCTGTGGCTAAGGTGCGGAACTCAATAGCTAACTCTGCCACACTCCTTGTCCCTTGAGAAATCTGGAGTAGCCTGTGGTCAACCTCTCCTCCACTGGTAGGGTGATGAAAAACCCTCCTCATCTCTGCAACAAATAGGTTACAATTGTCAGCCAGTGGGGAATGTTGTTCCCACAAAGCCGTAGCCCAGTCCAGCGCTTTTCCGGTGAGCAGAGTGATGATATATGCAACCTTGCTGTTCTCTGTTGGAAAGCTGTTAGGTTGTAATCCAAATGCCAGAGTACACTGAGTGATAAAGCCTCGACATCTCTCAGGGTTCCCATCATACCTCTCTGGTGCAGGCAGTCTTGGCTCAGGTAGAAGCCCAGGAAATGGAGGTGCGGACCTTTCAGCTAGAACGGGTGGGGTGGTTAAAACTGAAGAAGCTTGAGACATAGTCTGCTCACTTAAGCGTTGTAGGATTTCAGTTAGGATCTGCTCATGTCTGTGAATGGTGGAAGCTTGGCCAGACAGAATAGCTAGGATACGATCATCATTGGAGGCAGGTGTGGCATCTACTGCTGGGTCCACTTCCATGGTTCAGTCTTGCTGTGACGGGTGTCTGAGGCTGGAATTGAACTCGGGTCTTCTAGTTGACTGAACAGCCTCTTTACCACTGAGCTATGGTGGATGACAAATAACAGATGGACCCAAGGGCAGATAGATGATTGAATAAAGAGTGCTTTACTGAGGAGTTCAAGTTCAAAAGTACAACAAAAAGGAAGCCGTGCTTCCACAGAGAAAAATACAAAAAAACAAAAGATGAGCAAAAGGCAAATCCCAAAAAAACACAGACTTAGCTTTCTTGGTGGGGATAACACATACATAGTAGGCTCAAGACTGAACACAATTGAAAGAAAGCAGCATGCTTAAATAGGGAAACACAAACGAGATAATGACCCACAGGTGGACGAAATTAAGTGCTAAATGAGTAGCAATACAATGAATTCTACAGAAGCTGGGGCCACCTAGTGTTTGGGAGAGTCATTACAAGCTGGAGCCTTACAGACACACACACACACACACACACAGACAGAGAGAGAGAGAGAGAGAGAGAGAGAGAGACACACACACACACACACACACACACACACACAGACAGACACACACGACACACACGACACACACACACACACACACACGAGACACACACAAACAAACACTGAGTTACAGCCCTGTGTGACAGCTAGCCCCAGTCTCCCTGATACACCAGTGCTTAAAAGTAATTAATGTGCAATAAAATATAAATACCTATATAAACATATCAGGTTATAATCTGCGAGTAACTGTATATTTAATATTAAGACAGGCTTTCGTGGAGAGAGATTAATTAAAGAATGCTACATTATAATTTATGTGGTGCTTTGTTTTGATCATCGGTTCCCAGGAGCCCTGCTCTCTCGGTGTCCTCTGTGCTGATCAATAGTCTGAAGGTGACGTCTCCTCTGGTAAAGACAGCAGGCTTCCCTCCTCGGCTCTGGTGCAGGCCATAACTCAATGTCATAAGGAATATCTCCAGGAGGAGCCGAAAGAGGCCAGATTAATGATTCTCATTGCTTAAAGTACAAGATCCTTCCACCTCTGGATGCAGATTAGAGTACAGCGATGAAGGTTCACCTGTGAGTCCCACCGAGGGCTGCCATCGCTGATCTCCTGACGGTGTCTGAAGCGTGAGAGATACAGCCTCCTTCAGAATCAGTCATTTAGTGTCAGAGCTGTTATTTATTAATCGTGTTGTCAGTTTGACTAGTTTACATCAGTAAAGCACTGGGGTGCATGAGAAAACATATGAGGGACTGTGGAGAAAAGGTTTCGGGATGACCTTGGACTTTGCATGAGGGGAGACTGTAACTACGTGAAGAATAACAGCATGTTTGATCATCACATGACGGCATTACTGTGTTTGAGCGACAGAGCTGTATTGTTGCTGGGTTTGCTCTGAACCTCTGATACTATTATTAAACTTCTATTAATTAATTCAATTGAATATACTAAATATACATAAAATATATAATATACACTTTATTCAAAACTTCTGTTTTGTAGATTATCTTGTTATTAATTAATTTATTTTTAGGTATGTCATCCATATTTTGTCTTTAATAAACGCTCTACAATGGAGTGGGTTCGGATTAGAAAAAGGGTAACGTTAAAAATTTAGCATTGATTGACTCAAACTGTGTGTTCACTATTCAAAACCCAACCACAGAATCTAGTAATGTTGTTGACGTTATCAGTATTATCATTATCACTAATCTTTTTCCATGCATATATTTCTATATTGACAATGCCATTGTCTTTTCTTTCTTACATCTGTGTTAATGTTCCCATGCACAGAGAGGCAGAACTGATGTGGCATTTCATTTACTCAGTATTAAAAACTATTCTTCTGCTGCCCTACTAGGACTTCACAAAATACAAATCTAGTATGAATTGAGACATTGTACAATCTTCCAAAGGGAGTTTTAGCAGAGATGCCACAGAAGAACCATTTTTGATTCCCCAAAGAACATTTCATTGCACATATCGTTGTCCCATCCATTGCTGTTGTTATCACTGTTAATCATTGCAATTTTGAGAGTGATTCCCAGACTATTACGTGGATGTAATTTCTGAAACTTTGAACCATTTTTTTTTTTATAGAACATTTTAATAATCTAAAGAACCCTTCTCCACTATAATGCACCGTTTCTGGGAAGCTTTCATGGATGTTAAAGTTTCTTCATGGAACCATCAATGCCAGTAAGGCAGGAGTACAGAAGTGACCAATGATAACTGGAGCATTTAGCAGCCAATAACACTGCAATAAAGCAGGCTCTGGTCTGTAGTCTTTCTCCAGAGGATATCTGTAGAGCCAGTAAGTGGCATGCCAAAGCCTCATCCCTACAGATAAAAGTAAAGTCCAGCCTCTGTCCACAGTCCAGCATTCGTGAGGAAATGCAGTGTCCTGATGTAAGTAATTGTGTTGCTGTTGCCATTTCACACACACCAGGCTGCTGCCCAAGCTGAACCCTTACAAGACTGCAGCTTGCTCGGCTCTGTATTGTGGGTCTGTGCCTCACCCTGTGCTGACAGCGTGAAACTAGGTGTGTCGTAATGATACCAAATGTACTTAATTCACAGGGGAAATACTCTGTTTTTCCACAGGCTGGGTTGTTTTAATACATCTGCTCTGCCCCATACTGAGGAAGCTCTTCCAGCCCTGTGTTTGAGGTGTACCAGAGCCATTCTTTGGGAGAAATCAGGTTATTTCAAACTTCTGATGTATTTGTATGGATTACGCATTATGCAGCTCAGCAGGTGTCACGCTCTAGCTGTGTCTCGCTTCAGGTGTTGCTCGCTGCAGGCCGTCATTTTACGGGTGGTGGGTTTCAAAAATAAGTAGATCAGGTAGTAAGGACTTCCTGGAACCATCCAGCGAGGTGTTGCGAATTGCAGTGTATTTTTGTTTCGTTTTGTTTTTTTAGCAATAAGCAATAAGGTACTCGAAGCCGTGCTGTATCACGGCTGAATAAGTTGCAGGCACTCAGCACAGCAGAGCCTCTCGTACCTTATTGCTTACATATATATATATATATATATATATATATATATATATATATATATATATATATATATATATAAGCAGTTGCGTAATATCACGTTAAAATACCAGTTTATACCTCAGAGATTTACCTTAACCTCAGTGCCTTATGGTGGGGTAAGGTAAAATGCTGGCTCAATTTACCCCACAGCATTTGTCTTACTTTGCCCCATAGCTGCCATTTTGGAATAAACTAGCTAGCATACCAATCCAGGCTAATATTTAGGTTTTATACGTTGCTAAATCACCTATTTGCATCATAAATATTTTTAGATAAATTTGCTTTGATGTAACAGTCATTACATCTAAAATGCAGAAATGATGGGTGGTTCCAAAATACAAAGTCACATGACAGTAAAAGTGTACAGTTGCCAAGACACAGGGGATGGGTCAACTTACCCACTGGCTCAACATACGAAATAATAAGTCACAATAATTATTTTCAAAAACACCACTATAAACCTATTCCACGTAGTAAAAGGTACGGTTTTTATTATTAAAAACCTTCAGAATCCATGAACAGACTCATATCTCACAAAATGAATCCACACTTCTGCATGTGGCAATGAAGCAATTGTTCATGAGACACACATGTACCCAAGACATTTCACTTCGAACTAGCTGATGTAACAGTTCAAGATGGCAGTTTCTTAATGTGTGCAGGTTTTAAATCTTTAAGCAAATGGAGACAGTGTCCAAATTTGGCTTAAGTAAATTACTCAGACTGTACTTTTATCCGAGTGTTATCACAGTTTGAGTCTTCTCAAAAATGTATTCAAAATAACCATGACAAAGAAAGAAGAAAAGGAGGCAACATGAAATGTGCCGCTTCCTGCATATATAACCAATCATTATGAGAAAAAGCCTTTGAATCTAATCAGCTTTCAGTATCACTTTGGTGCGTCAGTAAACCTGCTTAACAACGGATGAGTTAAACAAACTTTCACATTTTGTCAGAAATATAATTGAAATACAAAGTAATGGTTCCAAATCAGTTAAGCACAAGCCCCGTATCACAGTCAACCAAAATGCTGACTGCCTACACAACTGTAACAAATACTACTAACCTCTAACCCAAACCTTAAGCTCAGTATGGTGTTGGTAGCCCAACTTGATAGAGCATTACTGTTTGTCATGATCTGATCCATCCATGATATTTCAGAACTCTGAAGTGTAAAGGAAAGGAAAGGAAAGGACGTGACGTGTGGCCAAGTATGTTGTCCCATACTCGGAATGTGTGCTCTGCATTTAACCCATCCAATTGCACGCTTACTCTTAGCTGTCCATTGTGTTTGATGATGATGCTTGCTCCAGGGATGGGATGGGAGGGGCGTGGGTTCAGCGATGTTGCCGCTGGTGCCACTTCTCGTGGGCGTTGAGTCCGATCCTTGAGCCGCACACACTCTTACGCAAATGGAGCAGGGGAAACAAGATACCAAGGGGGTACCAGCTGCCCACTGGTGTCTCTTGATGCGTCTGTCGGATCGTCGTCCTTGGTTGGTTTGGTGTATTTGAGAGACTGCAGTGGCACAGGTGACCTGCCAGGCTGACCTGTCGAGTGCCAGAGATTCGAGCTGCATGAGGGGAATGTTCGCTCGCTTTAGGAGGTCCCTGGTGTAGTCCTTAAAACGCTGCTTTTGCCCTCCAGCGGAGCGCTTTGCACTTTGCGTAGAGCGCTTTGCGTAGAGGACTTGGCGGGGCAGGCATGCGTATGGTGTGCCCTAGCCAATGCAGATGTTTTTTGGCCACTGCTACTTCCATGCAGATTGAGTCAGTGTTGCTGAGGATGACTGTGTGGGGGATTCAATCTTCCCAGGACAAATTGAGGATCTTCTGTAGGCAGCGGATATGGAAGGCCTCTAGGTTGGTGATGTGCTGGTGGTATGGGGTCCATGACTCCGCCCCATAAAGCAGAGTGGAGAGACATACCGCGTTGTAAACAGCGACCTTGGTACTGATCTTCAGGTTACGATTTTCAAAAACCCTGCTGCGTAGGTGTCCAAAAGATGATGAGGCTTTATTTATTCGGGTGTGTATTTCTGTGTCAAGGGAGCAGAATGAGGACAAGGTGGAGTCGAGGTAGGTGAAGTGGTCCACTGTTTTAAGTGGAACACCGTTTATGTGAAAACTGGGGGGTATGGGGGCGGGGGTGGAGAGATGGGACATGACCTCGGTTTTTTGAGTGTTAACCTGTAGGCCAAAAGATTGGTACAGACTGGATATTGTGTTAAGGGCGTGCTGCATAGAGGAAGCACGATGGAAGAGGCCGGTGATGGCAGAGAGGAGGATGTTAAAGAGGCTGTGGGCTACGACGGTACAGTCATCAGCATACTGAAGCTCACAGATTTGGCAGGTCTTTGTCTTTGTGCGGGCCTGGAGTCGACAGATGTTGAAGAGGCTACCGTCAAGTCGGTATTCCACATGGACACCGTCTTCATGCCCCATGACACGATGGAAGAGGCAGGTGATGGCAGAGAGAAAGATGTTAAAGAGCACCGGAGCCAAGACACAGCCTTGCTTCACCCCAATGTTTACCTCGAAAGACTCAGACTGGAGTTCTCCCGTGAGTACTCTGGCTTGCATCCCGTCATGCAGCTGCTGTAGGATGCTGAGAAACTTGGGTGATACCCCAAGTTTGGAGAGGTTTTTCCAGAGCAGCTCACGGTTGATGATGTCAAAAGCTTAGCTGAGGTCGATGAAGGCTACGTAAAGGTATTTGTGCAGTTCTCGGCTCTTCTACAGCAGCTGCCTCAAGACAAAAACCATGTCTGTTGTGGATCTGGACTTCCGGAAGCCATACTGAGTTCCGGAAGCACAGCTTCCAAGATGTGCTCAACCAATCTGCTGAGCATGATCTTGGCCAGGACTTTCCCTGCGATAGAGAGGAGAGATATCCCGCGGCTGTTACCACAGACTGCTCTGTCTCCTTTCTGCTTGTAAATGACCACGATGTTAGCATCCTTCCAGTCCTGTGGGAGGGTCCCATGTTCCCAGATGTTTTGGATCAGGAGGTGCAGCCGGCACGTGAGGATGTATCCTCCGTGTTTGAAAACCTCTGCAGGGATTCCGTCGGGTCCAGCGCATTTGTTGTTCTTCAGCCCTGCAATGGCTTGCCGGAGTTCAGAGTAAAGTGGTGGGGTGTCCAGGTGGCAGGTCTGGCAGATTATCCAGTATATGTGGGTCAGAAGGTTTGGTGTAGTTGAAGAGACTCTCAAAATGATTTGCACAACGGGCAAGAATCTTGTGGCGGTCCTTGAAGAGTGTGGACCCGTCAGCTGATCGGACTGGGGTGATCGCCCGTTTCCTGGGGCCATACAATGCCTTTAGGGCAGTTGTGGCCTAATGGATAGAAAGTTGGACTTGTAACCCAAAGGTCGTGGGTTCGAATCTCAGGTCTGGCATGGATTGTAGGTGGGGGGAGTGAATAACCAGCACTCTCTCCACCTTCAATACCACGACTGAGTTGAGACCCTTGAGCAAGGCACCGAACCCCCCAACTGCTCCCCGGGCACTGCAGCATTGGCTGCCCACTGCTCCAGGTGTATGTTCACTACAGTGTGTGTGCACTTGGATGGGTTAAATGCAGAGCACAAATTCCAAGTATGGGTCACCATACTTGGCCACACACCACTTCCCTTCCCTTTCCCTTTCCTTTCCTTTCCTTTCCTTTCCTTTCTCTTTAAGGCATTGTAAAAGCCTTGAGTGTTATTGCAGTCTGCCAGGTTCTGATTTTCTTGCGCCTTTTACACCCACCAGGTGTTCTCCATAGTCCGGAGGGCTCGCTGGGTTTCTGCTCTTGCAGCAGTGAAGGAGGTTATAAGGGTGGGAGATCCAGGGCAGGACAGGAGAGCTTTGTGGGCTTCATGCTTGGTTTTTAGGAGTGACTGTATCTCGGCTGAGTTACAGTCAAACCAGTCCTGGTGATGTTTCCTTAATTGGCCGAGCGCTTCTAAGGCTGCGTTATAAATAGCCTGGCGTAAAGCTGGCTAATCGGCTGATTCTTCCGGGATCTTGTTGAGTTTTCAGCAAGGAGCTGTCGGAGGTTGTCTTTGGTGTTGTGGCTGTCCTCGGGTTACGGGGTTGAATGCTCATGAGTAGATTGGATCTGACCATGAGATAGTCAGTCCAGCACTCAGCTCCTCTCATAACACGGGTGGTGAGGACATCCTGTCTGTCCTTTTGATGGACAATCACGTAGTCAAGGAGATGCCAATGTTTTGAGCGTGGGTGCTGCCAGGTGGTCTTGAACCTATTCTTCATCTGGAAGATGGTGTTAGTAATGACCAGCTGGAGCTCTGCACAGAGGGAGAGGAGTCTGAGCCCGTTATGGTTCATTTTCCCCACACCATACTGTAGAAATCTATAGAAATCCTCTTTGATGTTGTGCACGGCATCTAGAGTTGGAGCGTATGCACTGATGAGTGTGGCAAAGCGTTTCTTTGCCAGAGGAATGTGCCATGTCATCAGTCTTTCATTGATGCCGATAGGGGATTCCGGAATGCGTTGCAGCAGTTTAGACTTCACAGCAAAGCCAACTCCAGGGTTACGACGAGTGCATTCGGGGACCCCCTTCCAAAAGAAGGTGTACCCAGCACCAGCCTCTGTCAAGGAGTCCTCCCCATGTAGTCTGGTCTTGCTGAGAGCTGCTATGTCGATGTTATATCTTGCGAGCTCCAGGGCCACCAGTGCTGTCCTGCGGTGGGGCCTGTCAGGAGTTTCGGCCAGGTCCAGCAGTGTGTGAACTTTCCACGAAGCAATGCTTAGCTTATTTTTCACTTAAATGTTTCGACCGCGAGGGGGGATGTTCCGACGGTTGCGGCTTACCATCCGGAGTGTGGGGAGCAGACAATTTTTTGGGGGAGGGGAGGTGAGCAAGAAGCTTGTGCATAGGTAAAGATTAGGGTGGGGGGGTGTGTGCGCAGACCTCATTCCCACCATCTTCACTCCTGCCAGATGGTCCTCCAGTGGCATGAGAGAACCCATGATGACCTTCGGCTGGCAGGAAGTTTCAGGGGGCTGCCGGTGGTCCGGTCAGTTGGACTCCGCCTATGCCTGCCCCCAGGTGCAGGTTTGTCTTCGGGGGTTTGCTCCCCTAGCCACTGTACCCTCTCGAGTTGACCCACATGGCTGTGGGGTTGCCTTCTTCCACCTTCCCAGCAGTTGTGATGGTTCACACACCACCATCTTCCACCTGCGCTGTCATTAGGGTCTTCACTATTTACCCATAGCTGGGGCTATTTACCCATAGCTGAGACAGTGGTTGACGGGCATCAGGGCGTTTCCACTCACCGATGGGCCTGCATGCCACGTCTCTGGGGCCCACTGCTGCTCCGAGATCCCGTACAGCTTAGCCTGGAACCGCAAGGGACCAGTTACCATGTGTGCCACGGGGAGGCGTGTACGAGATCTTGGCAGTGGAGAGGCTATGTACCGGCTGCTGAGGAGGCTCACACACTCGGCTCCTCTTTTCACCCCTGAAGAACAAAGGGCTATCCGGTGGCAGCAGCTGAAAGCAGAAAGTGACAAGCAGGAGCTAACCCTAACTCTAACATGCATCATTCATGCTGCTAACTACAAGCACTACTACTCCAACACTGCTGCACTGACGCATCACACGCCCTGCGTGCAGTCACACCACATACTCCAAGTGCACACAAACACATACGCACGCACACTCACATGCACGCACACACAGACACACACTGTGAACACACACCCAGAGCAGTGGGCAGCCATATTGCTGCGGCGGCCGGGAAAGAGTTGGGGGTTTGGTTCTTGCTCAAGGGTCTCACCTCAGTCGTGGTATTGAGGGTGGAAGAGAGTGCTGGTCATTCACTCCCCCCACCAACAATTCCTTCCGGACCTGAGACTCGAATCCATATCTGTTGTTGATAGATGACTGTGATCGAGCTGACCAATGAAATCAGCTGTTGGACATCATGGACATTTGGAGTGGAGAATTTACCTTCACATGAGTTAGCAGATGTAAGATGGAATTGGACTCTCCATATATGTATAAGTAAGGGATAATGTACATCCAGCCGGTTATCACAGAATTATATCACCCTGAAAGGGTTTATTTTTTTTATAAAAATCGACTGGATGTACATTATCCAACTTATTACACAGCTACTTCCGACATAAGTGAAGAGTTAGATGCAAAATATTGAACTGAGTTAAAATATTTTATAAGCCCACCAAACACAAAGCTTCCACAAATAAAAACAGCCTCTTACAAGTGTATTTTAGCCAAGTTAACTAACATAAAACTGACACTAAAAGATTAATAAATGCTGCAATAAATGTACTGTTCATTGACATTAATAAATACATTAGTTAACATTAACTAATGGAACCTTATTGTAAAGTGTTACCAAACATTCAAACTAGTTGAACATTTAAAGGATTTGAGACCATCATACCACTTAATTATACTGTACTCTGTCGTCAGAACTTTGTTAAAAAGTACATTTGTTCACAGGATATTTAGCAAAATTTGGACTCCTATACCCCTTGACAAACATTGCTTTTATCCACCATGATGTTATTAGTGGATATAACTAGTGTTGAGAACTTTTTCCTCTTCGAAGCAGAGACCAGGAGACGTTGGGATATCTTTCAAGCAGAAGTTACTCTTTATTGAGAACTCGCTGTGCGTCGCTGCAGTCATCCAAGTCTAAATCTTAAGTGACTTTACAAGGTTATTTATAGGCATTTTTGGAGGAGGGATTCTTGGAGGTGGAGCCAAAATCAAACAAAGCAAGCACATGAGGGACATAATCAAATGCATAGACACTAATTCAATCAACCTAACGAATCCACGTCTGGGCCAGGGGGCTCTTTGAATATACATTGAGTCAGGACGTGGATAATAAGAATCCAAGTTAAACATTTAAACACAATGTTTCAGTTTATATACTATTACATTGGAACCTAGATTTATCATTTTATAAATTTGTAATCCCACAATTCCCCCTTTGAGAGTTCTAATAACTCACAAAATACAAATTTAGACACTTAAAAGTTAATTCTTGTAACTTGTAATCGTTACAGGCACATTGTACATGTTCTGTGTTGCTTATATGTAATTGCATGCTGACACAGAAACAAAACATGCAATTAGGGTCCGTGAAGTTCTTACGGGTAATACTCTTTTCTGGTTGGAACTGTCATTTCCTCGTGAGAGGCGGGAGTCATTTGCTGAAAGAAACACTTGATACTGTGGATGCATAGATAGTACGCAAGTAGGAGAAACAACAGCAGAATTGCTATTTCCTTGATCCACAGCCAGGGTTTACCTAACAAGTTTCCGAACCATGAAGAATTATCTTCAGTCATCTGGTGTAATTTTACTGAAAGACCAAGAATGTCTTGTTGGATTTTGTTCAAGTTCTCTGTTGGATCCATTAACCCAGTGCAGCATTCAGGACACTTTGCGTGATGTCCATGATGGTTAATAGTACGAAAATCTTGATCATGTGATGGATGACTGAAGTTCCCGTATGTGAGTCTCTGCGTTGTGTATTTTTTCTTTCTTCTTTCTTTTCTCTTTCTTGTGTGATAGTTGGCTCGGCAATGGGTCTAGTTGTTTTCTAGAGGTTGTGGCTTCATCCGCAGGTGAGAAGGGCGGTGCATATGGATCTCAGGACAGCCATCAAGTGGTATCTGCACAGAGTAAGAAAGAAAACAAAAGACGACAGAGCAGTATTTGTTGTAAAAGACTCCAAACACTAGGGTTGTTCGATCTGAGTGTGCTATTGTTGTTCCTTCTTTCCTTATTACTTAAATCCTGTGACACCTAAAGAACAGTGAGGTAAGGATGGACTATTGGATGGGGAAAGGCCTATGAGGAAATCTTCACCGCAGGGATGGCCCCCGAAGCCTGTTGCATTCGGTTCTTCCCTTGGCTCCTCACTGGTCCGTGTGTCCTATCCTATCCCTGCAGGGGGAGGAACAACTTTACAGTGTGACACATGAGTCCAAGTTTTCCTTCCCTGACACAATACTGCATATCCTGCTCGTCTGTTACTTTCAATAACTTGAGCTGAACCATCAACAAACAACTCCAATTCTGCGTTCTCTATGGGAGTTTCTGCTATTTCACTTGTGGCTGCATATGTAAGCGTAACACAATCATGAGTCATTTCGCCTTCATCCTCTAACACAAATTCAGTCATTGCAGACATCATACAAGAGGATGGGTTCGTGACTGGTGCACGCTGTATAACAATATTCGGGGCTGTGAGAGTTGCTAACCAATTTCCCCAACGGGAGGAGGTGACAGAAGTGACTTTTGCTTGATTCATTAGTGCGGACACTGCGTGAGGGCATTTTACGTTTACAGTCTGTCTTAACACCATTAGTTTTATTTACAAAGAATCGTTCAGCTTTGTTGTACATTACTGGGGAAATTAAGCACTCACAGCCCTAACGGTTAACACCTGAGCAAACTGCTCCAACAGTTCGGTGAAGTGGGGAGGGGCTGCTTCAGAGTACTAAGTAGACTGAGTAGGAACTGAGTAAAGCTGTTAATTTCTCCTAATGTCTTTTTGCTTTTCCTACACTCTTTCATCCAGTGTCCAGGTTTCCTACAGTAATGACAACTGCCCTCCTTCTTAGGACATTTAGGTTTCTGTCGGTTCTCTGTGTTGACCTTAAAGGATGCTGCTGCAATCTTTACTCTGGCTTTAACATCAGAGTCTCTTTCCCAAGTAGCTAACCTGTCCAAGCTGTTTTGTAAGCTTCCAGTGGACCATGGTAGATCTAAGAAAGGCAAAGCAGATCTATACTCTGATAAAAGGCCATCAAACCATGTTCGAACTAGTGGTCCTTTATGATCCAGTACCTTCTCTGGAGTGTCAGCTATTCCACTGTATGCTGCAGCTGACTGACAAAACATTTCAGTGTACTCACTTACAGTTTCATCCTTCTTCTGCACACAACTAGTGACTTTTGACCAATCTACTTTTGGTCCAACAATGTTCTTTAGAATTTTCAAAACACCTTCTCTCAAATCGCCTTTACTGGCATGTTGTAGTTCAGAAGTAACAGCAGACTCAAAACTGTTGAATTCAGATTCAGTTAGAATTTGTGACATCAGCTGTGTGACTTCTGCCAATGACATGTCGCAAAGACGCATTTTACTGATCAATGTTCTTCTAAATTCAGAAAAATGTGTGCGTGCTGATGGTAAACTCTGAGATAGTCTCTCTATATCTTTAGGACATAAAGCTTTGCCAACAGTTTGTATTTGCACAACAGAAGAATTGAGAGGAACACTATCAGTTTCCTCAATTCCCTGAGATCTCCTCCTAGCACCACACACATTGACGGAATTTACAGGCACATCAGTTACTGATTGGAAAGCTACATCCGTTTCAAAAAACGCTTGTAAATCAGGGTAAATGTTATCAGGCTGACTAACTTCCACATCAGTTTTTACTGCAGCTTTCTTGCGGTTCAATTTCTTAGTCAAAGTGGATACTCTAGCACAGAGCTCTTTGTTCTGTTCCTCTAACTCTGAGTTACGCTGAGACTGTTGTGTAGCTAGCGCTAGACCAAATTCTCTGTGGCAGCAGATAATGCCTTTCACATTGTTCTTACGAATACTTGCTCCTAGCACCTTTTTACACTCTTCTACAGACCACGTCTTTTCTGGATGGATCTCATATTTCTGAGTTAGTTCTTGTCTAACTTTCTCAGTGACTATTAGGTTCATTTGCACTCCTAACAGTGATTTGAATTCGCTATCTGACCACAAAGGAGTCGCTAGACCACCTTTTCCCGTTGTGGGGATCAGTCTAGCATTCTTTCTAAACATTTTGGGAGTTTCCTTGTTACCACGCAATCAAAACACTAAAACTTCTCTGATCGACAGAGGGTACGCTTGTTAACACATCAACTATTGTTAACCTTCCCTGGCAAAGCCAGGATAACACAAATTACTAGCACTTTACGCTAATCTTCCCTGCCTACAAGAACAGAGGATAAACCAAACTTATTAGCACGAAATGCTAACCTTCCCTGCCTGAAACAGAGGGTAAACCAAAATTATTAGCACGAAATGCTAACCTTCCCTGCTTGAGACAGAGGATAACCACTTTTTAGCACGTAATGCCAAAATCTTCCCTGCCTGAAACAGAGGATAACTTTCATCTCTAAAAGAAAAACTTTAGAGGATAACTTAGTTAACCAAACCCTACAGCTGTCTGTTAACTCTTCTCTGACGGCGCAGAGGATAACAAATTTGTACTGGTCTTAGGTTCTTTTGGATTAGAGACAGCACTCACCACAACCCTTGGTTGAGAGAAAAATTCAGTCTGGGACTCTTTGTTCAGCTGGAAGTTTCCAGGTGAGGAAGCTGGAACTCTATCCGGAGCACGGCACCATCTGTTGAGAACTTTTTCCTCGTCGAAGCAGAGACCAGGAGACGTTGGGATATCTTTCAAGCAGAAGTTACTCTTTATTGAGAACTCGCTGTGCGTCGCTGCAGTCATCCAAGTCTAAATCTTAAGTGACTTTACAAGGTTATTTATAGGCATTTTTGGAGGAGGGATTCTTGGAGGTGGAGCCAAAATCAAACAAAGCAAGCACATGAGGGACATAATCAAATGCATAGACACTAATTCAATCAACCTAACGAATCCACGTCTGCCTCCGAAAGATAGACACTAATTCAATCAACCTAACGAATCCACGTCTGGGCCAGGGGGCTCTTTGAATATACATTGAGTCAGGACGTGGATAATAAGAATCTAAGTTAAACATTTAAACACAATGTTTCAGTTTATATACTATTACATTGGAACCTAGATTTATCATTTTATAAATTTGTAATCCCACACTAGCTTTCACACAAACAAGGTAAGTGTTTGTGTGTATGTATCAGTCCAAGATCTGTATGTCCTAATATATTGGGGAAAAAACATGGTAACTTGTACTGTAAATGCACTTGCATACATTATATGTTCAGCTGGAATAAAACATTTAGCATAATCCCTTTTACGGCAATTCAGAAGTAATACAAGTTGTTAAATGAAGATGACTTTGCTAATGTTAATTTACACATATAAGAACACGTAATAAATGTAAATGTGTGTGTGTGTGTGTGTGAGACACTCACAAACAGTTCATATATATATATATATTCATTTATTAATATAAAGCATTCAACAACAATCTAATATACTGTCACAATCCACTCTGGGGAGCAGGGAAACGAGGAGGCGAGGAACTTCTTTCAAAACATAAACTTTTAATAAACAAACTTAACAAACGCGGGAGATACAGAGACACATGAAGACGATCAGACTCGACACAGAGGCAGGGAAACACAGGGCTTAAGAAGGCTGGAGTAAAACTAGGTAATAAACAACACAGGGCTGGGGACAAATTAACTAACGACACAGGGCTGGGAACTGATAATTACAAATGACGACAGGAACAGGAACTAACCAAATATAGACATAGGAGGGAAAACACGTGACATGGGGAACACAGGTCTGACATATACAGCTTTAGATTTTTTTTTTTTTTTTGTTGAAATAATGACATGAAGCTACTCTACAGCACTTTGGCCTCTCTATTAATATGTGTTGGTAAAATATGAAACACAAAATAATGCAATAATTATACCTGAAATGTTCCAATCAACCCATCAGCTGAGACAAGAATTTTAAGAATTTTAAGCTTTGAATTTCATCCATTTAAAAAAAAAAACTTCTGTAGTGCAACTTTAAAAAGAGGTTTCATAATGTAAAATATGTTAGGATAGCATTAGAATGGAGTTGACAATTTTTCTACTTAGTAACTATAAGTAAGCCACTTGTAGAGTGATACATCATTTCACTCCTATTATGTTCAGAGTGATTGTGATTTAAAACAAAAATCTAAACTAAGAATATATATACATTAGTGCTGTCAATCGATTAAAAAAAATAACTAATTAACCGCACATTTTTCTAAAATTAATCCCACCTGACATTAAAGTTTTTAAATATACTTTTCTATAGCAATAATTTCACATTCAATCTTCAATTTAATGTACAAACAACATAAAGACAGTATATTTTTAAATATTTGTTTAATGGCATCTTTTTTTATGACTTAAGGTCAGTATCAATGATCCCAATACTACTGATTTCTCTATACAATTGTCCTATCTCCCATATTTAACCATTGACTATAGCCATTCAGCATTACAGTATAATTGAGAGCTATCAATTTTAACATTTATTAGACTTTTAAAAAATAACTTCTAATTTAAGTGAACTTAAAACAATCTTCACATATACCCATTATAATAAATGTCATATTACCTATGCCCTTCAGCAGAAATATACAGAAATTGAAATTGAAGTTATCAAACACTAAATTCTAAATTAAATATAGATGAATCCTTAAATCTATAAAAGCAATTTTTTCCTCTTTTTTTCTTTGTCCTTTGATTAACAGACATCACAGCAGCTGGTTATTAGGTTATTTTGGCTGTTATTTCTTTAAGAGCTGCCACTGTTGAACATGACGCGGATCTGACACGCATCGTATTTCTCTCAACCCACTTCTGGTCTTAAAGTCTATTAATGAGCTGACGAGTTAAATCGGGTGTGTTAGATGAGGGAGACAGTGCTGAGCTGCTCCAGGACAGTTTTGAAACATATCCTTAAATGTGACTCATATAACAATATTATATAATATAATTACATGCATGCACAGTTTTAAGGCAGCTTTAATCACCTTTTCGGTAACTTCATGACTTAACTGACCACGTCATTACATGCACATAGTTTATTTCGCGCTTTGATATGAAAGGATACAGTCTACGCACGCGCTGGCACCTTTGTGCGTGTAGTTGAAGAGCACGCGCTCCGAGCACAGTACAGTTTCCATGCTCGTTTGACTCGCGCCTGATGCTGAAGTGAAGTGAAGCGCGCATCTGAAACGTCTCCCGTTTGATTTGATCGTGAAAACATTATGCGACTGAATAAATGCACTTCTTGTCAAGAGAAAAAAATGACAGAAACAGCAGTTGTGAGTGGGATGGCCAACCCTAGCCCCGCCCCTGCGTTAATTGCGTTGAATATTTTTAACGCTTTAAACTGAAAAAATTAAATCGCATACGTTAACGCGCTAATTTTGACACTAATTTTGATTACAAAATGTCTAACTTCCTTTTGACATATCTGCTCACTCCCAGGGTCTATGTCATCTCACACAGAGTCACTGAGGAGCAAGGCAGAAGAGAAAACCCTGTATATAAAGGGCCAGTGAATGTAGTGTGGTGTGTGTGCAGGTGAATGAGTCGGTCATTACAAATGCTGTAATATGACAGACTTCCATGTTCTAAGTCCACATAAACTCCTATTCTTGTAGAGCGAGTAGACACATAGAACTCACGAATTATCTCATTATTCTGCCACAAATTCAGTTTGCCATTCTGACACAGCAGAGCAGGGAATGGGTTTTTAATTCCCAATATACACTCTCTTCTATCTGAGGTCTCATAGGCCACTGCCACTCCAACTCCCCCATCACACTCCACCTCAAAGTAACAGCGACCAGTCAGAGACTCTCTGCACATGGCCTGGGGATACAGTGTGAATCTGTCCGGATGATCAGGATATTTCTGCTCCTCTGTAGTTTCCGATATTTTCTGGTTTCCCTTAGAAAGTTTCAGGCGTGGATGCACTGTGTTTAGATCCACTGAGATCTGGCAGACATCTGCAGAAAACAGGACATTTGTTGTCATTGGTTACTTTAATTTGCTAATTTGTGAAGTAATTGTAATTGAAACAACTATCAAACAATAATAACAACAACGACAAAAAGAAAAAAAAGAAGAAGAATTTGAGCACTGTATACTGAAATGGAGGCAGATCTGTATGTTATTGGCTTAAATGCAGTGTGGCCTTACATGTCATAGGCATCACCTGAGTAACAACCGTTGACATTACAAACAAAGGAGTTTCTTCTCTCACATAAAAGTTGATTATATGTTTCAAAATAGTTATATTTTGTGCTTTTGCATATGATACCTACATTTTCTCAGATCTGGTTGCATCCGACATTCTCCTCCTTTCTCAACACTGAGGAAAAATAAACACACTGAGATTTAAAATACAAGCAACTACTAAATGAGCAGCACTAATTAAAGCTTGTAGTATTGTATAATTGTATCCATAAAGATAATGAGCAGAACAACTATGATCATAGTGTAAATCTATGATGCCAAAATTCATACGTTGTATATCAGACAATATCAAAATATGCACATACTTTAGTTTGTCCAGGTTACAGTTTGGATCCTCTGCTTTAGCAGAGAGCAGTTTCACCCCTAAGTCTCCAGGGTGGTTGTAGCTCAGATCCAGTTCTCTCAGCTGACCAGTGTTTGAGCTGAGAGCTGAGGCCAGTGAACTGCAGCCCTCCTCTGTGATCATACACCCTGACAGTCTAAAACAAAAAGTAGGAAGTTTTAATCCAACAGGTAGCTGAATTTGTCCGCACACTGGAAAAATCTAATCAGACCAAAAAAGAGCTATCAAAAATATAATTTGTATTATTCATATGTAAAAGTAAAAAAGTGACAGAAGAGCAAAGTGTATTAAAAAACAGACCAAATATCAGACGTTTCATCCCATGCTTGAAGAAAGCTTTATTCTTTTTTTTTCTACACACCTGAGAACTCATTGTTCTTTTTGAGCATACACAATTCCTGTTTGAATGCTAATGTTATAATACAGTAATTGTGTTGTCATATTTGTGCTTACCCCAGTTTCTCTAATCTACACTGTGGATCCTGTAGTCCTATTGAGAGCTGCTTCACTCCTGAATCCCGCAGATCATTGCTTTTCAGCTCCAGCTCCCTCAAGTGTGAATTAGATTTCAGAACTGATGCTAAATTCACACAGCAAGCATCTGTGAGACTACACCGCTTGAACCTGTTGAAAGAGGCCGATTACATCACATACCAATTTAGCCACTGACAAATCCAAACACTCTCACAAAGACAATACTTACTTGAGTTTCTGAATCCTACAGAGTGGACTAATTAGTCCATCACAGAGCTTATTCACTCCATCATCGCTTATCTTATTGTAGCTCAAATCCAGTTCCCTTAGTGGTGAGTTTCTTGATTTGAGAGCTGAGGCCAAATTTGCACAGGATAATGGTGGGTAATTACAGCCAGCCAGCCTGAGATGCAGAAACAAAAAGCAGAAACAGCAACTAATCAATGAACAGTAACAATCTACTCAAGGTTATATATGGTCTAATAATAATGTTTTATTGTTTTTTTTTTTTGTTGTTGTTTACAATTGCAGTACACCTCTATGATACTACTCTGAAGGCACAGAATTTATTTTTTACAAGTTATTTACGGTATCTATGGCTGGTCAGAAGGTTTTTCAGGTGACAAAATACAGTTTTGTAATATTTGCACTGCCTTCTTTGTCTACTAAGAGGAAACACCACTTCCTTGTAGTACATAATTTAGCATATATTTGATATTTGTAGTCCTTCTTTATAAAACACAATGAGGCAAAAATTATTCTGTGCAAGAAATAACTACTTACTTGAGTATTTGCAATTGACAAAATGGACCTGTTAGACCAGTCAAGAGGACCTCAACTCCAGACTTGTCTAGTTTATTGTTACTCAGATCCAGCTCTCTCAATGGTGAGTTGACTGACTGAAAAGCTGAGGCCACTATTCCACAGGACTCAGACAAGAGATTACAACAATCCAATCTGTAAACAAGAATACATTTTGCGTGTTATTAATTTTAGTTTGTTTGATTTAATGCTCAGTGACTGAGGTTATTCAGACAAATTCATTCATATTGTTACTGTGTGCATTTAAATATGGAAAAAAAGTCTCAGTTCACTTAGCTAAATTTTGTTTAAATAATACTTATAATGGACCTGTAGATAAAACAAAGTTTCAGAAATATCTGGAGGTATAGCAGTCTATATATTATATAAGGAATAGTTGACGACGGGCTGTTGAATTCTTAGAAAATAATGCACACTGAGGTGGTAATGCGGACACGACGTGAAGCGGAGTGCACCTCGGATGTGCATTATTTTCTAAGAATTCAACAGCCTGAAGTCAATTATTCCACTTATACTATGGCACCTCAAGACATCGGTCAGATGATATATTTCAAGGCATTTGTCCGGTTTTTCTACTTAAATCGCTATAGTGAGTAGGATGAATTTCTTCCGCAGCTCATCTGAAGCCTCCGTTGCTAATTCAAAAATGTAATTTTAAACTTAGTAAAGGAGGCTTGAGCCATTGATAGTAGACTAATGCAGTTAATACAGTTAATAACTAAGTTATGAGAGAGAGAGAGAGAGAGAGAGAGAGAGAGAGAAAGAGAGAGAGAGATTACCTCTGTGAGTCTGTGCATCTCTCAAAAGTGTTTGGCAGCAATGTCTCTAGTTATAGTGAAACTTAGTTCAATTTCTTCACGGACAGCACCATTGCTGTTACCTCTCTTGTGAGAAGTCATGTAGTTTTAAAGTTGTTAAACTAAGTTACTGATAAAATCAACAAGAGTAGCGCTAACAATATTAGCGCGTATGTTAACGTGTGTGCAAACTGTACGTTATGTGTGTGCGCCTGTGAGGGAGAGAGACCAGGAGAAATAGATTATGTGCTTTCCGTATATAATAAAGCGTAATTTTGTGGCAAAAACATGGATATGAACTGTTTCATTTATCCTTTTGTTTACTATATTTATTTGTTTGGCCAGTGTAGTTGTGGGTTTTGGTTATTTTGCTGTTTTAGGCAGTAAGGACATTTGAAATAACTCAAATCATTTGGCAAAGTGATACAGACATGTAATGTGGTCAAGAGCTGCCTGAAACTATGTTCACCATGCGTTTCCCTGAAAATAATTGCACACCTTAGAACGTTCATCAGAAAATCAGATTCAAGCATTTAACGGCCCCCGTAGTATAAAAACAATTAATGTACAGTATGAATAATCAGTGAAAACTGACCTGGCCCTTTTGCAGATCCTGAGCACCGGCAGCAGTCTTAGCTGGTTTGCTGTTGATGTGTGGAACTTCTTCATGTCAAACTCATCTAATTCCTCCCCAGATTTCAGCAAGACATAAGCTAGTGCTGACCATTGCTCGGACTCCAGCTCACTACCCAAGAGCGTTCCTGATTTCATAGCAGTCTGGATTTCTTTAACCAGAGTGTCGTCATTTAGCTCATTTAAACAGTGGAACAGATTGATGATTCTCTCTGGTGATTGTTCTTGTTTGATCGTCTCTCGGATGAAATGCACTGTCATGTTCTTGTCTACAGAGGGTTTACTTGAACTGCTTTTGGTGAGAATATCTTGCAGGAGAGTGCAGTTAGGATCAACAGAAAGACCCAAAAGGAAGCGAAGGAAGAGGTCAAGATGTCCATTTTCACTCCTCAAAGCTTTATCCACTGCACTCTGATGTACATCAGAAAGATTTGTTGATTTATCTTTGACAAGAACATTCTTCCCATCATTAACACATGCAAAGTGAGTATATACCGCTGCCAGATACTCCTGGTAGCTCAGATGCACAAAGCTGTAGACCTTCTCCCTATATAATCCCAGCTCTTCTCTGAACATCTCTGTGCACACTGAGTACTCTAAAATGTTACTCACATCAATGCCACTCTTTATCAGATCCTCTTCTTGGAAAATGCAATTGCCCTTTTCGAGTTGCTGGAAAGCCAGTTTTCCCAGGTTCAGAATCAGTTTTTTGTCAAATCCAGAGAGTTTCTCTGGGTTATCAACATCAGCTCCATTGAACTTCTTATGCTTGAGGCTGATCTGAATGAGCAGGAAACGAGTGAACATCTCAGTCAGAGTTCTGGGAATTTCACCAGAGTTTCCATTACTCATCATATTTTCAAGCACAGTGGCAGAAATCCAGCAGAAGATGGGCATGTGGCACATGATGTAGAGGCTCCGACATGATTTGATGTGTGTGATGATTTCATTCGCCAGGTTCTGATCAGTGATTTTCTTCCTGAAGTATGTTTCCTTTTGATGGTCATTGAACCCTCGAATCTCTGTGACCCGATGGACACACTCAGGAGGGATCCGACTGGCTGTTGATGGTCGTGTGGTTATCCAGAGGAGAGCCGAGGGGAGCAGATTCCCCCTGATGAGGTTTGTGAGCAGCACATCCACAGAAACTTCTTTATCTATATCAGTGCAGTAATCATTATTGTGGAAATCAAGAGGATATTGGCAGACCTCTAAACCATCTAAAATAAAAAGCACTTTCATTTTTTGAATGTCTGCTTCTTTTAGCTCAGGAGCACACAGTTGAATCAGCTGTAGAAGACTGCAGTTATACTTTTTCTGGTTGAGGTCACAAAATGGTAGATGGATGATGATGTTGATATCTTGGTTTGCTTTCCCATCCACCCAGTCTAGAATGAACTTCTGCACTGTCACATGCTTTCCAATGCCAACTATGCCCATCGTCAGGACTGTTCTGATGTGTTTGTTTTGTCCTGGCAGCATCTTATAGATGTCATTACATGTGAATGTACTTTCTGAAGTGGTTCTGTTTTGTGAAATCCTTTCATTCCTCAACACCTCATGTTCATTATTTATTTCTCCACTTCCACCTTCTGTCATGTACAGATCTATGTAGATCTCCTTTAATAAACTCTGTTTACCTTGAGATGAATGTCCTTCATTTAAATGCTGGCATTTCTTCTGAAGTTTTGCTTTATTGGCTTCTGTGATTTTTTTAAGTGGATTAACTAGGTGAAGATAAGAGGTTTTTAGATACATACATATATATATACATATATATATATATATACGTTGTATATATATATATATACTATTAGTGCTGTCAAACAATTAATTGTCATTAACAATCACATGCAAAATAAAAGTTTTTGTTTGCATAATATATGTGTGTGTACTGTGTACATTTATTATGTATATATTAGGGGTGACCCCTAATAGTCGACAATTCGATGCTTCGATAGGAGGAGCCTGATTTGACTACCAGTCTCACAGTCGAATATTCATGGGGTGTTGTGATCATGCCATTTTGGCTATATGGGATTGCTCAATGTCTGATTTCACATAGAACTACAGGTTTTCTCCCACAGTTAATATACAGCCTATTAAGATAATGCTGTAAATAAGAATCTGAAAAGAAAGAAGCTTTAAATAAATATTTCAACGTGTGTGAATAAATCCAACCTCCCCTATAGATTTAAGTTTCACTTTCCATAATCCGTGATGACAGAGGAGGATCTTGGCGGCAAGGATTTAAATCAAAGTCTCAAACTGACACAGGCAGAGTGAAAGACTGGATTTTTTCGATCAGGTAGGGTACAAGTGATTTCAAAACATTTCAGCCAGTTTATATATATCGTGTATATATTATTTATCTTGTATAAGATGCATTTGGTTGAGTTGCGCTGCAGTAAAGCGCTTTAGTACTATGTTGATTATCTCTTCAGCGCACAGCGCGAGCAGGACAAACAACAATGCAGAATATTAATAACAATGACTGGGACTGTCATATACACATAACATTATAACGAGAACACTATTATAATAAAACACTAAGCATTTTTAGAGTTTAGTTACTGTGTTTCTGCACATTGTTTGCGTGAAGAACGTGTCCACAAAAGGAGTTAATTCAGTGCCGCGCAGACATGTTCATGCATTCGGGGCATTTTGTGCAGATAGCCTATAAGTTGTAATATTAGCGTTATGTTGTATAAATAATGAAGAGTATTCTATATGAGATAAATGATGAGTTAAATCCCATTGATTAAAAACCTGCTATCAAATGCTTAATTCTACTGGCCATCTTCAACACGCAGAAATGCAGAACATTAATAACTTGGGTCATATACATAACGTTATAATGAGAGCACTATTTTAAAAATGTTGTGAATTCTTAGGGTTTCACGATGTTTAATGTTAACTAGCTTTTAATCAAATGATAAAACATTATTTTTGTATCTGTGAGGCGCCCGTTACACATTGTCCATGTGTGTTAATGTCAGTATGACTGTCGAATCTCTGACTTGACTCTTGGTAATGTATTTTGCCCCGCCCCAAACATATGATTCGACTATCAGTCCACTATCTGCAATATTTGAAAATTCAGATTCGACTATGAAAATCCTTAGTCGGGGACACCCCTACTATATATAAATACACACACATACAGTTTATATTTTGAAAATATTTACATGTATATATTTATATTCATATGATTTATATTACATAAATATATTTAAAATATAAACATAACATATTTTTCTTAAATATATACATGCATGTGTGTGTGTGTGTGTGTGTTTATATATACATAATAAATATACACAGTACACACACATATATTATGCAAACAAAAACTTTTATTTTGGATTTTGGATGTGATTAATTGCGATTAATCATTTGACAGCACTAATATACGTATCATGTTAAGTTAAATTAAATAATAGTCTTACCATTTGCCTGGAAGTGTAATGTGATTCTCAGTGCTGTCTCTCCTCCAAAGCACTCCACTATTTTCACAGCAACTTCGGAGGCACTGAGCTCATCCAGCTCAGTCCCTAAGCATTCTGGGTAATCCTTTGATAGATTGATTTTAATAGTTTTGAAGTCGTCTAACCCCATGTTTCTCAAGACACGATGGAGCAGGGTTTGACAGTCTGGCACATCAGGTTTCTGTGGTGAAATACAATAGTATCCAACAGAACAATGTTTATCAACCATGAATTGTATAATACAAATGTCTCCAGTTCAGAGGTCTAAAGATCTTAAAATACATTAAAATATATTAAATTTTCTGTTGAATAACAGAATGGATACTGCAATAAAAAACTAACCACAGTATAGGTTTTACTGTGTCCTTTGTGCTCTTGCCCCACACATATGCCACAGATGTACTTGTTATCAGTCTTACAGAACACTTCCAGATCTCTGTGGTGCTGCTGACAGACTCCTTTAGCAGGTGTGGACTCCGCATGCTGTAGGGATTCTTCCACAGACAACTTACTGCAGGAATATTCAATATTAATCAGTTAACTTAACTTAAGTTAATAATTTGACTGTTTTGAATTATATAATGATTTATAACTATTTCAACATGCTTTATTATTTGCATACTAATGTCTTTGTAAATGTTTAATTAGACAAAACCTTTTTATATTTGTCTGTGCTTCACCACTGAAGTTCAATGGAAGAGAAACTGATCTCTCACTCCTCAAAGACAGATATGATATTGGTGTGCCCGATCTCTCCTGTTTAGTTCTATAAGTAAAACAGAACATTTGTCACATGTAAATAAGTATGCTTACAGATAAAAAGTTTATATTTTGCCTCTGTTGTGTTGACTTTACTGTAAATGTTTCATTAGACAAACCTTTCTTTAGTTTTCTGGTCTTCTATGTTCAGTGGTAATGCAATTGATCTCTCACTCTTCAGAGACACATGTGATGATGTGGATGAGTCTGATCTCTCTTGCTTGGTTCTAAGGGGAAAAATAGGGAATATATGTATATATATATATATATATATATATATATATATTAGGAGTGGCACGGTACATGTATTCGTATCGAACCGTCACGGTACAGGCATCTCGGTTCGGTGCATGATGCCTTACGACGAATACAGGCAATTCACCCCCAATGCAGAAGGGGGCGCCTGCAGCAATGTAACACTGTTTGATAACCGCCAGCAGAACAACAGTGAATGCCAGCGGTGACACAGAGGCAGGTGCGCTGATGTTTGGCTCACTGTATTTTATTTTGATAAAGTACCAACTGGCTGTCAAGTTAGCAATGCTGGAACTGATGTGTGCGCGCGAGTGTGTGTGTGTGTTTGTGTGTGCGCGCGCGAGTGTGTGCGTGAGAGTGTGTGTGTGTGTGTGCGCGAGTGTGTGTGTTTGCAGGGGCGGACTTACCCATTAAGCAAAGGTGAAATTGAGCATGAAATTGAGATGGAGATCATGCGTCGGTGCTCGACTGCTATTCCTGCGGTTCCCAGATGTGCACCGCTGAATTTTCTGGCGAATTTTAACCACTGAATTTGTGGTAGCAAATTTGGAGAGTGAAATAAAATGACCGCAATTTGCCTGTCAAATATTATACATCGTATTTTTAAACAGATTGAATATTTTGGAAGTGAATTCTGGAAGGTGAATATGAATGATTGAATTTTTAATCATGAAAATGTGTATCAAATATTTTGAATTGAAATATTCACAGCGTAAATAAACAACTATGTTAAATTTCAGGACCTAAAAATGCAAGCACTGTTAATGCAATGCATTATATTTTCAGTTAGCGCTATTCAACATGCTTTTTTTGTTTCAAAGGCATATGGCATTATTTTACTTCCATAAAAATGACATTTAAGTATACTTGACTTATACTAAGAAAAAGTCTAAATATATTTGAGCTATACTTGTGCTCCTAGAATCTGTGTTATCATTGTTATACGGTAGGGGGCGCTAGTACACATCTTCTGTACAGAATTTCCAAAAAAACACAAGTGAAGAAAAAAACAAAACAACAGATGCTTCACATGTAATCTAACAGGATCATCAGACATAAAACAGCATTAAAACTGTGTGGTAAATATGGTAACACATACTGAGAATTATTTATCCCATCCAAAGTGCACACACACACCGTGAACGCACACCCGGAGCAGTGGGCAGCCATTTATGCTGCGGCCCGGGCAGCAGTTAGGGGTTCGGTGCCTTGCTCAAGGGCACCTCAATCGTGGTATTGAGGGTGAAGAGAGTGCTGTACATTCACAATCCCCACCTACAATTCCTGCCGGCCCGAGACTCGAACTCGCAACCTTTGGATTACAAGTCCGACTCCCTAACCATTAGGCCACAAATTCCCCAATGTAACTTTTAGAGGTCTGCACGGGCTTTAAACCGAGATCGTCTGACCCGACCCGAGCGGCACAGTTAAATTTAGAGCCCGAACCCGAAGTCTTTTTTATTTATTTTTTTCACAACGAATAGCCAATAAAAAAAAAGATGCTGTATTTCACGATTGCATGCAACGGTCAGTAAACAAATACATGTAAAGAAACAGATTCATCGAGGCTCGGTCAGTTCACAAGGCAAAAGAAAAAACACTTAGCCTACCAGTTATGAAAGTTTATGAACATCAGGTGCAGCGGTCACATAAATTCTGCCGAGTTTTTGAATGGTTGTATATGACAAGACGATAATTCTTCCACTGCAAATTATGCAAATTTTCGTCAGTTAAGGCTCGTTAGCATTCGGCCTGCTTTAAATCAGATACAGAGATGTAGTGCGGTAAGATCGCATTTATTTGAATTAACTAATTATATAATTTATTTGAATTAGCAAGAGAGAGACAGAGAGAGAGAGGGATATTGCATGCGCAGGCGCGCAGATGGCACTGGGGACGGGGGGGACATGACCCCCCCAGATTCATAGTGACCCGATCCGTCCCCCTCACTGTCTCTAGAAAGGTGACATCGGTAAACAGAGGATCAATCAGGGATTCCTCTAGTTGCGGCCCGGACCGCCGCTCCTTGCACGACGTGCACGAAGCGATTTTTGAAAAACGCTTTTGACGCAGTGCCTGACCGAGTCCCAAAACACACTTGCAGCCAACCAGCAGTAAGGGGGCGTGTCTTGTACTGATAGACAGAAGAGAGCGCTCAATTTGAGTGTACAGGACGGATATTAGCAGATCGACTACAGATAGAGAGAAATGGCAGATAAAAAATAGGAAATTATCAAAGAAACATAACATTAAAAAGAAGGGTTATGATCAGGCAAGAGGTAGGACCCGTGTAAATATCGGAGCAGCTTTCCAGCGGTGGAGAGAAACTTAAGGAGCGGGAAGGGCTCGAATCGGATGCCGGGGTTGTGTTGTTTCTTTTTGACAGGTGAGTAACGTTGATTTTGGTTTGTTTCACAAAACTTATCCTTGTTGGCTTTTGCTTGAATGACGCACAATAATAATCTACCGGTCACCATTACTTTGTACCCATGTTCTCACTACACGCTGTTCTGTTGTCAACATGACGATGGTGCTGCCACCACCGACGTTTACGTTCTCTGTGTGTGTGTGTGCTACGACTCCTGACCAATGTTATTCTTGCTGAGCAAAACTTTTCTCTATTGGGCGGACATTTCGGTCACCTGAGCAAAAAACATTCTTTATACCAGAACTGTACAGCACGCACACAAAAAGTGTGTAACTTTTAACTTTAATGTGCTATTTATATTTGATTTGACCCTTGACTAAATGATGTACATTTTAGGTTACCTGAGAAAAGTGTTTTTTTGTTTGTTTTTTTTTACAGTATAATACACTGCAGTTCAAAAGTTTGGGATCAGTAAAGTTTATTAAAGAAGTTTCTTATGCTCATCAAGTCTGTATATAAATAAAAGTTTTCTATTTTAATATACTTTTTAAAATATAATTCATTCCTATGAAGCAAAGCTGAATTTTCAGCATCATTACTCCAGTCTTCAGTGTCACATGATCCTTCATTCTAATATGCTGATTTATAATCAGTGTTGGAAACCGTTGTGTTGCTTCATATTTTTTGGGATGTGTGATATTTTTTCTGTATTCTTTTTTTATAAAAAGTTAAAAAGAACTGTTTATTCAAAATATAAATTTTGTGTTACAATACACACTACTATTCAAAGATTTCGGGTCAGTATTTTTTTATTTGCTTTTTTTTTAAAGAAAATAATACTTTTATTCAGCAAGGATGTGTTAAATGGATAAAAAAGTGATAGTAAAGACTTATATTGTTAGAAAATATTTATATTTTAAATAAATGCTCTTTTGAACTTTTTATTAAATCAAAGAAAACAGTATCACCGGTTCAAAAAATATGAAGTAGCACAACAGTTTCAACACTGATAATAAATCAGCATATTATTATGATTTCTGAAGATCATGTGACACTGAAGACTGCAGTAATGATGCTGAAAATACAGCTTTGATCGCAGAAATAAATTATGTTTTAAAGTATATTAAAATAGGAAACCGGTATTAGAAATTTCAATAATGTTTCACAATATTACTGATTTTTTTTCTGTATTTTTGATCAAATAAATACAACCTTGATGAGCATAAGAGGCTCCGTTAAAAACAAGGTCAGTTATTTATTAGGTTTATAAAATAGGCCTAACATAATATAATATAATATCAAAACAACCTGAAGCATTTAAACAGATAGGATAGAATAGAATAGAAGACAAACTGAAGTACTGTATTAAAACTGAGATTTGTAAGTTAAATATAAAAAAAGTGAATTCTTCTATAGCTAGCTAAACATTCACAGTGCGCACAATACACCTGCGTGTGACTGTAAATGTACCGTTCTGTGTCCATCATCCGCTATTTCCAGCACTTAATCAAGCCACTGTTCTTTAATACATGATGACGTTTTATTTCACATGCAGAGGTGGACCGTAGTGAAGTATTTTTACTTTACTCAAGTAAATTTAAAAAGTATCTGTAGTTTATCAGAGGGTTTTTCTTTGGAAAACTTTACTTCACTTCATTCCAAAGCATAATGACATTTTACTGCACTACATTTCATAAATTAAAGTTATTGTTTTTTTAACCTTTAATACTTAAGAACATTACAAATGTAGTACTTTCTTGTACTCAAGTAAATCTTTGAATTATTTTTACTTGAGTAAAAGAAAGTAATATATTTCTAATGTAATTAAGTAATATATTTCTAATGTAATTAAGTATTAAATTATATTTAATATGAAACATAGTGCAGTAAAAAGTAGGCCACAATATTATGCTTTGGAATGTTGTGAAGTAAAGTTTTCTAAAGAAAAACACTGATACATTTTTAAAAAATTCTATAAATTTCATTTAAAGTACTGACACTTGATAAAGTACTTTTACAGCAGAGTAAAAATACTTCACTACTGTCCGCCTCTGTTCATGTGTCATTGGCTTTCGATTTGAGCTATTTTGTCCGCAACCATTAAAAGATTTGGTTTCTACAACGACTCATCTTTCTATGAAACATGTAAACCGCATTCACCGGTTATAACTCTATAGCGATATCAACTCTATAGCGGTTTACCCGAGCATTGCAGTTCATTCGCTTTTACTAGAATTTCATCAAATGGATTTCCCAACTAATTTTTGCGTGTGTGCGCACATTATTTCCTCTGCGCGGCCGCAGAGGGAACATTGCTCCTGACCCTGGGGTTCTATGAGGAGCTGGTAGCTGCCTCAATTGTGCCTGTAGCAGTAACCATAGTGATCGTATACTATCATCTCTGACAGAGCTGGCGATTTTTCTGGACTGAAAAAATTGGACTGCTGCTTGGTCCCCCCCAGTTAAAAAATCCTATCTGCGCCCCTGTGTGTGCGTGAACCTACATCTGCGCGTCTCTCTACAAGCAATGAGGTTTAGTTACTTCAAAAACACTGATTGCACCCACCCCCTCATTGCAGAGAAATATAACGTTGCGAGTCAGTAGCCTATCGAAGCTATTTTACTAATAAAAGTTTCCGTGCTGTGTGTGATCTCTCTGATATCTGTGTGCAATAACGTGTGTGCGTGCGTCTATGAAAGCAGCGTAGCCTACATATAGTTTTAGTTTAGCTACAAACCCGAGCCCGAAGCTATTCATTAAACATTAACCCGAACCCGACCCGAAACCCGAAAGTATTTCGGGACCCGTTGGGCTCGGGTCAGGTAGCAGACCTCTAGTAACTTAATGGAATAAAATATCACCAATGAAGAGGTAATAATGACTGTCAAGCTTTGGGTATTGATCGACTCCATCTACGTTTTGATTATCATTCTGAATCATATTCATATCAGCTTTTTGTTCAAAATGTGGTTTATTTCTTTATTTTTTATTTATGAAATGTACCCACATTCAAATGTTTAAAAAAGAATGCATGAAGCTAGAATATTTGTTGTTGTTGTTTTCAAGCAGATACTCTGTTCTTTCTTTTGATGTTTTATATGTTCAGATATTCATAACAAAATATATACAAATGAACACCTAAATAGGAACATAGTAGTATACTTAAAGTATGATGTAAAGTTCACTTAAAGAAAACTTACGAGTATACTTGCAGTATAAAACTACTAAACTAGTAGACTATACTTCAAACTGTACTAAAAAGCTACTACAAGTATTTAATTAGTAAACTATCAGTATATCTATAAGTTCACTTTTAGTATAGTTACAGTACAAGATAAAACATTGATGTAAACTAGTTGTGTACTCAAAGTTTACTACTGTTATACTTAAAGTATACATTTATATACTAGAAAGTGGACCAATTTAGTCTCAAGGAGTATTGAAATAGTACAATACTAGTATACTACAAGTACACTGATATTTGTATACTACATAAAGTATACTTAAAAATATACTTGAACTTTACTTAAGTATACTTAATAAAATAAACTTGAAGTATACTACTTTTTGGTAAGGGTAGTCAGTTAAGTCATGAAGTTACAAAAAAAAGGCAATTAAAGCTGCTTTAAAACTGTGCATGTAAGTATTTATTATTTATGAGTCACATAAAAGCAGTGTCAGATCTGCGTCTATATGACATTTATTATAAAGGGTTTATATGAAGATTGTTTTAATTCACTTAAATTAGAAGTTATTTTTTAAAGTCTCATTTATGTTAATTTAATAGCTCTTAATTATACTGTAATGTTGAATGGCTATATCAATTGTTAAATATTAGAGGGAAAAAATCATAGAGTCATCAGGTGGCATCAGTGATACTTGCCCTCAGTCATAAAAAGGTGGCATTAAACAAATATTTAAAATAGACTTTTTTTATGTTGTTTCTAAATTAATTTGAAGATTGAATGTACAATTATTGCAATATAAAAGTATATTTAAAAACTTTAATGTTAGGTGGGATTATATATATACAGTATATATATAGAGAGAGAGAGGGACTGAATATTTGCAAATATAAACTGGTATATTTTCTTTTCTATTTCTGAATAAAGCTAAATTAATTTTTAACATTTACATTTATTTAATTAACATTATTTTTATTTTCTGTATACACCAAAAGTCATGTAATGGAACTGGTGTCTGTATTTACAGTAAGTGTAATATGAAAGCATAGTGCTATATCTGTAGCTATACTGTACATATCAAACATCTCAAAGCAAGTCTATGTGTGTGTGTCTCAAATGCAGCACAAACCTTTTCTCCTCACTGGCATTAATTGTCATTGTTTAAGTCTGTGTGTTTAATACAGCTGGTGTTTTAATTATTTTAGTGGATGTATGATGGCAGTTCTGATGAATAAATGCCATCTTTGAAATAAATGCCACTAAATCAATACAAAACCAAATTGATCTTGAAATGTATATGACTTTGTCATTGTCCTCACCGTTCAGAGTGAAGGTCTTCTTCGCTCACAGTGGCAGAGCCGTCATCTTTCTCTCCAGCACTCATGATCAACTAATGCATTCCTGTCAAGACACAAGATTATACCAATGTATAGATTTATTCCTAAAAATGGCTTTTCTTTCCCCATTTTGAGGAACTATAAGCTGTGTCCGAAACCGCTCCCTATCCACTATATAGTGCACTATATCCCAAATCGCACCCTAAACCCTCGCGGTCTTCCTCTGGGTCCTCACTTTCATGATGTAATGGCGCTTTGACTGTTGGGTAGAAGTCTGCTGTGGAGGTCGCCCCGGTGCGGGCTCGGCAGAAGTGCATATCGAGGGCGCATATGGGACGCTCGCGAGCACCCTTTTGTTAAAATGATGAATAGGACACCCTACTGTCTCGTGGACTTAACGGACACGTGCACGTGGCGGCCCTTGTAGGTCCGCAAGACCGAAAGTGCACATGAAGTGTTCCATTTGGGACAGGGCCTACATTCGTTCACTACTTTTTACCCACAATGCATTCTGATTTCGAGTGTACAACCGATGTACACTCGCTGAAGCACAATTTCCCACAATCCAATGCGGAGAACCGACGAGCTGGAAGAGAGAGCGAGAGAGAGCGGGAGCGAGCGAGTTTGAAGGAGAGATGCCGTTTACATCTTTCTTATTTCTAACTTTAACGTTTATTTCATGCATTATTTATATTAAAATATATCATGTAGGCAATAACTCAGTTTAATATTTTACTAATTTGCGGAGGTGGCATCGTTGTTAACTTACAAAAATGATGATAATTTGGTGTATATTTAAAAATTTCCATTGGTAGCGTATTCTTTCTGATGTAAAATTAATGGTCGCCTGAGGGCGCTCTACAACTATTATCTTATCTGAGTGCAAAACGCTGCTTGGGCAAACAATACTACAAAAAATAAATACATAAAATTATGAACATTTTAATGTGTGTTTATTTTTGTTGACAGTATTTTAATAGTATTTAATGATTATGAACAAAGCAATGCAAAAGAAATTAATAATATACCATCATTGAAACCACAAAGCTGAGGCGGAGGTATGTACAAATACAATATGAAGACATTTTAAGTGTTATTGCTATTAATATTATTTTCTAAAATAAGGTACATGTAATGTAAAATTACATATGAGGAAGATGTTTCTCACGCACAGTGTATACATCACCGTCCGAATCCGAATAACTTCATTTCTTTCACTCCTTACTGATATAGTCCACTCAACTGCCATACACTATATAGGGATTAGTGAATGAATGAGTGGTTTCGGACACAGTTTATGACTATTTTTGTGTGTTCTTAAATCAGTTTTCTCCTGTTTGAAACAGCCATACAAAACAGTAAGAGAAAACACACTTTTGCATTACTGAAATTTTGAGTCAAAGCCTTTGCGATGACTAGACCGAGGATATTGACTCCATAAACATATAAAGTTAAGTATCAAAGGTCAATTGTATAATGCCACAGCTACCACTGGGAACCTAGAATGTGAACTGAAGAACTGTTTCCTTGTAACAGTTTACCATTGTGATACTGTTAATGTTTTTCAGTTCAGTTTTTCAGTAATGTTATATTTTTACCCAAATTCTTACTTACTGGTGTTAGTAAGTGATATAGTATGCTTACCAATAAAGAGCATGTGATAATGATGTTTTAATTATTAAATTATTGTTTTTTTTATATATATTTATCAGTGCAACAATACACTACTAACTAATACATTATTCCTTGATTAAAAATAAATGGTAAGCACATTGTATTATTTGACTGATGAACACACTAGATAGCAAGCATTACAGTTCAAGAAAAGGTAGGACACTCATCCACATCTTATTGCACTTAACGTAATCAGCATTACACAATGTTCATCATTCTTAAGCCAAAACAAATCAATCTATAGTTAAAACACCTGTTTGCAAATCAGTTCCACAAGTTCAAATGAACCGAACTGACCAAATGAGTTATTCATGAAATAAATCGCTAAGGTGTGGAGAGTTATGTCAGAGTGAAAAATATCAATTGTCTCTTAAAAATGTAGAAGCCTAAAGCAATGTCAACAGAAACATTGTTTATGTTCAGAAATTACTATTTCAAGAAATGTAAAGCATTTATGTTTATGTGTCTGTGAGTGGAGGGAGGGGAGTGTTGTGTTCATCTCTGTGTTTTTCTGAATGTCTGAATATATTTCTTCATCTATTTGCCCACATATTGTTTTGAACTATACTGTATAGCTGTGTTGTGAATCAGGGCCGTCCCAAGCATGGTTGCATTGGGTTCGTTGTCAAATTCCAAAATAAGTTTATTTTTAATTCTTGGGAAAAAAAAACGTATTTTATTTGAAAAAGATAATCATTTGAAGAGTTATTTTGCAAAAACAGAAAACACTAATTTTCAAAAAGAAAATTTTTTTCATTATGTTATGTTTTTATTATGTTTTATTGAGTTAGTTATGTTTTTTTAGTTATTTTTTAACCTAATCAAAATAACCCAACTGCAGTTTCATTGAGATTAATTGGAATGCACAATGAAAAAACATGATTTCTGATAATTGTTAAAAACAGAGTTATCTGTTTTTGCAAATGAACTCTTCATTTTATTTTATTGACAAAATATTTTAGTTTGTTGTGTGTGTGTGTGTATTTATTTATTTATTTGTATATCTATCTATCTATCTATCTATCTATCGAGATCAGATAACGTTTTTAGCTGTCATATAGTCATGATATAATCATTATTATATCACACATAGACTTTACCTGGGCGGGCCGCCCAGGTATATTAACGGCCGCCCAAGTATATTTGGTGACACATTTTTGTTTTTATTACTATTACTATCTCTTACATTTTTTTTTTTTTATCCGCCCGAGATAATGAAACCATCCGCGATCGATTAACTAGTTGAAAATCTCCCCTCGCCCGACGCGTTTCGCACTGCTGTGTGCTCAAGAACTGTCCACACTCCCTCAGACGAGCTCTCTCTCTTTATCTGTGGCGGGCTGCAACAATATCCACCGCCCGCTGCCATCAGCTCCCGCCTCTCACACACAAGAGCGCGACTTTAGCACAATATTTAGCAACTTTCAGACCCTTTTGGCGGCTTTTTTTTCCCACAACAGGTACATACTGACAAACCTAGCGACGTTTTTGAAAAAAACCTTAGCTATCGTTCAATTGGAAGATGTCTCCAGTAATGTTACTGCCCCGCGAGTGCGAGGTCTGTCTCTCCCGGCGCAGTGTCGCCTCTCTCGGCGTCTATTCTGTGCAGTGAGCGGCAGTGACGCGCATTCATTTGGCCGTAACGCAGCAAAATCGTCAGTAAATCATTTACAAAACAGCGTTTCCAAGCAGCTGTCGCTTACTGACTGTTTGGACTTTTAAATATGAACATAATTCGTCTGTTAATATGCGCATAGTTTGTTACTCAGACGCAGGCAGTGCGCTGAATGATACAAAACATTAATACAGCCAAAACCACCGCATATAGTGGCTTTTTAGTGTAAGTTAGATGTATATTTTATCAGACGATGTTGCGATTATAAATCAGGATTTAAGGAGTATAGTGAGTGATTCCTGGTTAACATTAAAATTAATGGTTCCTGTTTACTATTTACTTGTTTTATGTATGACAACAGAAAATATAACGTGAACAGCTTTATTGGGCATTGTTGTATTAATTACAGTATGTGACATTTAGAACAGATCTTAAGTGCCAAAACTCGTCTGAACGCAAACTTGACACAATGACGTCATGAATATGCAAATTAATATGTGACGTCACCTGCCTCCACAAGTCCCACAAAATCCTGTGGGAAACACTGGCCCCTGACATGTTAGAATGCATGTTGTCACATTTCACTTCCATTCTTTTGGAGTAAATAAATAAAAGGTATACACTGTAATTATGAAACAACACCACATATTTGTACTAAACAAGTGTGAAATTAATGTGGAAAAAAATATACTCTGAACCGCATGTGATTAACACAAACTGAGAAAATCAATAAGTGTTGGGTTATGTTAGTTTCACATTCTCTCTCTCTCACACACACACACACACACACACACACACACATACTCTCACTCACACACACACACACACACACACACACACACACACACACACATACTCTCTCACACACACACACACACACACACACACACACACACATACTCTCTCTCACACACACACACACACACACACACACATAATCTCTCTCACACACACACACACACACACTCTCTCTCTCACACACACACACACACACACACACACACACACACACACACACACATTTGTTTCTGTGAATTGTGGGGACTTTCTATAGACTTCTATTGTTTTTTTACTGACCAAACAATATTTTCTATCCCCTAACACTAAATCTATCCCTTACAGAAAACCTGCTTGCATTGTTTCACTTTCAGATAAACATCATTTACTATGTTTTTTATATATTTTGTTTCCCTCGTGGGGACCATAATGTCAAAATTTTCAGGTTTTACTATCCTTGTTTTTACAAGAACAGGTTTTACAAGAACACACACACACACACACACATCTAGTCAGCTATCTTTGTAGGGACTCTCCATAGACCTAATAGTTTTATACTGTACAAAGGTTATTTTACCAAAGACTGTCCTGTGGACAGACTGACTTACTACAGATGGCATTTTGCAAACATCATTTTTATTTTTTTTACACAACATTCAATTATTTTAGAAAAAAATATTTATAAACAGTCTAAAAGTCATTTAAACGATCCAAAGGTTGTAGAAAGTGCCTGGCAACACTATCCGGTGAAACCCGAACGTGAGGCTAATATAAAGAGGATATATTAAACTGAGGGTAAAACTGCCTCATGCGATTAGTCCGCCACTGCGTGTAGAAATAATTTGGTTAATTTATTTAACAATTTATTTGCAAAAGGCTACAGGTGACCCCTTTATGTATTTAGTGTTATTTACAGCATAAGCTGTGTGCAGCCTACTTATTAAAAGTTTTGCAAAACACATGTCAGTCGAGCTTTCTTTTCAATATGGCAGACGCTGTACTTTTTAGCCAAACTTACCTGCTATGAGCGACAGGAATTCCGTATGTTGTTTTTCAGGTCTGTGCTCTAAAGTGTTAACATCACAACATTAGCAAGGATGGTAGTTTTATGCCACAATAGATTGCATAGATAATGATTCAACAGATAAAAACTTACCGTAAACTCGCTGATGATAAGTAGTTTATGCTCGCTCTTGGTTTCACTTTCGCTTTAGTAGTGTACGTGGCGCAGTTTTAAATAGGCTACTGTGAAACAACGAGTTCCTTCCGGTTCGTGTAAACGCTGTGTTCGAATTGCTCTTCGTGTTTTAATATTATTCGCTAGTAAAAAAGTAATATATTTAGAATACACATTTCATAAATATAGTTCAAATCTATCGATCGAGATTTACTGATATATATATATATATATAAAGTATATATATCAGTGGCGAGCGGTGACTTTTTTAACCGGGTATGCTGAGTAATAAATCAGCTTTTGGGACCACTCCCAAAACTTTTATTTTTATTATTGACAAATAGGAACCACCGTGGCAGGTGTCGATTTAAAAGTATGCACATTTCCTTATTTGTAAATGAAATCAATCTCCAATCCTTCCTCTATCGTTTCAGGTTTATACATTGTTATTCGAATGCTAGACAACTATAGCTGGTTTCCTAAGTTTTATTTTTATTATTGATTCTCAGTGAATATGAGTTAAAACTCCAGGTGACACTACTCACAGACCATGCAAAATACCCAAAAGTAATATATTTAAAATATTGCCAAATAACATTGCAACATGGCAGACAACAATAAAATCAGAGAAGGACCTTAACTGTAAGCGACACGAGCATACGCGAAACAAAGGGAGCAATAACATGTTAATGTTCAAAATGTTCAGAGGATTCATGTTTCTTTCTTTTCCTGTTTTTTTTTATTTATTTTTTATTAACATTTTATATAGCCCACATTTTTATCAACTTTTTTTTTTTTTTTAGTTTGTAAAAAAAACTAAAAAAAAATCTTGTAAAAAATCTTGGGAAAGTTTTTTTCTTATTATTAAATCTGAACATTGAGTCATATGGAGGACATGTTAAACTATGAGAAACGCATATCTTCCCATCTCAGCATGTTTTTATGATTGAATAAAATACATTTTTATACACATTTCACCCCTAAAATGTCAGGCCCTGTCACGGACAAATTTGTATATGTTAGAATGGTTACCTAATAAATTTCTTTGATACAAATAGTATTTTCTTATTGGTCACATGTCCCTGATTGTATTTAACATTGTTTTGTAATTCCTATAAGAAATATATGCAACTTTTCGGTCAACTGCAGTACACAAAAATCACAGAATACCCACCAGGCACTCATATAGTTGTAAAAAAACTACCTTTACATAGGAGATTTTATAAAAACATAACCGTGTATATTTACCCCTACCTTCATCTACACAGTTAAAGAGATTAATTCATCAATATTTCCCCAAATAGTACATTTTTATATCATAATTTCCTGTGTGACAGGACTGACTTATGGATTTCTTTGATGCAGAAAAAGTTATGTTTTGTGTTCTTACCTTTTGATTTTGATTAGCATTCCTATTTTAAATTATTATTATAATCTTAATGTTATTGTAATATTAGACTGGTAAAGTTACTGTCACACAACCATTTAACAGTCATTAAAAGGTTACACTACTCTTTTCGATTACTGTGTAGTTCTATGGAAATATAACTTCATAATATGTAAAGTACATTTTACTGATATAGCAAATGTAATCAATAGACATTTAACTGAATAGCACAATGTAAAGTAACTGTGGTGCCACATCATATTACGGCTCAGTAACAACAGGGTAATACTATAGTAATATCTACATTATTACTTAGGAAATTACATGGTAATAGCGGAAATTGCATGTCATTTCCTAGGTAATAATGTAGATTTTACCATGGTATCACTCTGTTATTACCAAGCTGTAATATGAAGTGATACTGTGATGGTAGCCCTTTCTAAACTTGAAGGCCCTGGCCCTGGAACTGTGACCTTTCTCTTAAGCCTAGATTTTTTCTGTTGCTCTCTCCATAATTTGCGCCTTTGTCTTTGGTCTCGCTCATTGATCTCATGAATACTTTTCATTCTTTCCTTTTTCTGCCTCCCTTTCTTTTTGAAGATGTTTTTCCTTTCTTTCAGGGTCTGCATTTAGTCGTTCACAACACAGCCTTTGTCTCTCAGCTGCACTAACTGGAGCCATCTAACTTCCACCTGTATCAACTGGAATAATTACAGTCATCATTACTCAAAGCTAATATAGATGACAATTATATCTATATACACTGAACAAAATTATAAACGCAACACTTGTTTTTGCCTCCATTTTTCATGAGCTGAACTCAAAGATCTAAGACTTTTTCTATGTACACAAAAGGCCTCAAATATTGTTCACAAATCTGAAAAACAAAAAAACAAATCCGAAAACCAGTCAGTATCTGGTGTGACCACCATTCTCCATCTCCTTCGTATAGAGTTGATCAGGTTGTTGATTGTGGCCTGTGGAATGTTGGTCCACTCCTCTTCAATGGCTGTGTGAAGTTGCTGGATATTGGCAGGAACTGGAACACGCTGTCGTATATGCCGATCCAGAGCATCCAAAACATGCTCAATGGGTGACATGTCCAGTGAGTATGCTGGCCATGCAAGAACTGGGATGTTTTCAGCTTCCAGAAATTGTGTACAGATCCTTGCAACATGGGGCCGTGCATTATCATGCTGCGACATGAGGTGATGGTCGTGGATGAATGGCATATGCCTGCCCATACCATAACCCCACCACCACTATGGGCCACTCGATCCACAACGTTGACATCAGCAAACCACTCACCCACACGATGCCATACACGCTGTCTGCCATCTGCCCTGTACAGTGAAAACCGGGATTCATCTGTGAAGAGAACACCTCTCCAAAGTGCCAGACGCCATCGAATGTGAGCATTTGCCCACTTCATGAGCTTCCCTGAGACGGTTTCTGACAGTTTGTGCAGAAATCTTTGGTTACGCAAACCGATTGTTGCCACAGCTGTCCGGGTGGCTGGTCTCAGACAATCTTGGAGGTGAAGATGCTGGATGTGGAGGTCCTGGGCTGGTGTGGTTACACGTGGTCTGCGGTTGTGAGGCCGGTTGGATGTACTGCCAAATTCTCTGAAACGCCTTTGGAGACGGCTTATGGTAGAGAAATGAACATTCAATTCACGGGCAACAGCTCTGGTGGACATTCCTGCAGTCAGCATGCCAATTGCACGCTCCCTCAAAACTTGCAACATCTGTGGCATTGTGCTGTGTGATAAAACTGCACATTTTAGAGTGGCCTTTTATTGTGGCCAGCCTAAGGCACACCTGTGCAATAATCATGCTGTCTAATCAGCATCTTGATATGCCACACCTGTGAGGTGGATGGATTATCTCGGCAAAGGAGAAGTGCTCACTAACACAGATTTAGACAGATTTGTGAACAATATTTGAGAGAAATAGGCCTTTTGTGTACATAGAAAAAGTCGTAGGTCTTTGAGTTCAGCTCATGAAAAATGGGGGCAAAAACAAAAGTGTTGCATTTATAATTTTGTTCAGTGTATCTATATAGGCCTAGGTAAAAGAGGTGCAATTTTATTTTTAAAAACTGTCGATAAGCATAAAAAGCTTCAAATTTACAGTGTAATGTCTATTTATTCAAATAATGTTTTACAATGTCATGCGTTAAATACATATTATTGTTATGGTAAGCAGACTGGACACAGATGAATGTTATAACAATGCTGTATATTTATTGATTCAGCAATTGAAGGGGCAGGGAGGAATGGTGAGTATGAACTATTGTAGTTTGATGAGTGAGTAAAGGATATACTGAAGGTACTTGTCTTGCCAGGAACTCGTGGATGACGAGGAGAAGCACACACCCCAGATCAAAGACGGCCAGCTGACAGAAGAGGGGAGACAGACGAGGAAGACACAGGAACCCACGAGGAGGAGGAACAGGAGGTAAGTCTCTGAACAGGTAAGTATCAGGTAGGTCGTAGCGTGTAGCTGGTGAGAGTCCACTTCGTATAATCGAGATCGGACAGAGTGCTGGAGTTGGGTGTGTGCTTTTATAGTGCTGGGTAGATTGGGTGATTAATGAGGTGCAGGTGACGTGAATCAGAACTCAGGTGATTGAGATCGTAGTGATGGATTGGTGGTGGAGCCTGGCTGATCTGTGACACTACCCCCCTCTCCACGGCCTGCTCCAGAGGGCCGAGGGGCCCGACGACGTGGTGGTCTACCCCTGGCTCTAGGTGCTGGACGATAAGGGAATTGGGAATGGAACTCCTCCGTGAGAGCCGGATCCAGAATGTCGTCCCTGGGAATCCACGTTCTTTCCTCAGGACCATACCCTTCCCAATCTACGAGGTATTCCAGCTTACCACCACGACGTTGGGAATCCAGGATCGCTCTGACCTCGTAGATGGCTCCATTCTCCTGGATCAGCGGGAGAGGGGTTTCCGTGATCACGCCAGGCTCTGTGGAGGGAGAAACAGGAGAATGGTAAGGTTTGAGGAGTGAGACATGGAATGTGGAGTGAATTCTGTATTGTGGAGGTAGGTTTAGCTGGAAGGTGACCGGGTTGATCTGCTTTTGGATGGTGAACGGACCAACGAATCTGGGAGCGAGCTTCTTGCAGGGCAGGCGCAATCGGATGTCACGGGTTGACAGCCAGACCTTCTGTCCAGGTTGGTATGATGGAGCATCGGACCTTCGAAGGTCTGCTGCCATCTTGCGCCTGCGTAGAGCTCGTTGAAGGTGATGGTGTGCTTCGTCCCAGACCCTCTCGCTCTCTCGGAACCAGTAGTCCACCGCAGGAACATCCGATGGCTCCCCATCCCAGGGGAACATGGGTGGCTGGTACCCGAGTACGCACTGGAAGGGAGTGAGTCCAGTAGATGATTGCCGGAGGGAATTCTGAGCGTACTCGGCCCAGCCAATGAACTGGTTCCAAGAGTGCTGGTGGCCGTGGCAGAAGGTTCGTAGGAAACGTCCAATTTCTTGAATCTTTCTTTCCGTCTGCTCATTGGTTTGAGGATGGTAACCAGACGATAAACTTACGGTCACACCTAGGAGTTTGAAGAAGTTCTTCCAGACCCGTGAGATAAACTGAGGACCACGGTCAGAAACAATGTCTTCGGGAATACCAAAATATCTGAACACGTGGTTAAACATAAGCTCTGCTGACTACATAGCAGTGGGTAGAAGCTTGAGAGGAATCAGATGACAGGACTTGGAGAATCTATCCACCACTACCAGGATGCAAGTGTTACCATCAGAGGCTGGTAAATCTGTGACGAAGTCTACTCCTAGGTGTGACCACGGTCTGTTGGGGATGGGCAGCGGAAAGAGTTTCCCTGCAGGAAGGTGGCGAGGACTCTTGGATTTTGCACACTCTTCACAACCCTGGACGAACCTTCTCACGTCCCTAGCCATGTTCGGCCACCAGTAACGATCTTTCAGTAGCGAGAGGGTAGCGTTGGCCCCAGGGTGGCCAGTGCCCAGTGATGAGTGAGCGGAGTGGATGAGAGGGGTGCGTTGAGTCCTAGTAACGTACTGTGCACCAGGGGGACAGCCCGGCGGAGTGGCCTTGGAGGCATTGGAAGAGGGAGCAGATTTGGGGTTCCATTGAATGGGACAGACGAATATACTTTCGGGGATGATGGATTCAGGTGGGTATTCCTTCTCAACTGGAGCGTGAAGGCGAGACAGTGTGTCTGCTTTGATATTCTTATGGCCTGGATTGTACTTGATGGTGAAACTGTACGAGTAAAGAATAATGCCCAGCGTGCCTGGCGTGGGTTTAGCCTCTTTGCCTCTCTCAGATATTGCAAGTTCTTGTGATCCGTCAATACTGTAAAAGGATGTTGAGCTCCCTCAAGCCAATGTCTCCATTCCTCTAGGGCCAATTTGATAGCGAGGAGCTCCCTATTCCCGATGTCATAGTTGCGCTCCGCCGGGCTGAGCTTACGTGAAAAGAAGGCACATGGATGGAGTTTCGCGGGGTTCCCCTGCTGCTGTGAAAGGATCGCTCCTACCCCCGTGGTCGAAGCATCTACTTCAACTATGAATGGTCTTTCTGGCTCGGGATGTACAAGGATTGGAGCTTGGGTGAAAGCTTCCTTCAGCTTCTCGAAAGCCTCTTCAGCTGCTGGGGACCAGGACAGAGACTTGGGCTTGTTACGGAGAAGGTTGGTGAGTGGACTGGTAAGGGTGCTGTAGTTCTGAATGAATCGACGGTAGAAGTTAGAGAATCCCAAGAATCACTGGAGTTCCTTGATGGTGGAAGGTTTGGGCCAGGTCTTGATATCCTCCACCTTCCCCTCGTCCATCCGGATGCCACTACTGTCAATATGATAGCCTAGGAACTGTACGGAGGATTGGTGGAAGGAACACTTCTCTGCCTTGAGAAATAGTTGATATTGACGGAGACGTTGAAGGACCTCCGCAACGTGGTGGCGATATTCGGCCAAGCTCCGAGAGTAGATCAGGATGTCATCGATGTAGACCAGGACGAAGCGATGGAGGTACTCTCGGAGCACCTCATGCATGAAATCCTGGAATACGGAGGGGGCATTGACTAGGCCAAATGGCATGACCAGATATTCATAATGGCCGGTAGGGGTCACGAAGGCTGTTTTCCATTCATCCCCCTCACGTATCCGGATGAGGTTGTAGGCGCTGCGGAGATCCAGCTTGGTGAAGATGGTGGCACCACGGAGATGTTCCAGGGATGCTGGGACGAGAGGAAAGGGATAACGGAAATTCACAGTGATGTTATTCAATGCCCGGTAATCTATACAAGGCCTCAAACCTCCGTCCTTTTTGGCGACAAAGAAGAAGCTGGAAGCAGCAGGGGACGTGGAAGGGCAGATGTATCCCTGTTGGAGAGCTTCCTCAATGTACTCCTCCATGGCCTTCTGTTCTGGGAGTGAAAGTGGATAAATCTTTCCTTTGGGCACTGACTCACCCGGTAGCAGATCGATCACGCAGTCCCATGGCCGATGAGGTGGAAGTTGTGAGGCTTTCGTAGGGCAAAAGACGTCACTGAAGTGAGAATAGCATTCGGGAATTTCAACAGATTGTTTCTCAATGGGACTTTCGATGGAAGTGGAATTTATAGACAGGGTCTGGGAGACTGGCTTTGATGGTCGAGGCAGATTTGGGAAACAATCTGGAAAGCATTGGTCACCCCACTTCAGGACGTCTCCTGTACGCCAGGATATTTGGGGTTCATGAAGGACGAACCAGGGTCAGCCAAGGATGATATCTGTGTTTGCCTCCTCCAGAACCAGCAATTTGATGTCCTCTTCATGTAGATTACCAATGCGAAGTGTTATAGGTTCAGTAATTAGTCTGACATCATGACGGCTAAGTGCTCTTCCAGTTATGGATTGGACTTGGTAAACCTTGGAGTTAGCCGTGGTGTGGATCTTGAGCTGGCGGCAGAGGTTCCCCGATATGAAGTTCCCGGCTGATCCCGAGTCAAGGAGGGCATGGACTGGAATTGAAAAATTGGGTACAATCAGCGTTATCACTATAGTGAGAGGTTGCATGTTTTGAGGAGGATGTCGAATAGCACTCACCCATAGACGAGGTGGTCGAGTGGGGCATGTTGTGATCACATGCCCTCCGCCTCCTCAGTAAAGACATAACTCCTTAGAGATTCGCCTCTGCCGCTCAGCGAATGACAAATGCATATTTTCTGTCACCATGGGTTCTGGTTCTGGTTCTGGAGGGGTATAACTCACTGGGGGCTGTTGAGAAGGAGTGCAATGGTTACAAAAAGGTGATTCATTAAAACAGGATTGCATGCGGGACGAACACCGGATAGAATGTTGAATCAGATTTTCTAAGCCACATTTGTCATCATATCCAGCCAGCTGTAGTCGAAGCCTGGGCTCTAATCCCTGTCGATATGTGGTGAGTAATGATTGTTCATTCCAGCCACTAGCCGCAGCAAGGGTTCTGAATCTCAGCGCAAATTCCTTGATGGGTAAGGACCCCTGCCGGAGATGGTACAACTGGTCGCTGGCGGATGGATCACCATACGGACGTCCAAAAACTTCCCTGAAATGAGCAACAAAGTTATCAAATGACTGAGTTATATTACTGGATTGAGCCCAGATCGTTTCAGCCCACTGTAAAGCCTTGCCAGAGAGGAGTGAGATGATGAACGAAATCTTTGATCTCTCCGTTGAATAGAGATGTGGTTGCATTTCAATGTAGAGGGAACATTGCAGAAGAAAACCGTTGCACTCCTCCGCCACACCAGAGAAGGGCGTTGGTTTGGCCATGGGACTGGCGATCATAGATGGCGAAGAAGTGGTGATGGTTGATACGGAAGTGGTTGATGTGGTGGATGAGGTGGCTGGCATGAGAACTCGTCGTAGATTATCCACGAGTTCCTGGAATGGATCTGGCCGGCTCATGCTGAATCACACTGTTTTGGTCCGATCTTTTTGTTATGGTAAGCAGACTGGACACAGATGAATGTTATAACAATGCTGTATATTTATTGATTCAGCAATTGAAGGAGCAGGGAGGAATGGTGAGTATGAACTATTGTAGTTTGACGAGTGAGTAAAGGATATACTGAAGGTACTTGTCTTGCCAGGAACTCGTGGATGACAAGGAGAAGCACACACCCCAGATCAAAGACGGCCAGCTGACAGACGAGGGGAGACAGACGAGGAAGACACAGGAACCCACGAGGAGGAGGAACAGGAGGTAAGTCTCTGAACAGGTAAGTATCAGGTAGGTCGTAGCGTGTAGCTGGTGAGAGTCCACTTCGTATAATCGAGATCGGACAGAGTGCTGGAGTTGGGTGTGTGCTTTTATAGTGCTGGGTAGATTGGGTGATTAATGAGGTGCAGGTGACGTGAATCAGAACTCAGGTGATTGAGATCGTAGTGATGGATTGGTGGTGGAGCCTGGCTGATCTGTGACAATTATATGCAATAAAGGTAATAAAAAAGAAGAATGTCATTAATTTGTAAGGCCGTGTCACAGGACTGTCATGCCCTGTCACACAGGGATGTGACAGGGCCTGATGTGACGGGGCCTGATGGTTGGCCACTTTGAACTGTTATTACTCAGCCTGCTATCATGCTAGCATAAAAACTGTTAACATGCAATCAAGGAATTTCAGTAACCTTTTTAGACATGTTTTGGATTTAAAACATTTTCATTATTTTCTGGGATGTTTTAGCGTGACGGGGCCTGATGCTTTAGCTCGTCCTACTCAAAAAAAACATACAAAAACAAGCTTAAAATAAAACAAATCAAATACAGAATTCATCCTTTTTCAGTGTCAGCTTCACCTCAGTCAAATGACGTAATTTCCTCTGAGTCATACCCCTTAAAGGCTTATTGCACACATTTTATGTTGAGTTTTATGTAAACATGACAGGACTGACCGAAAACATGGGGACAGTTGTAAAATAGCATTTATTTCTAGAATTTATGTTTAATTTTATGTTTTTAATCAATTGATGTGAAAGATAACAACTTAAACTTGTTATTGATGGAGATTATTTTCTAAATAACAGTTGTTAGCATAACAAAACTATGAAAGCTGTAGGTCTACTTTGGCTGAGGACAAGGACAAAGACGGGATTTGTAATTTTCAAAAGTTTTTTTAATAAAGAAAAAAACATCTGAGAACCTAATGAAAGACATATTCCTTTACAGAACAACTCACAGAAATCAACCATCAGTCAGTTTTTTTTTTTTGGATGAAATACTTTTTATTCACTGTAAGAAGTCAAGGACAGATAATGTACGTTTCTGGTAGAATGTCCCTACCGCTTAGGCATGTTGACAATAACATATATCTTCAGCATACGTTGTCTATGACCAAAAATGTAAGAAGATGTGTTTTCAGTGGACATTTAAAATTTGCTTTGCTTGAAAAAACATAAAAATACAATTACAGCGTGTTTTTCTTTTGATCTAGTCGAGCTGGTTTTGCATCAAACACAATGTGATTTTCGGCAATTGAGATCTGACAGCAACAGCGCATTTTTCCGCTTGGGCGAGCGCTTCGCGGACAGCTTTCCTCGCGCATTAAATCAGCCGCAGAGCAGTAAACCAATGAGAACGTGCCTCAATCCTGACGAGTCATAGCCACAGAGCGGAGGCGAGAAAGCTGCGGAGAATCCGCTCGCCCGGAAGCAACCGTAACTGATGTAGATTTACAGAAAATTACTGCCGTTTGGCAAATAAATCTTTTTACAAACTTATTCCTAACTTTTTAAGCTAAAGATCAACATATAATCATGTTTATATAAGCTATCCCGTGAACTTATTCTCTCTAATGGCCTGGGTATGCAGCGCATTCGCAGCTTATATGGACGCAACGCCACTGCGTATTTACGCACAGGCATTCTAGGCACGTGCCTATGCTCGCTCGTCCAGGGGGGCCCAAACACAATGAAGAGATACTCTTTTTTGTTATACGATGGGCTATCTACAACGGTAAAATAACCAAAACCCCAGAAGACATTGAGCAAATAAATATAACAAACAATAGGGTAAAAATGACAAACTATTTCCATGTCTTCCACCTTTTTTTCTGTACGGAAATATCGCTTTCTTTCTCCCTTTCTCTCTCACAGATGCACACACAGTACAGACACGCACTCGCGCACACACGCGGAGACGCACACAGAAACTTGTCAGCGTTGCCCCGCGAATTTATCAATAAAATAGTTTGGCAGCTGTAGCAAGGTTCTTGAAGCAGTTCAACTTATAGATTCGCTATTAGTAGACGCTGCTGCTGAACACTGCTAAGAGACGCACAGGCGCAGGTATTCACACGCACTTAATTAATATCTCTCTCTCTCTCTCTCTAATAACTGCATTAGCCTGCATATCAATGGCTCAAGCCTCTGTTATTAGCTCTTCTAAGAAGGAGCTAAGGGCGAGACGTCAGGTATTGATTACCCTGCGTCAGGAAGGTTTGGAAGTAGGTGGATTTGCTCAGTTGTTTTGGACTGTGGCTGTAGGACTCAAGTATGAGGATCCAGAGCTCGCTCCAGTCCGGGATCCCTCAGAGTCCACTCCGGAGCTTGCTCCAATCCAGGAACCCTCAGAGTTCACTCCAGAGCTTGCTCCAATCCAGGAGCCCTCAGAGACCTCTCCAGAGCTTGCTCCAATCCAGGAACCCTCAGAGTCCACTCCAGAGATTGCTCCAGTCTGGGATCCCACTGAGTCCGCTCCAGTCCGGGAGCCCTCGGAGTCCACTCCGGAGCCCGCTCCAGTCCGGGAGCCCTCGGAGTCCACTCCAGAGCCCGCTCCAGTCCGGGAGCCCTTAGAGTCCATTCAAGAGCCAGCGCCAGTCCGGGAGTTCTCTGAGCCTGTTGTTGGCCCAGAGGCCATTTTGACACCACCCAAGCCCTTAACCCTGTTGGTCTCAACCAAGCTCCTCGCCCTGCTGGCATCACTCAAGCTCCTCGCCTTGCCGGCCCCGCCCTGGCCTCCTGCTCTGCCGGCCCCACCCTGGCCTATTGCTCTTCCTCTGTCTCCGTGTCCTCTTCCGCTACATGGGCCTGGCCCACCATCCCTCCCCCTGATCAGCCTCCGTTCCACCTCCCTCCTGAACTTTTCTGAATTCTGGTGAATCGTCTGGTATCCGCTCCGTAGAAGGGGGGGTAATGTCATGGTGTCCAGTTGGTGTGCCCTCTTTAGCCACAAGAGGGTACTCTTTTTCCATTCACGTTCATTCTGTTATGAACTCCATTTCCCAGACTACATTGCTCTGTCCCATTTGAGATGATTGGTTGCAGCTGCTTCCATTTGAATCGTTTGGGTCCTGCTTATATGAATGAATGAAGCATTTATATAGCGCTTTTATTGTGTATTGCCATACACCCAAAGCGCTTTACAATCATGTGGGGGGGTCTCTCCTCAACCACCACCAGTGTGCAGCATCCACTTGGATGATGCGACGGCAGCCACAGGACAACGGCGCCAGTGCGCTCACCACACACCAGCTACAGGTGGAGAGGAGAGAGAGATAGAGCCAATCAAGTTGATGGGGATTATTGGGAGGCCATGATTGACAAGGGCCAGTGGAGGGAAATTGGCCAGGACACCGGGGTTACACCCCTACTCTTTACGAGAAGTGCCATGGGATTTTTAATGACCACAGAGAGTCAGGACCTCGGTTTAACGTCTCATCCGAAAGACGGTGCTTTTTACAGTATAGTGTCCCCGTCGCTATACTGGGGCGTTAGGACCCACACAGACCACAGGGTGAGCACCCCCTGCTGGCCTCACTAACACCTCTGCCAACAGCAACCTAGTTTTCCCAGGAGGTCTCCCATCCAGGTACTGACCAGGCTCAACCCTGCTTAGCTTCAGTGGGCAACCAGTCTTGGGCTGCAGGGTGATATGGCTGTGGTTCAATTTATAAACTGTGTTTGTCTCTATCAATGTCATGGAGGTTTTGTATTGTTACACTGCTTTTGAGTTTTGTTTGCCTTGCCCGCTGGAATTATTTATCTTTGTTGGACTGTTTACTTGGATTTTGCCCTGTTTCAATAAAAGCTGCACTTGGATCTGTAACTTATAAGTCTTGGAGCAATTCATGTGACCGGTTTAATAGTCTAGCAGAATCATTGTAATTTAGGAATAAGATTGTGTGGGTGATTAAATCGAGATTGCAATCTGGCTATTTAAACACATAATGAGGGCTTCAAAGCTGCCTTTAGTGGAATGAGCATGTAAGGCAGGGCTGTACGTTTATTTTTTTTTGCATATAGCACTGGTGCTACAGAGGTCGAAAGATTTGTAACACAGGCCACACAACTATTGCACAAGAATATGTTACCATCTGAAAACAACCACAAATAGTGCAGTTCATCACTTAAAGAGGACATTAATGAAAACATTAATAAAAACATTAAACAAAATAAAAAATCATTAATTTGTTTCATTCATACTGGAGGGTGTAAGGCGCCCTCGCGCAGAAATTCCACAAGTGATCACAGAAGTAATAGAACTTATTACCTTCCAGGAAATCCCTAATTTGGACAAAGGCATATGCTGTTGCTGTAGCTGATTAAAATAGAGGTTTACATCAGTGTTAATTTCAGAAAAGAAGACGACAACGAAAAATAATCGTCAACGAACCTTTTTTCTGTGACTAAGACGAGACGTTGACGAGCTAAAACTAATATCTGATGATAAAAACTATGACAAAATGTATGCCGCGTCTTCGTTAACAAGACGAGACGGGACTAAAATGTTATTTGAGGACTACCGGACATTCAAAATACATCCTATATCCTAAGTTAACTGTCTTGTCTTTTAAAATGTGTGTCTCTGTCATTGGATTGCAAACAGATGAGGGGCGTTCGCATATCTAGTCTCAGTATGGCAGCCACAGCGGACAGAAAGACTACCAAAACATGAACTAGCGATCTGAAACAATGGCCTCAGCACCCGAAGGGACTGGGTGACCAGATGTCCTGTTTTTCCCGGGAGTCACAATTCGTTGTCAAATAACTTAAAGTTAGTGAAGGCGGGATAGGCAGAATCGCGCTGATAGAAGTGCTCTCTCTCTCTCTCTCTCTCGCTCACGCTCCACTTCTTCAGTTCTCATCAGTGCTCAAATACACACACAGCAGTCCAAATGTCTGTAGAGTATCTCATGTACATATAGTCGGTTATGGCTTAAATAAGCTTATAACAGGTGGGTGAAAACTCAATGCGTGCCAGTATTACATGCATACCTTCCGTCTTAAAGGGACAGCGTTCCTAAATAAATACCTATCTGTATCATCAATGTTAACCAACAAAAGATGTTAAATAAATGTATACTTTAAGTAAACCCACTGTATCTGAACAATGAGTTTAATTTGTATTTCTACCAAAAAATGAAAATTAATTCCAGTTTTTCCAAATACAATCCTTGATTCAAATTTCTCATATACTTTATTGATTTGGTCTAAAGCAGGGGTCTCAAACTCAATTCCTGGAGGGCCACAGCTCTGCAGAGTTTTGCTCCAACCAGCTCCAAATCACACCTGCTTGGAAGTTTCTAGTAATCCTGAAGACCTTGATTAGCTGGATCAGCTGTGTTTGATTAGGGTTGGAGCAAAACTGTGCAGAGCTGTGGCCCTCCAGGAACTGAGTTTGAGACCAATGGTCTAAAGAGAGAAGAATTAATGGTTATTTTTGTTTGAATACTACATATAAAATAGCTACCGAAATAAATGTTGGTAACTGCAGTTTGACTTAAAGTTATGACTAAAAGTTGACAAAAAATTAAATGACTTTTCGTCGACTAAATCTAGACTAAATCTATGAAAGACTCAAATGACTAAAATGTGACTAAGACTATTAAGCATTTTCGTCTCAAGATAAAGACTAAGACCAAATCAAAAATGCCTGCCAAAATTAACACTGGTTTACATTGTATTCAAGAAGGATGTGTTAAATTGTTAAATTGAGTAACGGTAGTAAAGATATACTGTTACAAAATATTTTATTTTGAATAGAAATTTATGGTTATTTTCAGTTATTTTGGCTATTGTTTATTAGATCTAACATTCTGCACACTTTATTTTGAAGCTCTAAATTTAATGGTAGAATTACAAGAAGTAGGGAAAATCTATTCTAAGTGTCAATAAATCTGACAGCTAACATGTCATAAACTTTGACATTAACACACAGGAAAAATGTGTGACAGACACTATGCAAATGCGAAAGGGGTAAATAATGTACTGTGTGTGTGTGTGTGTGTGTGTGTGTATATCTGTGTCTTTGTCTGTGTGTGTGTGTGTTTGTGTGTGTGTGTGTGTGTGTGTGTGTGTGTGTGTGTGTGTGCGGGTTTATGTGGTTTATGAGGACACAAATTTGTATAATGACATGGGTATGACAGAGGTATTACAATTTGAAGGTGGTTTACGAGGACACTGCCTATGTCCCCGTAATTCAAAAGGCTTAAAAAACATACTAAATGGTGTTTTTTTGAAAATCTAAAAATGCACAAAGTCTCCTGTGAGGGCTAAGTTTAGGTGTAGGGTTGGTGTAGGGCAATAGCACACACAGTTTGTTCAGTATAAAAACCATTACGCCTATGGAGAGTCCCCATATACCACAAAAACCAACATGTGTGTGTGTGTGTGTGTGTGTGTGTGTGTGTGTGTGTGTGTGCATGCATGCATGTGAAAGCTCATTTTGGCCTTATGTCAAAATATTTATTAGAGCACATAGACATTCAAGATGTGCAATAGTGCCATGGAGGCATTGCCTAATAAACTCCAATGGCTCATGGGAGGCTAAAGGACACTTCCTCCAGTGCAACTTTAATCGATATATTTAACAAATTATATAATTTAGCCTATATATTTTATGTTACTGCCACAGATCACCACTCAGCTTTAAATGAGTCCTCTAGAACAAGGGTTCTCAAAGTTTTTGGAGCCAGGGACCCCTTACAAGGTGAAACATTTTTCAAAAATGTTTAATTTTCAAGGAATTATAACAGTGATTAAGGTCAAAATGTACGTGGTGTCATGAACATCCTATGCATTTTTAATAATGCAGCACCTGATAATATAATATTTAATAACATCACACCTGAGAGTCGCATATGGGTCATGATAACAGTTGCGTCATTGTAAAAACTGCATTTAATTATTAGAATAATATATTCAAAAATATTGTAAAATACCAGAAAATAAAATGCAACATTAACAAACATGATGAACACTATTAATATGTATACGAATTTACTTCCCTCACTCCATGACAAATCTTTAAAATAACGGTATTCAGAAGAAAACAACAACAACAAAAAACAACAACATGAATAAAAAATATAAGTAGCATAAAATAAAAAATACATAGCCTATATAAAAAAATAGCCTATAGTTGTCACGAATCAAGCCAGAAACAACAGGTAAGTAAATATGCAGGCAGGTTTATTGACTGAATGAATGGCAGATCGAGATGAGCAGAGGCAGGTGAGTATCAAATAATGAGTTCTGTTCTAGAGTTCTTAGCTGATTGCTGATATTTTGTAGGATCGCTGGTGATCGGGTATCCAGGAGCGTGGGAAATCAATGTAGGAGAATCGTAGGATAATCGTCTGGAGATCGAGAGGTAAGGACATACAGGTAAGTAATGCACGGGAGTCAAGTACTGTTCTAGGTAGTAAACGGTAGACTGGACGATCATTGACTGAGTGAAGCGTGTTCTTAAAGGTGGCTTCATTGGAGGTAGCAGGTGCAGGTGATCAGAATTCAGGTGAGAGTGATCTGGTGTGAGTGGTGGCTGATGATTGTGGCGACGGAGGAGGCTGTGACTATGTTAGTTCCCTGATATTACCCCCTCCTCAAGGGGTGGCTCCTGATGCCCACAAGCGGCGACGGGGGCAGCCACAGCCTCTGGGTGCGGGACGATTCGGATGGGTGCGATGGAAGTCCTCAAGTAGCATGGGATCTAGGATGTTGTCCCGGACCACACAGGATCGTTCCTCTGGGTCATATATCCTTCCCAATCCACTAGGTACTCAAGCCGGCCACTGCGCCGCCGCAAATCCAGGATGTCTCTGACCTGGTAGACAGATGGTTGGTCCAAGATCGCTGGAGGAGGAGGCTCGTCCGGTTCAGTGGGTCCTGGTGTGGAAGGAGAGAAGGGTTTAAGGAGGGACACATGAAAGGTGGGGTGAATTCTGTACCAGGGTGGCAGTTGGAGTTGATAAGTGACCTCATTAATCTGCCTCTATATCTTAAATGGACTGATGTAGCGGGGACTCAGCTTCTTGCAGGGCAGGTGGAGGTGCAGATCCCGGGTGGACAGCCATACCCTTTCGCCAGGATAGTAGGCAGGAGTGGAAGAACGCAAGGCATCTGCAAAGCTCTTTTACCTCCACACTGCATGTTGGAGCTGTACATGAGCTGAGTCCCACACTCTCTCGCTCGCTCGGAACCAATAATCCACATCTGGAATCTCCGATGGCTCTCCCGACCAAGGGAAGAGCGGGGGCTGGTAACCGAGCATGCACTGGAAGGGCATGAGACCGGTGGTGTTATGTTGGAAGGAATTTTGTGCATACTCGGCCCATGGGAGGAAGCGGTTCCAGCTGTATTGGTCTTCCTGACAGCATGCCCGGAGGTAGCGTCCGAGTTCCTGGAACTTACGCTCAGTCGTTCGTCTGGGTATGGTAGCCGGAGGACAAGCTCACAGTGACCCCTAACAGCCGGAAGAAGGCCTTCCATACTCTGGAAATTAATTGCGGGCCTCGGTCTGAGATCTTCGGGGATTCCATAGTTCCGAAAGGCATGAGTGAACGGGATTTCAGCAGTTTTCAGTGCAGTGGGCAATCTTGTGAGTGGGAACAGTTTACAGGCCTAGGAGAAGCGATCTACTGTCACAAACACAGAAGTGTTACCCTCTTAGTTGGGTAGGTTGGTTATAAAGTCAATCCCAATATGTGACCACGGTCGGCGAGGAATAGGTAGGGGCACGAGCTTGCCTAAGGGGAGATGATGAGAAGTCTTGGACTGGGCACAGACTGAGCAACTTCGGACGTACCTGATGATGTCACGGGACATACTGGGCCACCAGTAGCGAGCTTGGAGGAGCGAGAGTGTCCGTTGGCTGCCTGGATGTCCAGAGCTCGGTACTTTGTGAACTGAGCCCAGAAGGGACTGTCGTTGGGAGGTGGGAAAATACTTTTTCCCTTCTGGGCCTCCCAGCAGAGCGGGTTCAGTCAGAGTGGCGGCTTTGATGTGCTTGTTGATGTTCCACTGAATCGGACTTACAATCAGGGCTGGAGGGAGAATCGGCTCAGTGTCAGTTGGTGAATCGGGAGAGTGCAGGCGAGATAGGGCGTCAGCCGTACAGTTGCGGTTCCCTGGATGGTAGGTTATGGTTAAGTGGAATCGCATGAAGAACCAGGCCCAGCGGGCTTGGCGGGGGTTGAGCCTTTTGACATCATGAAGATATTGAAGATTCTTATGGTCGGTAATAACTGCAAATGGATGGTTAGCTCCCTCCACCCAGTGCCGCCACTCTTCCAGGGCAAGCTTGATGGCAAGTAGCTCTCGATTACGATATCCTAGTTTTACTCCACTGGGGTCAGTTTCTTGGAGTAGTATGCGCAATGCTGGAGGTGTGGTGGCTCGCCGAACTGTTGAGAAAGCACAGCCCCCACTCCGGGGGTAGAAGCATCCACTTCAACCACAAATGGAATGTGTGGATCAGGATGGCGAAGGATGGGAGCCGTGCAGAAGGCTGTAACATTTGGACCAATTCAGACACAATTTAATTCATTATATTTAATGAGTAATCCAGCAAACCCTCTCAATCAACAAACAAGAGCACCCTAAAGGGCTCAGATACCAGGGCAACCATCTGATAAGACTGTTTTATTGCTCAAAAGTATGTGAGATGTGACATGCTGTAAGAACGGACCCTTCTGAAACCCACGCAATGCCAGTACAAACAAAAGTTTCCTAAAGCTATTAGGACATTTTCATTTTACCTTTACCTTATTTTAGTTATTTGACATCCTCCCTCTCGGTACAGGATTAGAGCAGTTCTAGCAACTGTTGTCCTCTTAATGAGCTGTACAGGTTATTAGTAGCCTAATTCCTGTCTCTTCTATTACCCTCCTTACACCAGGCCCCTGAGCAGACTTAAAACACTTCCTATTGTTTCTGTTTGTTTACCTTGAAGTGGTTGATGTGTCCCTGCTAGTGTAGCCAACAGTCTCACTAGGTTTAATGACCCTGCAACATTCCTTTGAACAAGTGACAACTTCTTAGTCATATCTCCTAGCTTAAAATAAATAAGGAAAGCCCTTCTTTTTCCCTCTGTCTCTTCCTGATTTTATTTCAGTTTGTTTACTTGATACCTTCATAGTGACCAAACCTGTGAACCATCAGTGCTTTGAGTAATAGTGTGACCGCACGTATAGCCAGGTCATCAGCTGACCCCTGCTTACAGCCCCATCAACAAAGTTACTCAAACCTGCTACTTGTGTTCTTAGCACCCTACCTCACTAGCTGCCCCTCACCAGCTATTCACACCTTACACGGCCGACAGAGCCGTTCCCCATTCAGATAGCCTAATGCCTCTGTGCGTACTTGTATTTGCTTTCTGCCTCTCTCACTCTGGTGTTCCCGCAAGTGTGCCAGTGTGTCTCAGACATTCCACAGACATCCTGCCCTGCCAGCTCACCAGGACCACCTGAAAACCCGGAAGAGCACTGTGATGGACATCCTTCAGCCCAAAGCAGCCACTGACCTGCAATGGCAGAGAAAGGAACAGCGAGACTGTGACACAAGTGGACACCTGACACCCAGCATGAACCACCATGAGCTGACTAGCATCATCATCATCTCCCTGGCCCACACCCTCAAGAGCCTCAGACAGGAGGTAAATGAACTGAACCTGCAAGTCACAGAGTTCTACAGAGAACTGCCACCCGCTCAGCGAGAGAAGGCTCAGAACAGATGCAAAGAACCTTACAGGATGGCGCAACAGAAGGAAATCATCAGTCTTCAGGAGGCTCTAACAGCTGCTGCACACCAAGCGCAGCGTGAAAAAGCCACCAGACAGGACCTGGAAAGAGAATTGTCTCACACAAAGACACTGTTAAAAACAGCGTATGTGGAACTTAATGAGAGGGACACCAGAACTAAGGCCTTAGAAGGCCATCTGCATGCAGCCAGAGCTGAAGTCCAAACTCTGACTCAGCAATTCTGAAACATTAACGAGGAGCTTGACATGATTCAGAGAGAACTGAAACAGTCCTACCAACAGTGCATGGACTCAAGTGAAAGGCACCCTGCTGCACGTCACACAGCAAGCAGTGCAAATCCCCTCACTCCTGTACACAGATACGAAGGGGGGAGCCAAAGCCTTCTGTTTGACATTTTACAAGTCAACCTCCTGAAAACCTCTGCAGCTGCAGAAAGAAAGGGGTTTATTCAGGCGAGCCCTGAAACAGCACATGGAGTGACACTCAAAGACCTCAACTGAATGGCGAGAAACATCCCTGCATTCACACCAGAACTTGCAGGAGAGCATGATGTTTATGCTTACTTAAGAGAAATTGACTTTCACCTGCAGTCTTTGACCAGTGTGAAACACCAAGATATACTCTATCTGCTCTGGATCACTGCTAGCCCAGAAGTGTGACTCTTCCTGGCTCGACAGCCAGAACACATCCAATCGGACTACCAGCAGCTTAAACTAGCTATCATAAAGGAATTCTCAGACCCAGAATTTGAACACGGACTGATCGCTGCCCTAGCCATCAAACAGGGCTGTCATGAAACTCCCTGTGATTACTACCACAGACTTCGACGAGCTTACTTCGGAGCTCGCAGTGAACCTGGGATGGAGGAGGACACCAGCTTTAAGAGCCTTTTCCTCCGAAACCTCCACCCCATTGTAAGTCACCATATAGGCATTATGGCCTGCCACACAATGCCCATTCAACAACTGCGTGATCACAATGCAAGGCCCTTCTACAGAAAGCCACTAGATAGCGGAGAACAGAGCCGTCACCATGGCAACAGACCCAGGTCCCAGACCAACCACTGGCAGAAAAGGCCATCCTCATCCTGCGAACACCACGGCATGTCCAACGACAGTCCCCCACAACATCCTCCTCCACACCCTTCACACAGGTGCCAAACGGATGCTGCACAAGGACAGCTGGACACACCTACTTCTGAGTTACAGGAGCTGCTGACACTAGCAAAAGAGCTCCTTGAACAAAATTCAACTGAGGAATACTGCGAAGGACAAACCTCTGACTCCTTCCCTGATGCAACACAGCATCAGACCCTTCCAAGGGAGAAGCATCCCTTAAAACCAGTCGACACGCCAGAAGCAGCCAGACAACGTTGGATGGAGCAACGGGCCCACATGCCCAACAGCGAAACCTCTACCAACACAACTCAGGCAAGCTCAAGTCGGTGCTGCCACAAGAGCAAAGCGACACCGCAAACATCAGACTTCTGGTGACGTTCCAGCAGAACAGAGGGCTAACAACCACCTGCTGCCCTCCTGCCATCACCACTAAGTCAGTCTGAAACTCTCTTCACACTACAAAATCTCCATAACAATTCCCTTTGACCCCTGGAGTTACCGGCACTCTCACCAGTGAGAGTCCAACCCGGCTGTTCCACACTGCGGGTACCACAGATAGCCTACTGGCTAACAACATCAACAACCATCTGACCTGGACCAACTCACTTCAGGACGACAGGTGACACTGCCTCGACACCGGCTGCACAAGCTCAAGGACCTGCACCTTGCTACAGCCTACATCCCCACAGCATACCACCTGACAGAATCCACCACGGCACCACAACCACTCCTGTAGGCAACCAACAGCCCGAGAGCCACCACTGTCTCCCAGCCGTCGGTGGCAGGTGCATGTTTGATTGTTCTGCATCTTTATCGCCGCTCGCTGTTGTCTATCGGACGGACAACAACGTTCAAAAGGGGGAAATTATGTAACATTTGGACCAATTCAGACACACTTTTATTCATTATATTTAATGAATAATCCAGCAAACACTCTCATTCAACAAACAATCTGTGAGGGTATATGGACCCTTCCCCCTGAAAGAGCATCCTAAAGGGCTCAGTTACCGGGGCAACCATCTGATAAGACCATCTGATAACCATCTGTTTTATTGCTCAAAAGTATGTGAGATGTGACGTGCCATAAGAACGGACCCTTCTGAAACCCACGCAATGCCCATACAAACAAAACTTTCCTCCTTGTCACTCATAGACAAACCTTTCTATAGATAAACATTTATCCCATGATATTGTGTATATTATTACTGTTCTTGTATATGTTTTTGTGTATTGTATCCTGTTTTATGCATGCTTATGATAGATCACTTGTTAATATTACCATGTTTGGTCTCTATCAATTCGTCTTTGGATGATCTAATTGAGAGTGAACATTACATGTTGATACCTATGCAACATATTAGTGTCCTAAGAATCTTTAGTAGTTTGTGCATTAACCCAGGCGAATTACCCATTCAAATTACCATGCTTGGAGACAAAGAACTGTAAAACTTTCCCTCAAAAAATTCAGGACTCCATTGGCTATTTGACACCCCAGAGGTGTGACCTCTATATCAGATAAAGCTCTCACTTCAGTGACGCCCTACGCAGTCTGCGGTTCTGTTAGATCCTAAGAGGATAAGGAAGATGTGAGCTAAAACTCTTCTGAACACCTTAAGTTTTGTGCCAGGCCTTGCAGCCTTGTCTTTCCATTCAACCAAAGCTCCTCGGACCTCAGCAGATCTCTTTCTTGGCTCTTTTTCCACTCTCTACCGGGAGGAACATATCTACCTCAGAACATCATTGGAATTCATCACTCTTCAACCCGGAAGAACGTGACTGGAAGTCCAAAACCTTGAAAGCTTTAAGACTTTCATCTGAGACTGCATTCCGGACACTCGTCACGACCAAGTATTGCAAGTATTGTACATTTAACTAAATGAAACAGAGGTTATTAGTACAAGTTATAGACCCCGTTATAAACGGCACTGATGGTTTTACTCAGGTGGTTAAATTACTTTTTCCATAACTGCATTATCTGGTTTTCCTGATGGGTTCATCCATCAACTCTCATTAGCCCTTTCCTTATGTATGAGTGATTGTATGTATGTTTATTTGTTTGTTTGTTTGTTAGACTAGTCTGCATTAGTTTAGTTAATAAAACTCTTGTACACAAATTACATCAGTTTCTGATTCTGCCTTGCATATTAATGTTTTTACGATTTTTGACCCTCGCTACATGCTCTAATGTATTAATAGGAAAGTATTTTCTGTGGCCACCGAAATATCCTTTCTTAGAGTTGATATGAATTTACACTGAATGTTCGCTGGACGAACAGATTAGTTGATGGCAATTTAATTCTGCTACAGTTATTACTGTCAGCCGATATAAATAATTGTAATAAATCATAATTAATTGTAATCATTTATATACAATTCCCTTTTAAGCAAATTTGCTACAAGGCTGTCTTCAGATTTTCGAATGCTTTGTGGGCGTTGTTGTTCCAGGACAGGGACTTGGGTTTTCCTCGGAGCAAAGACTTCAAAGGGGCTGTATTCAGACTGAAATCTTTGATTAATCGACAATAGAAATTTGCGAATCCGAGAAATCCACTGTCTGAGGACGAGGCCATTCCTTGATGACAGTTACCTTCCCCTGGTCCATCTGGATTCCTTCCTGGCCGATGATGTAACCGAGGAACTGCACGGTGGGGTGATGGAAGTTGCGGAAATCCCGGAACACCTCGTTCATAAATCCTTGGAAGACGGACGGGGCGTTGGAAAGGCCGAACGGCATAACGCGATACTCATAGTGGCTGGTAGGGTTGATGAACGCAGTGCCATCTTCCATTCGTCGCCTTCCCAGATACGAACAACATTGTAGGCGCACCGCAGGTCCAGCTTGGAGAAGATGCGTGCCCCACGGAGTTCCTCTAGCGCAGATGGGACCAGGGGAAGTGGATACAGGAGTTTCACCGTCTGGGAGTTCAGAGCTCGATAGTCGTTACATGGCCGCAAGCCCCCATCCTTTTTGCCCACGAAGAAGAAACTTGATGCTGCTGGAGAGGTGGATGGACGAATGAATCCTTGGTCAAGAGCCTCTTGGATGTATTCCTCCATAGCCTTGCGCTCCGGGATGGACAGGGGGTAAACTCTACACTTGGGGAGTTTAGCTCCAGGCAGCAAATCGATGGCGCAGTCCCATGGCCGGTGAGGTGGTAAATGAGTGGCTGCTTGCTTGCTGAAGACATCCTGGAATGCCCCATAATCAGGTGGGACAGAGGGTGTCTCCAGTGGTTCAGGACTTTCAATACGTGTGGAGGCGATCTGGGCAGTGAGGGACTGGCCGAGCGGATGGGGCAGAGCAGACAGGCAGTGGTGATAGCAGAACTCGCTTCAGCGAGTAACCTCATATGAATCCCTCCTGATTTCTGGAGAGTGGAGCGCTAGCCAGGGGCGTCCCAGGATGCTATCCACCGTGGGTCCCTCCAATAACAGAAATGTGATCTCTTCCTCATGCAAGCTGCCAATCTTGAGTTTCAATGGAGGTGTTCGGTATTTCACCCGCCCACGCCCAAGCGGTTTACCTTGGATGGTGGACAAAGCGCCCTGGTGCAGTCGAAGCAATTGGTCTGAAAAGGAGAGTGTTCCTGTAGCGGAGCCAAAAACTTCTTTAAAACGGTTAGTGCAATCTTCATAGGAATTGATTATGGCACTGTTGGCGTTCCATATCACCTTCGCCCACAATAACGCTCGACCAGAGAGAAGAGAAATCAGAAACACTACCTTCGTGCGCTCGGTGGTAAATTTAGTCGGCTGCTTGAAGCCGCCACACCCAGCTGCGTCACCCGCCAGAATCAAGCCAGAAACAACAGGTAAGTAAATATGCAGGCAGATTTATTGACTGAATGAATGGCAGATCGAGATGAGCAGAGGCATGTGAGTATCAAATACTGAGTTCAGTTCTAGAGTTCTTAGCTGATTGCTGATATTTGGATTCTTTGCAGGATCGCTGGTGATCGGGTATCCAGGAGCATGGGAAATCAACGTAGGAGAATTGTAGGAGAATCATCTGGAGATCTAGAGGTAAGGACATACAGGTAAGTAATGCATGGGAGTCAGGTACAGTTATAGGTTGTGAACGGTAGACCGGACAATCAGTGACTGAGTGAAGCGTGTTCTTAAAGGTGGCTTGATTGGAAGTAGCAGGTGCAGGTGATCAGAATTCAGGTGAGAGTGAGTGGTGGCTGATGTTTGTGGTGACGGAGGAGGCTGTGACTGCGTGAGTTCCCTGACAATAGTGCCATTCTTTACAAACATTATTTATTTTAAACATCAAGCCTAAACAAATTTATTTGAATCGAAAGTGAAACTGCACAGACGTTGAGCTTGTGTATCTTTCATTCTGTCCAAAGTCTCCATATTTCAAATCAAATCAAATCAAATCAAATCACTTTTATTGTCACATCACCACAGCACGAGTGCCTTGGTGAGTGAAATTCTTGAGAGCGTGCTCCAGACAGTGCAAAAAAAAAAAAAACAATTTACATATAGACAGTACATATTTACAGACTGTACAGAAGACAATGTGCATAATACACATACACATACTCAATATACACAGTGTACTATACAGACATACTTAGTTACCAATACACTGTATGTACACATTTTACATTATGTACACATCTATACATAGTAATATGTTAAAGTGCAACAGATTATACATATACAACAGATTAGTTGTGCAATAGATGGTTGTGCAAAGGTGCAACAGATTATACATATGCAATGTCGTGGATGTGCATTGTATGGTATCCAGTGATAGCAGATAGGTTGTATTATTGCAGTGTGTGCGTGTAGTCCAGTGAACGGCGGTAAAGTGCAGTGCATGGCATGATGTGTGAGTGGGAGTGTGATGTAGGGTGAATTAGTTCTTACTGTTCATTAGCCTGATAGCCTGAGGGAAAAAGCTGTCCCTCAGTCGGCTAGTGCGGGATTGGATGTTGTGGAGACGTCTCCCTGAGGGCAGCAGAGAGAGCAGTCTGTGGGATGGATGGCTGGAGTCCTTGATGATCCTCCTGGCTTTCCTTATACACCGCCTGGTGTAGATGTCCTGGAGGGAGGGAAGCTCACCTCCAACAATGTGGCGGGCAGTTCGCACAACCCTTTGCAGAGCTTTGCGGTTGCCAGCAGTGCTGTTTCCGAACTAGGCGGTGATGCAGCCGGTCAGGATGCTCTCCACAGTGCAGGTGTAGAAGGATCTGAGGATGCTGGGGCTCATTCCAAACTTCCTCAGCCGTCTCAGGAAGAAGAGGCGCTGATGTGCCTTCTTCAGCACTGCATCTGTGTGAGTGGACCATGTGAGATCCTCGGTGATGTGAACGCCGAGGAATTTAAAGCTGTTTACCCGCTCCACAGGTGTCTTGTCGATGGTGATGGGTGTGTGTTCTCTGCTCTGTCTCCTGAAATCCACCACCAGCTCCTTGGTCTTGTCGATGTTGAGTGAGAGGTGGTTCTCCTGGCACCATTTAGTCAGGGTACTCACCTCCTCTCTGTAGGCCGTCTCATCGTTGTCGGTGATCAGGCCTATCACCGTTGTGTCATCGGCAAATTTGATGATGACGTTGGAGCTGTGTGTAGCTGTACAGTCGTGTGTATACAGGGAGTACAGGAGTGGGCTGAGGACGCAGCCCTGCGGAGCACCAGTGTTGAGGATCAGGGGAGATGAGGTGTTGTTGCCCATTCTGACCACCTGACTTCTGCCTTTCAGGAAGTCCAGGATCCAGCTGCACAGAGATCTGTTCAGTCCCAGAGTCTGGAGCTTCTCAACCAGTGTGGCAGGCACTATTTGCGATGTAAGATTTGAATGCTAAAGTATTTACTGTATGTAAAGAAGGCTTCACACTTCAGTTGGGTCCCAAATACAAGCAGCCTTTGCATTTGGAGAATTGCGTTTGGAATATACAGCAAGTTGTACAGGTGATGACTATGTGTTACGTGCACTTCCTGTGTTTATTTGCCTCTTTATGATGAATCGCATGTTATATTCCTCAATTGTAAGTCCCTTTGGATAAAAGCATCTGCTAAATCAATAAATCAAATGTAAATGTAAATGACTGACCTGCACAGCCTTTCTCTCTCTTCTCTCTTATCCTTAGCTGGCATTGTGCCGAAGATGACTTCTTAGCTCATACGCTGCTGTAGGTGCCGAAAGCCTCCCAGCGACTTCCACAACTTGACCCCATGCTAATCGATCGGTGGATAAAGTCTTGGCGTCTACGAGTGTGAGAAGACAATTCTTAAGTCTGTCTTCGACTTCTTTCACCCAGGTCTTCTTTGGTGCATGGCGGTACACTTTCCACGTTGGTAGTTGTTGGCGCCAAAGTAGTTTGAATGGCAGTCGAGCAATGTCCACTCGGCACAAGTGCCCAAACCACTGTAAGCGTCTTTTCTGTATTGTGTCTTTGATCGTGAGCTGGTTGCTGCATTGTTGACGTACAGTTTCATTCCGGAGCCGGTCAAGCCGGGATATGCCCAAGATTTGATTCCATCTAGTCAGAGGATATCAGTTATTTTCAGCCGATTTTAGAACACATATTGTTTTCATTTTTCATGCGTCTCCTAGCAACAAGGCACACGTTTCTGTGTAAGTTTGTTGTGATCAGAACAACTTTAAAATCTGGTAGTGTGTGATCCTCAGTTGTGTAAACAAATTTGGTAAGTGTATGATGCCTAGTGTTTTAAAAATCTGTTCAGATTTTAAAAGTATTGTAGCATATTCCAGCCTTTAACAATTAGAACTGATGTTATCTGTGTGCGAGGCATCGGCAACATCACTTTAATTTTTCCCAGCAGCGTTGTTTCCATGTTTCCACCTCCATGTTTGACGGTGGGGATGATGTTCTTGGGGTCATAGGCAGCATTCCTCCTCCTCCAAACACGGCGAGTTGAGTTGATGCCAAAGAGCTCGATTTTGGTCTCATCTGACCACAACACTTTCACCCAGTTCTCCTCTGAATCATTGGAAAACTTCAGACGGTCCTGTACATGTGCTTTCTTGAGCAAGGGAACCTTCAGTCCTTCCGTTTCAGTCCTTCACGGCGTAGTGTGTTACCAGTTGTTTTCTTGGTGACTATGGTCCCAGCTGCCTTGAGATCATTGACAAGATCCTCCTGTGTAGTTGTGGGCTGATTCCGTAGTCCGGACAGAGCCGTAGTTCACTGACAAGCTACGCAATATCACGTTCACTATCGCATGCGATTCATCTGCGATTCTGAGCGCGAATTGCGTAGCTTGTCAGTGAACTACGGCTCTGTGTATTAAATGCCGCTCCATTTGAAAACAGGTGATGGAGATTTACGGCTAATCACAGAACCGTCTTTACTGACATATATATGATATATCGTGCAGCCCTAATTATATATATAATTCATGTCCCTGTAACACTTAATGTTTCCACTAAGTGCAAATAGCTAGATTCTATTTACACCTAGCAGGATTTTCTGCTATTTATACTACTTATTGCAAATAGTGGCAATTATCTGCACCTCAGTATTGTAGTGCATTATAAAACAGTATGCAATAATAACATATTGAGTGTAAATTATAAATTTAATTCAAATGATTAAATGGATGGCACCTTATTGGGACAATGAATCCCTCCCTACACCTACCCTAACCCTACCCGATACTTTAAGTTCAACTTTTAGATTATTTCCTTCATTAGCATTGAAAATACATGCCTTTCCGACGTGATAACTGATTTGAAAAAGGTTTGATCACGTCAAAAACGACTTAAACACGTTTGATCACGTTTGATCACCATCTGCGCCACTGGAACCGTTATTGAAAGATAGTCTTCTGTAATGCTTTGTAATCACAAGTTGGTGGACAGAATTAGTGTATATAACCTCTGCCAACAAGGAAATGCACTTGTAAATAGACACTCCGTTTTTTTTATTTGTGAACTAATGTTCAGTTGTTCTTTTTAATAGTCAACTTATTTTCGGGTCATCATCATAAAACCCTGTAAACATTGTCACAGGCATGAAGATACATCTTTCATTTCATCAAGAAGAATGCTCACTAAAAACTGACAGTCATCACGTTTTCAAGCCATTTCATGTTTTATTTTGACGTGACACAAAGCAGTGATATCTAAGTGGGAGAGTTGCTTACTTACATCATAATTAGCCAATAACGCCATCATTTTCTTCATTCAGACCGAGAGCTCGCACGAAAACAAGAGGCGGGATTTATCGCATGAACCAATCACATTCAATTTTTTAGACTTTTAAACTTTTAATATCATATTTAGTCATATTTGCATTCTTGTTTTTTTGTAATATTGATTATTTTCTCATCCAATTTTGAGGAGAGGAGACACTGCCTCCCTTGCCTCCTCAGAGGAAACGCCCCTGATATATATATATACTGTATATATATATATATATATATATATATATATATATATATATATATATATATATCCTGTGGATATTTCCAATGACCTAGGCTTCTGCAGTACAGTACAGATACAGTAGGTCTGATCTCCCAATTACTGTTCATTTTTTTTTGTTTTTTTATTATTATGTTATACCTGCTCAGCAACCACCGATGCCATTTTACAACAGTTTACCTTTTGTAAGTTAAGAGTTTGTTAATATATTATTATCTCTGCCTTGACCATTTTATAACATATTATGTTTTGCCATCTCTCTGGATTCCAAAGTTTCTACAAGCTCCATTGTTGACAAAGGGGGCAGATTTCATTTCATTGTGAATTGCAGTTCAGTTTCTCCTGGTCTGGCATGATTTCACCTTTAGACCCCAGATGGATGATCCACAACTGCAAAATGCTACAAGCAAATCACAGCCTGTGCTTTAGTAGAGGTTTCATTCTGTCTTATAAAAGGAATGGACACCTGAGAAAGCTGGAAAATAAATATGCGACTATGGGCAGTTGTGGCCTAAAATAACTCATGCACGTTCATATTCCCCGCTGCTGTAATGTTAGCAGTTTTATTAAAATGCTACGCATTTAGCCCTATGTGATGTCTGTTTTTATATTGTTTATCAACAGTATAATTTTTTATATTGTTTAGATCATCTAGCCCAGTAGACAGATGAATGTTTATTCATTACCATACTGAACATAAGTAAATATTGTTACCTGATGCTAACTGTCTAGCTAACAAGCTTGCTGGTGCTAAGTTGAGGACATTTTTAGATATAAAGTCCAAATATTTTTATTCAACCAACTAGATAGATTCCAAAGAAATAGTAAAAAGAAAGTATGTGATGTTCAGAACATAACTACAGTAATTATCAAAGTGGGAAGTGATGCCCTCTGGGGGCATTTGGCCAGGGGTGTTTTTACACCACAGACAAGGTTTGAGAAGAAAAAAATCATTATGAAAATATAATTATATTTTCCTTAAAATGTTCTTCCTAACTTCAGGCCAAATTCTCATGTCATATATAACTGACAAGAAGTTTTAAAACACTTTTTTCTTATTGGTGAAAAATAGATGATCAAATCTATTTTCTCTCAGGTACATCGCAGTGTAAGCTTCACAGTGAACATTATAACAAAATATATATCTAGACTCCATATAGTGGTTATTTTGGGAAAATCCCAGGTATTTTGGGCAGTAGGATTATAAAAATATGTGCTAATATAAAATTAATGTAAATAGTCTATATAAAATTGGAAAATAAATCTATCTATCAGTACTTTTTTACTTAAGTACATAAAAAATCTAGTACTTTTGTACTTTCACTCGAGTAAAATTGAAAAAGCAGTACTTTTACTTTTACTGGAGTAATATTTTATTATAACGTATCTGTACTTTTACTCAAGTACTTGATCTGTGTACTTTGTCCACCACTGTCCAACAGTCTGCTTGTCATGGGTGCATTACAGGTAATATGGTTACTCTGTCTTTGTCTTTTAGTTTTAAAGACGTGTTATAAGGACGAGAATGCACCTAACGCACCAAGGATGACGTTTGTCGCTTCACACACGCCTCCAAAATGTACATTGCACACATACACTCCCATACAGGAGTTTCGTAAACTGTCTCTACATGGACTTAAAGTTGATTTTTCTTTAGTTTACTTGTTTTTGGTTAAAGAACATTTTTGTCATTTTAATGTGAACTCATTTGACTCATTGAAATGTTTGTCTGAGAATGAAATATCGAAATATGTGAATATCGTCTTATATTATTGATGTTACTTATGGCAGGAAATGTTCAATCAAATCCAGGTCCTGAACCTGAATGTTTGTATGTTCCTTCTGAGTTTTCAAGTCAACCTGGTTTGAAAGTTGTTCATTTGAATGTTCGAAGTTTGATGCCTAAAATAGATTTTATTAGAATATGGGCGGTATCTGCAAAGGCAGATATTATTGCTATATCAGAAACGTGGTTGAAGAAGACCCTCTCAGATAATGATATTGCCATTGATGGTTACAATATATTTCATGTAGATAGGAAGAGCAAAGGAGGGGGTGTCGTTATATATGTAAATTGTAGACTAAATGCCATTTTGGTAAAGTCTATGACTGTTCCTAAGTGCCTTTAAATGCTGGCTATTGATTTAACGTTAGGAAATACCAGTCTAACTGTTGCTTGTTGCTATAGACCCCCTTCAGCTAACAAGGAATCTTTATCCATACTTTCAGCTGCACTTGCAGATATTGTACATCAGAAATAAATTATTCTCCTTGGTGATTTGAACTGGAATTGGTTGACTGATGTGTCAAAGGATTTTAAAGATTACTATGATTCTGTAAATTTAACTCAAGTAATAAATGCTCCGACACATCCAAACATAAAGGCCTCAAAAAAGGTCCATATTAATAGATTTGATCTTAACTAATAACCCATATAAATGCACATAGATAGGTATTTTTTCAAATGATATAAGTGACCATTGTGCTGTTGGTATGATTAGAAATTGAAGAACTTAAGAAACTTAAAGAAGTTTAAAAAAACTTAAAAAAAGAGTGCCAAGAATTGTGGTGAAAAGGTATTTTAAATCATTCGATCAACAAGCTTTTATCCATGACATTTCTCATTTTGATTGGAAAAAGGTCTGTTTAATTCCTGATGTTGAATTGGCATGGTCATATTTTAAGGATTCATTCATGGGTATTTTAAACAAACATGCACCCTTGAGAAAGTTCAAAGTAAAGGGGAGGAATAATCCCTGGTTTTCTGATGCATTATCCATTCTCTTGCATGAACGGGATTTGGCCTGGGCAAAGGCAAGGAAATCTGGGCAAGAAAATGATTGGGTTAATTTCAGATATTTAAGAAATAAATGTACCACACAAATACATAAAGCTAAGTCACAGTTCTACCTTGATGAAACAGCGAGAAATTTAAAAAATCCAGCTAAATTTTGGAAAATTATTAATTAAATGAAAACAGCACAAAACTCTTCATTTTCAGCTCTTCCTAAACTTGTAAATGTTAATAATGTGCAAATTACTGATAAAAAAAGATATAGTTGATTTCTTTAATAATCACTTTGCTTCTGCCGGACTCCTTTTTAAGTCAGAGCTAGAACATCTTTTATCTCCAGGGTTATTTCACCACAATGCTTGGGGCTCGAACCTCTTTACTTTTGAGCCAGTCTCAAGGGAGATGGCGTTGCGAAACATAAATTGTAAAAAGTCAGCTGGGTCTGATAGGCTTGACCCTTCCCTTCTGAAACTTGTGGCTAACATTATTGTTGAACCAATAACTTATATTTTTAATTTATCTTTGGAACAAAATATTATACCTAGATCTTGGAAGACAGTGCATGTAACACCACTTTTTAAAAATGGGGACCCAACTATTATGGACAATTATTGTCCTATTTCAAAACTCTTAGTATTAGCTAAAATATTTTAGTCATTGGTTAGTGATCAGTTAAAGGACTTTTTAACAGTAAATAATATTCTTATTCCTTCTCAATCAGGTTTCAGGAAAGGGGATAGCACCATCACAGCAATCACTAAGGTAGTTGATGATATTGTTAGTGCTATTGACTGTAAAGAATATTGTGCGGCAATATTTATTGATCTTTCAAAAGCCTTTGATACGGTTGATCACAACATTTTGTTAACATGTCTGTCTAAAATTGAGATGTCTGTTAATGCTATTGAATGGTTTAAAAACTATCTGTCTAGTAGATATCAGTATGTCACTTGTGAAGGCATTATGTCAGGGGAGACAGAACTAATAGTTGTAGTCCCTCAAGGTTCCATATTAGGGCCTTTGTTGTTTACTATCTACATAAATTATATTTGTACAAATTCAGATGCAGCTGTACACCTCTATGCAGATGATACTATCATATACAGTACTGCTAGATCTCCATATGAGGCATTAAAGAAATTGCAGAATGCTTTCACAACTTTACAAAAAAATCTACTTAATTTAAAATTGGTACTACATTCTAAAAAGACAAAATTTATGTTATTTACTCACTTTAGTCATGTACAGGATTTGCCTCAAATTGTTAATCTATATGACCAGGAAATTGAGAGAGTGTCATGTTATAATTACTTGGGTTTTTATTAGACAAAAAGCTCTCATTTAAACCCCATGTAGACAACTTGGTAAAAAAGATGAGAGTTAAATTAAGTTTTATTATAGAAATAAGGCTTGTTTTGCTGCTACCTTTTTGTCTGTTGTAGACTATGGAGATATTCTTTATATGTATGCAGAAAAGTCTGTCTTACACTCACTGGTTTCTGTTTACCCTTCTGCCTTACGCTTTGTTATTAAGGCTGAGTATTCTACACATCATTGTAGTTTATACAGTTTGTCAAGTTGGCCTCCACTTTCAATTCGTAGACAGCATCACTGGCTTATTTTTATTTATAAGGCAGTGATAGGATTATTGCCCTCTTATTTATCAGTCTTCTCTTTTGATTCTAAGGTAAAATCTTAGGTCTAAAAATAGCATTCCTTTTACTATACCTGCTGTAAAATCTGAATTTGGTAAAATTGCCTTCTGTTACAATGCCCCTTCAACCTGGAATGCTCTGCTGAAACAGTTGAAGCTAAGCACTTTTATCAAACTTAATGATTTTAAATTATATGTTACAGAAACCTTCAGATATAAGTGTGATTGCATATAGGTTATTGTTTTGTTTTTGTATTCTGCCTGTGCATTTTTATATTGCTTGGTGTATGATGTCTTGGTTATTATGATATATTTTTGTGTTATATTTTGTTTGTTATTGTATTTACTTATGCTCTTGTTAGGTGTTGTGGTATGGTTTTTTGTGGTGTTGTTATGTTATTGTATAGTGTGGTATGTTTTGTTTGTTGCAGATGAGGTTTCTCTTTCTCTATTTCTATTTTTAAGTGTTGCCTTTCTTGGCCAGGGACCATTTGAAAAAGAGACTATAGTCTCAATATGAACCCCCTGGTTAAATAAAGGAGTAAAAAAAAAAAAAAAAAACACTTTAGAATACTGATGCAAATAATTGGTAATTTCTTCAGAAGGATGTAGTAACACAAGGGTCATTACTGTCCAAAACCTTTCATACAGTATATCTCAAAAGCTTACAATGACGTCCGTCAGTATTAGGGAGTTGACATGCTTTTTACTTTAGAAACTGATCCAAGTAATTAGTAGTTCCTTTAGAAGGGTTTGGTAATCCTTGAGTCATTACTAGTGGGTTACCATGATCTTTACTTTAGAATTAATTATACATTATGCATAATTCATATTAATTATGAACATGTATATAGTAGTTATTAGTATTTCTCCAGGATATATGAGAAAATAGTAGTTATTTATTAGCTAATAGTGAACTACCAGTTTCAACTGAGTGCTATTACTTACTAAATTATTAATCAGAGTTAGTTAATAATAGTTACTTGAATGTTATCAGTGCATAAGTCATTTGTTCCTGTGAAGTTCATTAACGATGGAACAGTATTCTAAAGTGTTAACAAGATTCTCAAATACTTTCAGGGACCCCAAAATAAACAGCGTAATGTATTTTGTGAGTACACAGATGAATGTGTGCTAGCTGCTGGAATCAGACGAGCGTGGCGTGAGCTGCTGATAGCTGATGTCTCACCTCCACACAGTGCGGGTCATTCCATCAGTGAGTCTTCAGCACGCCTCGCCTGATAGCATTGTGTTCCGGATAAATAGGGTTTTGTTTGTGACTCTACTGCCCTTTCCTTACCTCCATTTAGAGAGGGGGATCAGGAACCATCAGCACAAATGGACAGCTCGAAGAATAGAGCAATTCCTCCTGGGATGATAATGTCAGAACAGAGAGGACAAAAAGAAAGAGGAATGACAGATAAACCAACACATTCATGACGGAGGCTCAACTTCTCTTTGCCTATGGACAATGACATGTCCATCAAACCACATGCTCTTTCTAAACATTCTCCCTAATGCAATGGGCTGTAATGCTGGCCTAAACACCACTGACTTACAATGCAATGTATTTTAGAAGCCATGTCTGAATATGAGATTTAATTTGAGACTTATTTGCACTGTGGATCTGAAACCTTTCCTTTGTTTCTGCTCACCTGGATTCAGTTTGAGACGTGCATTGCTTCATGTCATTACAGAAATCAGAAAGTCGGCTGTAAATTGCACCTTTAATGACAGGCTCTCAATCTTGGAGATTTGACGACGTACTTCACGCGTCCTGGAACAGGTCTAATTTAATTTTCCAGTGGCATATTTTACACGTATGTACTTGGGACCACATGCTTCTTCACAAATGAGAGTGAAATGGGCCTCCGTCAGTCCAATCCGACCACTCAACGGCAGTAAATAACATATTATTAAACACATAGTATAATGGGCTGATTCATGAGACATATCCTGCTCCATACAGCCATCAGAGGGAAAACTAAACACCTCCATAAATGTAATATATGAGGAAAAAGCTCTGAGTTGAGATGTGGACCATTATATCACACCATTAAGACAATATAAGGACTTGAGTATCTGATGTATGACATGCACATAGATTATTAACTTAGAGACTAAGTGCCACAGAATGATATCAAATGCATTTTGAGTTTGTCAGTAATTAAGAAAAAATCAGAAAATGCATCTTAAATTATTAAAAAATATTTATCTATGTTTTTTTTTCTACTTTAACAAACAGTCAGTGAAATGAGGTGCCTAATCTTGAAAATGTCGACCATTATCCTCGGGAGTTTAAACAATGTATTATTTGATTAGTATTATTTTACACTTATTTTAAATTAGTTTTGCAATATTTGCAACCCTGTTATTAAAATTCAGTGTAAAATCAGTTTAAAAATTTGTATCATTTTATTTTATGATAATAAACACTAGTAAAAAAACAAACAAAAAAAACAGTATAATGGCTTTTTTAATGCCACGTAACAGGGTTGCAACGTTCAAGCTTAATGAATGCTATCGACACAACAATATTAGTAAAATTTAGAAAATGCAATGATTATTTGCTTGTTTTCATGACATGCTGTTGAAAGGGTTGAAAGTTAATCACAAATGATGATTGTTCATCTTTAATCATGCAATAATAGGTTCAATTTATGTTTAGTAGTTTAAAATTATGAAACCGTTGATTGATTTTAAGAAGCTACATCGTGTCTTACTTTACGAACGTTACGTGTGTGTTCAGCCTCAGTGGACCAATGTCATGTTTATCAGGTTAATGTCACAGCAGAACATTATTCACACTTTTCTCTGATAAGATTTTGAATGATAGAGCTGTTGCTGGGGGATCGCAAACATATTCCCCCGCTTCCACCCTTCTCCAATCCTGTGGATGTATTTTTACCAGCGAGGTGAAAGGTCAGGCCTGGCAATTTGAGCATAAGCCAACAAGAACTGTTCAATCACGTGGCAAATGTTTCCATATCTCTCTGAGTCCTTGAACTCACAAGGTGACTGGCAGTCGTGTTGGTCCAGCAGTTCAGCCCTCAGAAAAATCATTCATTTTTCATCTAATAGAATTTCTTATGACGGTACATCTGCGAGCCGAAAGCCTCTAGAGCTTGCCTTCCTGAAATTGACTATCCTATTAAAATCAGAAATCAAACAAAACAAATGATATTCCTTTGGAGAGTCACGTCACTCTTCTGTGTCACAATGGATGTGCTGTTTGTCCTTTAAGAGATGGCAAGAAAAATAAATACTCAACGACAAGCAAATGTTTTAGCGAGTAACGTTTTAAAGGGAGTCTTGCATCAGAGGTGTGACCTCTGTCCCGTTGACTTCTGTCAGGACAGGGAAATGAGAAACGGTTATCAGCAGCCCAAGAGAGCGGCGCTGAGCTCCTGTGACACACGGCAGCGGCTTGGGTTCACACAGGAGACAGAGACCAGGTGAAAACTTAATATATATGTTAATGAAAGACAGCGTGTTTAAATCAGCAAATAAAACAGCACATGATCTTACACAGAGGTCACAGAGATATAGCTATCTGTCTATCTATCTATCTATCTATCTATCTATCTATCTATCTATCTATCTATCTATCTCTCTCTCTCTCTCTCTCTCTCTCTCTATCAATCTGTCTATCTCTGTCTGTCTATGGCTTACAGTTTTTCTCAATTGCTTTGGCACATTTTTCACCATGACAGTCAACCATGGAAATTAAGGTTTTATAAAAAAAAATCTGATAGTTGTTGAGAAGAGTCAATAGTACATAGAAAAAAAAAGTATATGAACATTTGTATTTATACAGTACATTTATTTTTGTACGAATGTATGACATGTAAAGTAGTGTGAAGTGTAACAGTGCACTCTGTTACTGTAGTATTACCTGATGTAAACTATGGCAACAGTTTGGATGACAGTTACTGTACTGAAATGCAGAAGGCTGCACTTCTTATGTATGCCATATATCCTTTCAAAAGTACAAATTTACACATTACTGCATGTGGGATATTGATTGAAAGAGACTGTTTCAAAATGTTTGAATTATTGAGGATATGGTCGATCTCCCAATTTTTAGCTGCACCCTTCAGCCATTGTAAGGCCACGATTGACAACATTAATGTAAAATCACCTGTCAAGTTTACATATCTAGATCACCCATTTGATGGTTTAGCTATTGCCATAATTATGAAAAAAGCAAAAGAAGGGGGAAAAAAAACACTCAAGAATACAAATTTATTAAAATAAAGAATGTCAGAATCAGACTGTGTGGTTTGTGCATTCTTCAATTGGATTGGCATTTATTCTTTATAATAGTGCGTGTTATATTATGCACTTTATCGTCTCTGACAGACAGCATGTTGAAGCCATTTTCTCCTTGAGATGAAATCCAATGACATCCGGCAGTGATTTCTTTTCTTCTAGGAAATGTATATACTCCCTGAACCTCTGCTTCTCGTAAATACTAAAGTGTATTGTGCATGTTATTTTTTGACAGACATTGATGCTGTGATATTCAAATGAAGTGGATTTGAAAACAGATGAAACAAAAGGTTGTTGTTTTTGTAAGTATTCAGTGAAGTATGTTACTTTGATGCTTTTATTTATAATATTCCAACCACATATCTATCTATCTATCTATCGATCTATCGATCTATCTATCTACATCTATCTATCTATCTATCTATCTATCCATCCATCCATTCATCCATCCATCCATCTATCTATTGTTCTATCGTTCTATCTGTCTCTTTCTTTTACATGTTTTCTCTGAAGGCAGATCATTAATTGGCCACATGAAATTTAAGACAGTTGTTGACTTTGATTGACAGTATAATCAACCTATGACACTCGTATAGTAGAGGAGTGACCTCAATTCACTTCATTCATGCTTTATGACAGATGTCAGTTGGCACACTCATATCACATATTAGGTTCCAGTCAAAGTGACAAATATAAAACCAAATGTACACACAAATACATTCACGTTCATCTGCTTTATAAATATCCCCCCTTACTGTTTAACAGTCCTCTTATGCTTCCCATCACTCCCACTAATAAATATTCTGTGTTTGTCTGCCCAGAGGACAAACCAAAAGTCAAAGCCGTGCTGCTTTCACTGCTGCAGTTATCCTGATGCTTTTACTGCTGACCTCTAGTTTAGAAAACACAAGACATGGAGAGAGAGTAACATCTCACACAAAACACACTCGGATGACCTCTGCTGTTTGGTCGTGAATAATGGGGACCGTTACTCTCAGGGTACGGAGACTCAGAGAAAGCTTGGTCCTGCTTCTGCAGACACTGATGGGTTGCCATGTTTTGCACCTCGGCCTCGTGAAGCATGTGGCTAGTAGGGAAGGTTAAGTGGGAAGAGGAGGTATGACTCTATTTGTTACAGTAATGTCCCTCACGGTAATATTCATTCCCCATGTGTTGTTATTTGTGTGGCGGGCATTGTTAATTCCTGCCTTTTTTATCCAAATATATGTGTGTAGATGGCAGCCATTGCTTTCCCATTACTTCAGAGCGAATGCTTTTCATCCTGATTTAATCACTGGAGATCAGATAAGTGGATCAATGTGTTATTAGGTTGACGTTAGGCGAGATTAAAAGACACACACAATTTTGTCAGACCTAATATTTAAATGCTTAATTGTTGTGGGGGAATCTGATCACTAGAAAGGACATTAGAGGTTGTTGTTGGCAATGTTTGTGTTGGTTTTTGCAATGCAAGTCATGATAAAGGACTGTATGAAGTATGTTTGGTTAAATTCAAAGGAATCATACTAAATTAAACTCATTTTCTTCTTTCTAAAACTTGAGATGCAAGTTGAAATTGTTTAGGTAATTAATAGATCATGCAAATTCAAATATTTCATGCTTTCACATATCTTTCATGCATTGATATATACATTCATTTTTGATTGTATGAATTACTGATCTGCTAGTAAAGGATTGTGTACAATCAGCTGTTCATTATCCCAAAAGGGACCTTAAAGGAATCACTGAACACAATAAACGAGAGTCTTGAGACACTGTGCTGGATTTTTACTCATTGTCCTTGTGTGTCTCCAAATGTCCAAACACAGCATCCTCACTGTCCCCTTCTGCCTGATTGGCAAATTAATGCTGCTCTGAATTAAATCACATCTCTATTGCATTAAATCACAGTCAATTTTATTATGCTGACAGCATCGCTCGCTGCTTTATAGCCTTCATGAAGAAGATGTTAAAGGGTAAAAAAATGACGAACAGAGGTGTCAAGCAAGGACGAAATGATGTGGTTATGGGCTAGAGAGGAGATTAAGACTGTATAAGAGCAATACTGAAATCAAACTGAGGAGTAAAGAGGTGAATCTCTTCCTTAAATAGTTCATATCAGTGTTTGACTTCATATAATTATAGAATTTGCTAATCTAAACCATCGCAGTCAGTGTGATTATTACTGCATCCTTGGTAAACTTCACCCTCCATTAATTAATTAATCAACTAAAAGCAAAGTATTGATTTTTCTAATGGTTTTACAAATCTGTAAAACATCCAGCAGCGTGATTAAAAGAATATGGAGCTCTAATAAATCATGTGGAAAGGGACACAAGTTTCCACCCTCAGTTCCGTGCTGGAGCGAGATGAAAACACGGAGGCGTGTCGAGACGGAAAACTCCTCATTAGTCCTCTGGATATTCTCCAATTGGATTTTCTCTGAAAGTTTGTTAAGGAACAGCAATTACAGATCATTACAGTAAAAAGTACATAGAGAATATGAATACTAACGCATTGATTTTCATTGCTGCGGAGGCCACACAAAGAACTCATATATTGCTGTAATACCTCAGAAATAAAGCACCAGGGATAAGTGTATTAAAGAAATAAACCTTATTCCTACATGCAATTTATAATCTACCACTCGCTATTTACGCATACAATTACAAGCAACCTGTTTAATAATTAAGCACTCTGGCAAAGTTATTACAGCCAAGAAAAATAAACACAGCAAAAGTAGAAGAAAAAAGATGCGGTTGACAGTCACTGAAACACTGGAGGCGACACAGCGAGCGTGAATCACGGGACGGCTGTAATTACTGTGATATAGGCAGTGTGCTGCATACATTTGCATCAGCGTAATGACAAATGCCCCTTTTAGTACATGCCATAGGATTCCTGTGTCAGGACGTGCATATAAATCTAACAGGTCTGTCTTCTAGACTCCATAATTACATCAAATGGAGGAATTAGTGCTTTCCTACACAGCAAAGTCCCCTCAATTCCTCAACAGACTCACCACATGCCCTTTGTGCAGAAACAGTGGAAATCATAGCGGAGCTGCATGTGGTTCATAAATCTATTGGTGGTGGTTTGTGAGATGATCTTTTAATGTTAAGGAGCCTCAGCACTACTGTGACAGATGCATCAGTTAAATGAAGATCCTCAGCTGCTCTGCTCATATGATGTGTGACGAGGTTAGATTAGATTAGTTCTTATGACTCTTCATTAGTTCATCATTATTCATTTGACTTTTAGCCCCTGATGTCGTAACCCAGAATGACACATAGATCTGTCCTACAGGTCCTTTGTGTGATAATGCTAGTGTTGATGATGCAGATGGTGATGATGATGCTGCAGATAGTGATGAAGATGACGATGATGACAGCAGTGAATGATGCTGATGATGTCGTTGGATTTATGAGAACCATACAGACTCATCCCTCAAACAGGTAGCGTGATAATTAGAAAGAGCTGTGTTATGCTGTGTATTGTACACAGTGAAATACAGTGGACTATAAGCACAATGACTGCATACACGTCACCATGAAGATAATAAATGATGAGTTATGTGTTATTAGGAGCAGTTTGTCAAACCTAACTCTCCCCAGTTTGTAATCCTGTCATGTCCCGCAGGCTCCGGTATCTAGATGTGGAAGCTCGGGATCTGGGATGTATTTCTTCCATACGACACAGCAGTCAGGGCTTTTTTACTCACAAGCTATACGTGATCATACTCTGAAATGGGCTTGAAGGAAAATCAAGAAAAAGAGGTTTCTTATGCTAAAGTGCATGACTTCTGTTATGAAGAGATTTTTCTGCAGTGTGAATGAAACCAGTCTGTTTTCTCAGTGTCAATATGTTTATTGACAACTGAGGCGCAGTTGTGGCCTGGCGGTTAGAGAGTTGGGCTTGTAACCTGAAGGTCGCTGGTTCGGTTCTCGCACCGGCAGGAATTGAAGGTGGGGATTGTGAATGAACAGCACTCTCTCCACCTTCAATACCATGACTGAGGTGCCCTTGAGCAAGGCACCGAACCCCCAATTGCTCCCCGGGCGCTGGAGCAATGGCTGCCCACTGCTCCGGGTGCGTGTTCACAGTGTGTGTGTGTGTGTGTGTGTGTTCACTACTCACTGCTGTGTGTGTGCACTTGGATGGGTTAAATGCAGAGGACCAATTTCGCGTATGGGTCACCATACTTGACAATACATCACATTATTATTATTATTATTATTTATTTATATGATCTAGACCAGGGGCGCGTCAAGTGATCACAAGCGAGACTATGGGTGCTCCAGAGCGGGAACAAAACATCAAAAACAAAAAGTGGATTCCTTTGCAAAACAAAAAATCCACATCCAGGCACTCACATAGCAAGCGAAGTACAACAACTTTTATTAGACAGAGCTACATATTAAAAAACACCAGCAGGCCTTCGTCAGGGTGTCAAACGCGTTGGTGTTTTTTAATATGTAGCTCTGTCTAATAAAAGTTGTTGTACTTCGCTTGCTATGTGAGTGCCTGGATGTGGATTTTTTGTTTTGCAAAGGAATCCACTTTTTGTTTTTGTTTTTGATGTTTATTATATATATTTCAAACTCTGAAGATTGCAAAAATTGGTCTGCACTCTATTTTTTTTTTTTATTAAGACAAAGCAGGAGATAAATAACATATGTTTTGACTATCTACCTTCATCAGTCCAAAGTTTGTGTTTCAAGTGTCTTGACGAGCACAACCGTGGAAATCAGCAGTAAAGCTATATTGTAAATATCACAGTGTCACAATCGTAATTCAGTTCTGTTGGTACGCAGGGAGACTATTTCTACTGTAATTGTATGCCACCCTCATGCACAGAGACCATTTCGCTCGGGCAATCTCCATTTCGCCGTGAAAACAAGTGTTTCCTGAAACTGCACTTTGATAGTATCTTATTTACTTGGGACACTTGCCTGTCAAACGTGATGACTTCAAAACGGTTGACGTGCTCCGGTGAGGACAAGCAGCTATTGATTTTCCGTGTCATCTAAACAAAAAAAAAGCCACGTTCTTACAGTCTCCTCCAGCGCTGTGAAATACCGTCATCAATGATCATTCACGGGTGCAGGTGTGTGAAGACTAACCGCTTCTTCCTGACAATCTCTCCATCTATTCTAAGAGGCAGTTTTTCTCCACCTCTTTCTTCTTTTCTTCCAGCATAACAGCAAGCAATTACCGATATATTGGCGAGGTCTAGCAATGGCATGATTGCTGTAACACTCCAGTAGTCACACCAGCATGTGCCCTCTGTGGTCCATAAAGTCAGGTGAGGGTTTCTACACAAAGGAAACATAATATGCCCTTGATTTTCCCTGCTGTGATGATGGGTAAATCAGAAAAAAAACATAGATTCTCCTGGATTCACAATCAAGAATATTGCCTTACTCACTGTGATTATGTTATGTGTCAGATAAGACTGGTTTTATTAGTGCTAATGTACACGATTCAACAGTTAAAGAGTTATGCATGTCTCAGAAACAGTTTAGATAATGCGTATGGACATAAAGCATTATATAAAGCATCTATTTTTATTAGATATACAGATATACAGTGTGTTCATGCTTAATATGTCCTGCATAATTTTATACATACAGAAATATATTTTGTGTGAATATAGTAAGCATTAGACACACTTAATGTTTTCTATATATCTGCACAAGCTGACCATAAACATTACAGTCATCCACAGGACCAATACATTTACAGACTGATATCTAACCCTGTCCGACTGATACGCTGCTCACCAGGTCATTTTAGGTCACAGTGTCAGCTGTCAATCGGTGATGGTTGAGAGCATTATTCATTAACATGAACAGAAATGTCTAGTCAGAAATATAGGTCAGTTGTTCAGACCAACCACTCAATACAAAACAGCAAACATCTTAAAACTAGAGCAAACATGTAAATCAAAAATTCAGTACGAGCTGCTGTTTTCGCCTGCTTTATTTTAACACGCACCTGCCATAATACAGCAAGACACATTCATTCTACCTTCAGTGTTGCCTGTCAATTACAGGCATTGAGAGGATGGAAAATCACATGGCTCAGCATTCCACGCAGCGATTCCTTAAATCAGCGGGAGAGGAATATATCCAGGAGGTCTGAGATGCTGGAACCGTGTTCTCCGGGGAAATATGAACAGAGTCTCATATCAGCCTTGAAGTTGCAAGCACAAGTTACATGGGCCCTAGAGCCTAGAGTTAATCTCTCATATATGGCTTGCATTCAAATATGTAGAATCCCACCCATCTGTAGAAATATAAAAAATCAAACAACGACAACAGTATTTTTAGTTTTCTTTTTAAACGTGTAAACTCTGAACATGCTGGAACCCTACTGCATTTGTGCCAATTATTATTTTTCTGCCCTAAAAGTTTGTGGGCATCCCAGACCGTCAGACGTAGAGATCTCAAAGTTGGTTCCCAATCCTCCCATTACTCAAACTCCCCACCTGCAGCGTCAGGCACTAGGTGGCGCTATAATACGTACAATTTTATTTTAAGCCTGGGACACTTTTCAGCAATTTAGAAATTTCTGAAAAACATTTTTTTTTTTTTTTTGAACTCCTGGTTGGTTCAATCCGCAGGCATTTGACTAATTGGCCTATATCTGCTCAATACAATATCCAAAATTATGAAAACTTGATATGCATAAACAACTGGTCATTCTCAAGATACACACCAAGTTGCTTCAAAATGAGCCGTGAAATGTTATTGTATTAGTCAACAAATATGGCTGTCAACAGCCAATCAAATTTCAGGGATAATAACTTACACTACACTGATCATTATGAAATTGAAATGAGTTAAAAAGCTATCAAAAGGATTTAGATATGGGCTGATATATTTTGAGGCGTGGCCCAGAATGACTAAATGACCAGAATATGCCTGTTTCTTGTAAGCACAATGTGGCAAACATGAAAAACAGGATATTTTAAGACCAATTTAGAGCATACATTTATTATGCTCTAAATGATTAGCCATTTTATATCCATGTGAATGACAGCAGTAATACTGTAAGGCTGTGATACTAAAATCTGTGATCTTCAATGTGTTTAATAGATCAATTATTTTCTCAATCAACATCTGCTTGTTTTTGTACACCAGAAAGCGGTTTTAAATGTTGTACAAAAACACAAAATTGATGTACTCTATTTGAGCTGATAATATATTTATTAAAGTGTTTACATTGTTGTAGTTTCATTAGAATTGTTCGATTCCAGGTTTTTCAGAGTCAACTCCAATTCCCTAACTGCCAACATTGCACACTATGTATACTATTTGCAAGTTAATTCTCCTAAAAAGTCTAACTCTGAGGCTTGACCAACCCAACACAGCAACGCTAACTCAATGGAATGTGTAAGTTTAGAGTGCGACTGTCTGTTTGTCCAACCAATGGCAGAACGGGGAATGTTAAGAAAACATTTTAACAGCTCGGCTAACTCACAAGCACACCGTTACCAGAAAAACATTTAGCGGTTATCTCTATTCACTGGTTATCTCTGTAGTCTCAGTGCCACACGAAGTATCCAAATGCCCAAAATATTGTACAAATCCAATATACACTATATTGCCAAATGTATTGGGTCGCTCCCTTCTAATGAACAGGTTTGACTACTTTAGTAATTTCTATGAGTGCAAATCTTAATGTTAAAGCATATAATGATATTCTAGGAAATTGTGTGCTTCTAATATTATAGCAACAGTTTGGACTCTTTTCTATTCTAACATGACAATGTCTCTGTGTATAAGACAAGGTTCAAAAAGAAAATGATTGATTGAGTCAGTGTGGAAGAACTTGACTGGTCTGCATAAAACCAAGTCCTAATCCCAGTTTAACACCTCTGGTGTGACTGTAAATGCAGACCTTGAGACAAAAACTCATCACCAAACTGTTGCTATAATATTAGAAGCACACAATTTCCTAGAATATCATTATATGATTTAACATTAAGATTTGTACTCATAGAAATTACTAAAGTAGTCAAACCTGTTCATTAGAAGGGGGTGCCAATACTTTTGGCAATATAGTGTATGACGAGCCATTTGTGCAACACCTGACAGGGTGAATAAAGACAAGCGGTTTTCTGTGATGCACAAGCATCTCACAGTTCTAATTAACCTTCCTACCGCTCTAATTAATTAAATTCATGCAAGGTCAAGCGCTATGAATTGAACAATTAAGCACTTACCCGGTATGAGACATTTGCAGTGTTAACTTAGTTAGGTTGAGCCTTGAGTGCAGCAGAAACGAGTGAATGCAGGGGGTTTGGGTGTGTTTCCAGCAGCCTGCTTGGCACATCTGCTGATGGTGGCACGTGTATGATCGGGGAGCGCTCGCATGTGTTATTCTCTATCCATCTGCCCACAAGTCATCACGTGAAAGTCGACAGAGGGCAAGAAACTGCGAAGAAACCTGGCACCAGCACTTTCTAGTTTTATGGTCCTCGTTGCAACTTGAGCCTGAGATACCACCAGGGTAATGAGGCAGTTGGACACAACAGCTTGCTGATGTTCCAGAATGGCCCTAATAACTAGGTATCATTTACAATGCCGGTCCCCCCAAGACCTAACCCATTCCTGTCTAGCAGTGTGTAACCTGCCAACTGTTCCTGTCCTCGGGACATCCTTCGATTTGGCGCTCGTACAGTGTTCGGATGTGACAGCAGGCCTGACACAGTCCTTTGTGGGATTGTTAGCAATATTGTTGTGACTCCTCATCAACCTCAACTCAGAGAACAATACACAATGTATTATTTCTATCATCTTTGGTAAAGTATAAAGGACCTTCAAGGCCTTCCGCAGCACTGGAAATATGATAACTTTCCATCCATTTCACTTGTCACAAGACTTCACTTGAGTTTAACAGTAATTAAGGTAAACAAGGTCAAAAAGTGCATTTAACTTTTATTGTACTTCCAATTGAAATGATGTACACTTGCATGTACACTATATTGCCAAAAGTATTGGGTCACCCTTTCTAATGAACAGGTTTGACTACTTTAGTAATTTCCATGAGTACAATGTTTAAGCATATAATGATATTCTAAGGAATTGTGTGCTTCTAATTTTATAGCAACAGTTTGGAAAGTTTTGACTTTAAGTGCAGACCTTGAGCCAAAAACTCATCACCAAACACCAATGACTTGTACATACACTATATGGGCAAAAGTATTGGCACCCCCTTCTTTAGAACAGAAAGAAGGCACTTTCAAATCTGTGACAACATAGATGAAAACATAATTCATGTATTTAAAGATTGTATTTCCATCTCTGTTGCAACAGTTTTGTAAGTATCTAAAATGACTGAACCCATATGTACAAGTCATTGGTGTTTGGTGATGAGTTTTTGGCTCAAAGTCTGCATTTACAGTCACACCAGAGGTGTTAAAATGGGATTAGGACTTGGTTTTATGCAGACCAGTCAAGTTCTTCCACACTGACTCAATCAATCATTTTCTTTTTGAACCTTGTCTTATACACAGAGACATTGTCATGTTAGAATAGAAAAGAGTCCAAACTGTTGCTATAATATTAGAAGCACATAATTTCCTAGAATATCATTATACGCTTTAACATTAAACATTGTACTCATGAAAATTACTAAAGTAGTCAAACCTGTTCATTAGAAGGGGGTGCCAATACTTTTGGCAATAAAGTGTACCTCGTATGATCCTCCAGGTCATTTGGCCTTAATTTGATGGTTTCGATTGAATTGTGCTTAGGTGGGTGTCCAAAATATGAGCTGGCTCGCAATCATTTGGGTGTATTTCATAAACATTTATAATGATGAAATTCGATTGCTTAATGGTGCAACTAAAATTACAATATCTTAAGTTGTATTTAGCAGTCAGAACACCAGAGGCTCTGGGAGGCCAAAATAATGGCTGGAAGACATGCCTTTCCATGCAGCGTGTCCAGTTTAATCTGAAGAAGAGTTCTAGTCTAAGAAGAGCCTTACTGAACAAACTCGAAAAACCAAACTCACCCAGTTATCTGACCACTAACCACTAAACTGTAAGATATCAATAGCTTGTTATGTAACTTCTCTGGAGAAAATTATACACCTGCTTCTAAACACCCTGAGCTCTGAAAATATTTTCAATGTTTTATTCGGATGGGGCTCGTTTTGCCAGAGGAGATTGGGGGGGGGGGGATTCGTCGTTCACAGACGTACTGCGTGATTTTAATTCCGTGTGAATCGAGCCTGTCTTTGATTTTACCTTTAACTTCAGAAAACCATAGGGAGAAATTCCTGTTTTCGGGCCTCTGAGAAATCTAATCCCATGCAGACAGAAGGTCTGTCATTGTGGTATATTATTATTTTCCTCAACACTTCTCCTCGTTTGTTTTGACCTTTGTCGAGCACCTTAACTAGTGTTTTCTCAGGGTGTGCAGATTCTGCTCCACCTGCATTATGGATTTTTACATCCAACGAAAAATAGCATCAATATGAATAAGACGATGCTGATCACAGAAACTGTGATAGTAACGTTATATATTTGTACATACTGTGTACATACATTAACATTTACATTTAGTCATTTAGCAGATGCTTTTATCCAAAGCGACTTACAAATGAGGACAATAGAAGCAACCAAAATCAACAAAAGAGCAATGATATGCAAGTGCTATAGCAAGTCTGTTAGCTTAACGCAGTACAAGTAGCAAGGTTTTTTTTTATTATATAATAAATAAAAAGAAACCAGATAGAATAGAAAAAGAATAGAGCAAGCTAGTGTTAGAGGCATTTTTGCTTCTGTTAATTGTATTATAAATAAAAAGCAAACAAATAGAATACAAAAAGATTAGAGAAGCTAGTGTTAGTAAGTTTGTTTTTTTTTGTTTTTTAAGGAAACAAGCAGAATAGAGTGCAAGTCTTAAAAGGGCAAGATTTTTATTTTTTTTTAAGAATAGAATTAGAGTAGAGAGTGCTATAGTTAGAGGGTCAGATAAAGATGGAAGATATGTGTTTTTAGCTGATTCTTGAAGATGGGATTGAGTTGGGCAGGTCACCAGGAGGGAACAGTTAATGTAAATGTCTGTGAAAGTGATTTTGTGCCTCTTACCAATAAAGCATCGTTCACTTGCAGAACACAAGCTTCTAGAGGCACATAAGTCTGAAGTAATGAATTTTGGTAAAGGGGTGCGGAGCCAGTGGTGGTTTTGTTGGCAAACATACATACTGTATTGTATAAATTCTGTATATGTGTATATGTACATTTTGTATTACAGGTATGTGTATATATTTTGTATGCTGTATATTTTGTATATTTTAAGTGCGCTGTTTGGAGTATGCACCAAATACTTTCACAAACCACTACACTTCAGTGTTTTGGTGGTGTGACAATAAAGGTGATTTGAATACTTAACTAAAACTATATTCAACCTTAGTTTTATACATAATTACATATATAAGCATTCTTTCAAAATATATATACTGAATTAAGTTAGTGAAAAATGAATAGCCTACAAATCCTAGCAAGCTATTCATATCAAGTTTATTTTATCATGCGCAATAATTCAATATAATGATTTTGTGTTATTATTTGTATGACTGTGTATTATGTGCACTTCAGATCACAGGGCTTTCAATGCCGCCCACATCCAAATCCTCCCACCATAACTGAAGCTTCAGTATTGATTAGAAAACTAACCCTGTCTCAGTCATTTGATAGTTTCCTTGTAATATGATATTATGTCATTTCTTTTTAAATTTGAGCAAAACTGTATTTATTTATTATTTATGTATTTAAAGGGGGCATAACACACACAGTTTCACCCAATCTCATGTTAATCTTGAGTACCTATAGAGTAGTACTGCATCCTTCATATCTCCAAAAAGTCTTTAGTTTTGTCATATTTATAAAAGAAAGATACAGCTTTGCGATTCTTTCCGAAAACAGCCGAGCTCCTGGAGGCGTGTAGTGGGCGGAGCTAAAGAGTGACGAGCACTTGAGCACCGATCACCAACAAAACACAGACATTTGATGCCGTTTCACTTACCATCTGCAGTTCTGAATCATGACCGGGATCTTTTATAGCTGGGACCACTCCAGCTTTCAGAAAAACAAACTACATCCACTGTTCACGTAACACTGGGTTCTTCGGGAAGCTGAACAAGTTTATCTTTCCCTCACAACCAAAAACACACTTCTTTAGAGAGATTGTTCCCAAGCGAGTCGTTGATGGGTGCGCTCTTGCTCTCGCTCTGGGGTGCGTTTCCCAAAAGCATCGTTAGCTAACTATGGTGGTAAGTCTCATTGAACTCCATTGGTAACAACGGAACTTGCGACCATAGTTGCTTTTGGGAAACGCACACCTGGTCGATGCGTGTGTGGGCGTGTTCCTCCGGGAGAAATGCCCATATAAGGAGTTCCACCGTCGTTTACGTCAGCAAGAGCCACGATCGAAAAAAAACTCTCCGAAACTTGTACTTGAACCTGGAAGTGAAATTTTTGGCCCAGAAATACAGTTATACATCCAAATTGTTTTTTTTTAAACTTTGTCCATGCTTAGCATGAGAATCCAACTCTTCAACAGTGTAAACAACTCTGAATGCATGAAACAGCATTGTACCCCCCCCCCCCTTTAATTATTTATTTTATTTTTATTTATTTTTTGCTGTTGCTCTTAAGTAAAAATTGCTCTTATAAACATTTTTATATAGTATGCAACACTCTAAAAAAAATCCCACATACTAGAACTTAAAAATTAAGTTCAGCTGTTGCCCAAGTATAATCAAACTGGCTTTACAAGCAATTTCAACTTAAATTATATTAAACTGGCACAAAAATTAAGTTAAATCTTATATAACTTAAAAATAAAATGTACATTTGTGAAATTCAACTTTGATGAGTGAAAAAAATATATAATTATAACGTTACCATGACTTCTTGATCACATAATTTCTTATAGTGATGTATGTAAATATAATAAAGAACAAATTGCCTTCTCTATGAAGCATTAAACATATTCCAACCATCTCAGAGACAATTAGAAAAATGTTGTCTTGGTGCCCTGGATATTTATTTGTTTGTTTGTTTATATATACAGTAACATCATAACTCTGTTGTCTCCTGATGCAACTGTTTTGCATTTTTATGGACACAAATGTTCTTAAACTCTTAAAGATGCTGCAGGAGACATTGCTTCCAGAAGAGAAGGTGAATGTAGGTTTTTGTAAATGTCTTATCAGTTAATTGCTTAATATTATCATTATGACTGCAAATGCTAACTTTTGCTTTATAGTTCTAACGCTATAAATTCCCATAAATTCTATTTTGAGAGGTTTTGTCATACATTTGGATGAGTTTTGAGCAATCCATTGGGCTGGGTAAATTGTTCTGGTTATATCCAGTTCAGTTGAAATGCGTCCTAATGAAAGACGACTGGAGGGTGAGGACATGAAATCAGGGAATGCTTGGTACCTTTCCGTCTTTTCTTTGCCAAAGGTGACTTCCACATAACTAGTCCAAATGGAAACCGAAAGGTTAACAGCCTTTGAAACTGTCGCCAGTGGTTCCTGCACTGTTTACCTGAGGGGTTCAGTATTACCTCACTTAGATTTATTGAAAGCGAGTCCGTCCCAGAACAAAACGGGCCACAAAACAGACCGTTTACGAGCCAGGCATAAATCCACCGGGGTGTAGCTCGCATCCAAAAACAAGCTCTTAACATGCATGATACGCCTGTCAGGGGAGGGAAAAACAAGGTGTCATTTCGGTCACTTTGAGAAAGTGAATTCACAACAGATGCTTATTTATATATTTCTCAGAGTTGATGCAATTACGTAGGCACTCTAAAGCACATTTTATTATGGGAAGAGCATGGAGACAAATGAAACCCCTGCAGAGGCTCAGGTTAATTAGCCAATTACGTATTCATTTTATATCATCCTTGGCAGGGAGAGAAGCTTTATCACCCCCACCTAAACTGCTTATTAAAGACGAGTTTAGATGCGCTGAGAAGATAGATGCACGCGTCCGGCTCTATGCATAAGAAAAAAGGAAAATCCCGGAAGAGTAATCTTGAGATAATAGATATTATGGATGTTCTGTGTTCACAAGACACAATGAGTTATCCAATTACCACCCTGCTTAGGTAGCACTTGTATGAAAAGATTAATGCTCTGCAGGTTTGTCCCACATGGAATGTCTCTTTAAAGCAACTCATTCGAGAACGTAAGGAAAACAAGTCCAGGGTGTTGTATATTAATCAACGAGGGATAACAAATCACATCTGGGGAAGAGTAACATTAAGTACATGCATGTGAAAGGGCACAGAGGTAAATAACGAGACAACTAGGGAGCGCACACCTTGTTATGGACAGACTCATACTGCAGAGCCAAAGAGCTTCTTCCTGAGATCATGCAATTTAAAGTGGTTACAATCTGAAAAGTACAGATTCAGAATGAATGAATACATCACTTTTAGGTGATTTGTGTCATTTTTGTGATGAATATGCAGAGACAACTATGAGTAAGTGAATCGTTAGTTCATTTCCCCCAAAAAAACAAAACACTGTAGTGCCTTAAAACATTCATCAGTATGTTTATACCCAGCATGACTTGAGCTAATGAAGTAGCAGCAGAGACCATCTAACAGTACTGGGTAGTTACTGATTACATGTTACCAGTGATGGGAATAACGGCGTTATAAATAAACGGCATTACTAACGGCGTTATTGTTTTCAGTAACGAGTAATCAAACTAATTACTGTTTCCCCCGTTACAACGCCGTTACCGTTACTGACAATAAAATGCGGCGTAACTATAATTTATTATAATATTATTATCATTTTATGTTTCAGTTCATCTGAATAGATGCGCAGTGTAGCTGTATTTGACATACCGTAAACTCTAGTGTGAACACACACACAAACACACACACACACACACACACACACAGATACAGAGCGAGAGTCTTTCATAACATGCAGAATTGACGCGCTACATGTAAACGATATTCTTTGTTGTGTTTTCGTGTCAAAATAACGGAGTTCCTTTGGAATTCTTCAGCTTTTAAGAACTGCCGGGTTCTCTGTTAGTGGGCGGAGCTAATGCGCAAACCACAATCTCATTGGCCGGCGCTCACCTATTATCCTCCCTGTTTTGATTTCAGCGAATCAATTCGAGCGAATGCAGACTATGTGATTAATATTCATGAACCTAGCAGCTCATTTATCCTTAGTGCGTTTTATATTGTTATTAGTGGTATAATTTGTAGTAGTTTTGTTATCTTATCAATTTTTCCCCCTTTTTTATAGAAACACTAAATGACAAACAATATCTTAAGCACCAGTCCTAAGTTCAGTCAACATGACAAATATGAATTCATACTTGGTTATTCTAATTACTAAAGTTCTATCATCATATAATGCTAAATTATCATAATATCATATTATAATGCTTAACTAACTGATGCTAAGTGTCAGTAGATAAATAGTGTCGATTAATGTACAATGTTTTATAATAATAATTTATTCTATTTGGTGTCCATTTCATTCATTTAACATATTTAATATTGGGGCATCCAAGTTATTTGACATTTGAATTTTTTTATTAAAAGTAACGCAATAGTTACTTTCCCTGTGTTACGAAACTGCCAGACACATAGGTAAGTGAAAGGAGATATAGTTTATTGCAGGTTTTGAGGAGACAACAGTGGTGATAGTCCTTGAGTGAGGTAAGTTGCTTCTCTTGATAGTATTGTGGATAATGAGCTGGGATTAAGACTGTGCCTCTTTCTCCTGGCAGGTTTGTGGCGAACTGGAATCCTGGAGAGCACGAAAGTCTATAGAGTTCACAGATGAACAGGTAACTGGTGGTGAGAGGGAAGACAGAGGGTAAGTATCATCAGGTAAGTAATGCAGGAAAGTATACTCAGCTAGCATTCAGCTGTAGAGTGGCGGTCCATGTAGTATCCACAAGATTCACTGTGTTGGCAGCTATGTGACTTCAAGATCTGACGATGACTGGAGTGAGGAGTGAGCTTAAGTAGAGCAGGGGTGATGAGCTGTGAAGATGAGGAGCAGGTGTACATGATAATTAATCAGGTGCAGGTGAGGGTGATCAGTGATGGTGGAATACGGGCCATTCTGTGACAGTACCTCCCCCTCCCGGACGGCGCGTCCCGCGACGTAATAACAAAACCTGGGAGGGGGGGTGGGCGCCCTGGATGTCGGTGGAAGACATGGACACAGGGAGGGCATCCAGGGCGGAACCGGAGTCAGGAAGCCATGGCGGGACAGGAGGTTCAGGAGGGGCTTGGGGAGGCCATGGCGGATCCGGGGCTTCGGGAGGCCATGGCGGATCTGGAGGCTCGGGAGGCCATGGCTTATAACTTTTGTGCGGCCATGGTGGGTCAGGGGTCTCCGTGGCCTTAGCTCTGGGCCCGGCCACCCAGGCAGAGGATATATAGCCCCCCCCAAAATTTTCATGGGGAAGCTCCCCTCTGGTGGGCACTCTGGAGGAACGGGCACTAGGGGGCGCTCAGGAGAAGCAGACACTAGGGGGCGCTCTGGAGGAGCAGACACTAGGGGGCGCTCTGGAGGAGCAGACACTAGGGGGCGCTCTGGAGGAGCGGATTCAGAACGGCTGGACGGAACCAGCGGGAATACAGGACTGCTGGGCGGAACCAGCGGGAACTCAGGACGGCTGGGCGGAACCAGCGGGAACTCAGGACGGCTGGGCGGAACCAGCGGGAACTCAGGACGGCTGGGCGGAACCAGCGGGAACTCAGGACGGCTGGGCGGAACCAGCGGGAACTCAGGACGGCACTGGCGTGGAGCAGCCACTGGAGGGCACTTGCGTGGAGCAGCCACTGGAGGGCACTTGCGTGGAGCAGCCGCTGGAGGGCACTGGCGTGGAGCTGCCACTGGAGGGCACTGGCGTGGAGCTGCCACTGGAGGGCACCGGCGTGGAGCTGCCACTGGAGGGCACTTGCGAGGAACAGCCTCTGGAGGGCACTTGCGAGGAACAGCCTCTGGAGGGCACTGGCGTGGAGCAGCCACTGGAGGGCACTGGCGTGGAGCAGCCACTGGGTACCCTGTCATCCCCTCAAATTCAACCAAGACCCCCAAAGGCACGAGTCCCTCTGCCTTTGGCGGGTCTGGGGAAGCCGCAGGCGGCGGAACCATCATCGCCGCGGACGGAAGCATCATCGTCACTTCAGACATCGGAATCATCCTTCTCTCATTGTGTGGCGGAACCATCATCGTCGCTTCAGACATCGGAATCATCCTTCTCTCATTGTGTGGCGGAACCATCATCGTCGCTTCGGGCAGAGCTCCGACTCGGGATCGAAGACACTCCAGACACTTGAAGACTGTCTCCTGCCAGGTGAGGCCGAAAGTGTCTGGGAGCTTCAAGGGATGATGGGCTGTAATCCCGAGCCGGAATAAGAGCTTGAGGGCTCGATCCTCTAGCGCGCTGGAGAGGGCGAAAGGCACGAATTCCCTCACAAAATCCAGCGGGTCATGGATTCCATAAGCCCTCGAAATGAATGCTGCCGCCTCCATTTAGATGTGGTCCGCACACTTCTTCAGTCTTGGTCAGATCTTCTGTTACGAAACTGCCGGACACATAGGTAAGTGAAAGGAGATATAGTTTATTGCAGGTTTTGAGGAGACAACAGTGGTGATAGTCCTTGAGTGAGGTAAGTTGCTTCTCTTGATAGTATTGTGGATAATGAGCTGGGATTAAGACTGTGCCTCTTTCTCCTGGCAGGTTTGTGGCGAACTGGAATCCTGGAGAGCACGAAAGTCTATAGAGTTCACAGATGAACAGGTAACTGGTGGTGAGAGGGAAGACAGAGGGTAAGTATCATCAGGTAAGTAATGCAGGAAAGTATACTCAGCTAGCATTCAGCTGTAGAGTGGCGGTCCATGTAGTATCCACAAGATTCACTGTGTTGGCAGCTATGTGACTTCAAGATCTGACGATGACTGGAGTGAGGAGTGAGCTTAAGTAGAGCAGGGGTGATGAGCTGTGAAGATGAGGAGCAGGTGTACATGATAATTAATCAGGTGCAGGTGAGGGTGATCAGTGATGGTGGAATACGGGCCATTCTGTGACACCCTGGTAATAAGTTACTTTTATAATGATGTAACTCAGTTACTATTTGTGAGAAGTAACTAGTAACTATAACTAATTACTTTTTTAAAGTAATGTGTCCAACACTGCATGTAACCAGGATTACATTAAATGAAGTACTTGCAATTAGATTATATAAAATTTTCTCTTAATCAGACTATAATTACTTTTTTATTGATTACATTATTACATATTGTTCACACAATAACAATAAATTATTCATACTTCATTGATTCTTCCTAATTCTTCTTTTACATCTTTTAAATGTTACTTTCTAAAATATCTCACCACTTACATGCATTCAGAAAATCTTCAAAAAAAAGTCCAATTTGACCACTGAATTTACAAAAATCATCAGTTTTAAGAAGTGTTTTCTCATCATTTCAACACAGCAACATCTACTGATGAACACATTAATTTTTATTTGAATTATCACGAAGTAGTTTTTTAACCATGCATTACTATGTCATTTGGGAGGCTTTTGTCTTTCAAACACATTAAAATGCACAAATTTGTGTTATTTCTTATTTACATATAATTCAGGGATTACTAAACTTTGTCAGCTGAACCTCTTTCACCTAATATATTTACTTGAAATAAACCCTGAGATTTTAAAGTAAAATTAATAATGAACACATTTGCATGTTCACGGTTCACATGACATGCAGGTAAACAAATAATATATTTCATCTTCTTTAATAAGTGTTTATTTTGACTACAATTATTTATTGTACTTTAAAATTTTTATGATTTAATTATTATGTTAATAACAATGAATGGAACATATTTTCTTTCTTTTAGTATTTTTTTCATTCAATATTGTTCAAGATTATCCTATTGAAATCAATGTGATAAACACATTAAGTCAAAAGTAATCTAAAAGCAATCAAAAAGAAGTCTAGTTATATTATCTAAAATGTGTAATGTAATGGATTATGTTACTGACTACAATTTTTGTCATGTACTTTTTAATCAGTAACGGAATACAGTTTTTAACTGGTCCAAACTGATTTTTTCAGCATTATATTATGACTCTTACAGTCAGAGATTGGTGCACAGCTCCTGTTCACGGTAAATGTTGAATCTTCATCCCAGTTACTCAGGAATCACTCAGCTTTATCATTCAGTGCATGTTCGAACGATCAGGTTATTTCTCCGTCATTTCTATCAGATTGTTCAGAACGACGAAGCTCCACAGATGCTGTTTATCCATCCCGTTCTGTCCTCCTCTCCTCCTGAGACGCTGATCTCAGTTCTGCGGTTAATTAAGTGATGCTGGTCCATTTGGGAGGCTAATCTGTGTGACACGTGTTACTGGCGTGTGTCAGATAAGAGCTGTGGAGCGAGTGAGTGACAGCTCGACTGATGATTGTCCTCAGGGAACGCAGGACTGTTTGCTTTGTGCCACAAGACATAATTTAATTGGCACGGCACACTGTTATATAAAATCAGGAATGGCAAACTTACAGTACAGCGAAAGGTGCATATGACTGAGAAATAATATGTGACCATGGAGCACAAAACCAGTCATAAGTGTAATTTTTTTGAAATTGAGATATATCATCCGAACGCTGAATAAATGAGCTTTCCATTGATGTATGGTTTGTTATGATAGGACAATATTTGGCTGAGATACAACTATTTGAAAATCTGGAATCTGAGGGTGCAAAACAAATCTAAATATTGAGAAAATCACCTTTAAAGTTGTTCAAATGAAGTTCTTAGCAATGCATATTACTAATCAAAAATTAAGTTTTGATATATTTATGGTAAGAAATTTACAAAATATCTTCATGGAACATGATCTTTACTTAATATCCTTATGATTTTTGGCATAAAAGAAAAATCAATAATTTTGAGCCATACAATGTATTTTTGGCTATTGCTACAAATATACCTGTGTTACTTATGACTGGTTTTGTGGTCCAGGGTCACATGTGTCAATGAAGATGACCTTATACCAACCTAAGACTCTGTTTCTCATAATATTTAAACAATCAAGTCATGGTTTTTCTATCAGCAGAACTATTGATGCCAAATTCACCCAATTGACCAGGGGTGCGTTTCCCAAAAGCATCGTTAGCCAACTATGATCACACGTTCTGTCATTTCCAACATAGTGCAATGATTCGGTGTTTCCCGAAACCATAGTTCAAACTAACATTCGCAAACAGCATCGCAAACATACGTGGTTGTAACTACAGCTCTCGGCCTGTGGTTAGAAGCATAGTTTCTGGGCATAAATAAATATGCTCTTGGGCACAATAAGCAAGCTAACATGCAGTACAGTCTATATCTTCCATTCTATCTGAATATAAATGCATTTGAATCAATGTATATTAGTACGTCCTCAATAAGCGCCATTTTTGAAGAGTGTTTATAAATGCCTAAGGGAACCCTTGAGTATGACACAAGAGGGAACCCGCGATGAATCAATCATCAAATAAAGCAAAAAACAGTTAATTAGTCATTAGGTGCCATGTTCAATACAGCAGCATCTTAGAGATCTCTAATCAGTTAAATAGCAGGAATTATTACTCCACCACATGCGTGTGACGTCATTGACAATGGCCCTATATTGTTGATCTAATGTGGTTCAAATGATGGAGATGTGACCGTTTTCGGGAAACAGTCGTGACAAGTTAGTTTGTTTCCACAGCAATGCATCGCACTAAGGTGGTTAATCAGCGAGTTACATCATTGTACGGAAACGCAGCCCTGATCGATCAAACGGGTTTGCACCAAGCTCTGACTCTGTTCGTGATTCAGTTTGATTCATTTGGACAGTTCACTCATACTGAATCGTTTGCAATGGTTCCTCACCCTGAATAAAACAGAAATCAAAAGAGCTCTAGATGAGGTGGATATTTACCTACAATACACTGAAGAAAACAAAACTTGCAAATGTCTACTATTGTCTGTCAAAAGCCTTATTCGAATGGGATTAGTTTTACATGGAGAGGTGGGGTAAAGTAATTTTTACCAGAGCTTCTCAGTGATTTTAGTCCCGTCCGATAGTGCCATCTCAGTAATTATTACGGACGATGTCAGTAAAGATTACGGCGATTTTTACCTTCTGTAAAAAGGTCCGGAAGAATTACCTCAGGTAATACTAATCCCGTGCGAATAGACCAGCAGTAAATATGTACGTAAATAATCCTATTTAAAAGTAGGTGTTCTGCGTTTTTTTTCCACGCTTGAAGAAGCATTCAGTTGCGTTCTAGGTGGTGGGACAAGTCTGTGACAAACCTCGAATGTTTTCTGCATATGACAACGCATACCATTCAGATCAAAAAGAAGGTCGAAAGCACTTGTTAGAGGCACAAAACTTCTGTTAGCTTTAGGTAAGTGCCTATTGCAAACAGAAGCCAATCATAATTTAATTAATAAATCGATCGAGCACGCACATGACGACAGGGAGGTGACGGCGGTGTGTAAATCGAGTTACTCTTCCCACTTCTGGTAGTTTTACTGAGATTTCCAGCCCGATCTCACGGCAATTCGTACATATTTTACGAGGTGGCTAATTCGTACGACCTCACTCGTACAAATTCATACGATGTTTTCAAAATCGTACGTATTTTACGAGTTGGCAATTCGTATGAATTTGTACGAATGACCTACACCTAACCCCACCCCTAAACCTACCCGTCACTGGGGTTTAGGCAAATCGTACAAAATCATACGAGTTAGGTCGTACGAATTCGTACGAATTAGCCACCTTGTAAAATACGTACGAATTGACCATTAATATTACAGACGTCCTGTGGTAAATTAACATTACTCCATCTACCCTTGTGAAACTAATCCAGTCTGAATAGGGCTAAAGACGAAGTAGCTTTTTTATTGCATGTGCAGCTTGTGAACGTCTGAAAAAGACCATTTATATCCATAAGAGTATCAAAAAGAAGAGTATAAAATATGGGAACACTTTTATTTTTGCCTGTGAAAGCTGGAAATGCACCTGGTTGATGCTGATGGTAATTTAAAGCTTCAATCCTAAAGAAATATTTCAGGGTCAAGATGTGTTCTGGAAAACACAATATTTCTCATTGGCAAAGTAATTCTGCTTACGCTAAAGGCTAGAGCAAACAGCAGGAGGCAAAGCGTCTGATAATGCAAATCTTGCTATTAAAAATCAATTAGCCTGGAATCAAATGCTTTGTTTACAATGTAATTCAAACATAAATGCTTTTCCTCTGCAAAATGGGGACGACACATAAAGCAAAGGTCAGGAGTGTGATGATGCTCCGGCTATTAACTCAGTGAGAGGCAGTTATCTGAGCTTGAATTACAGCAGCAATCTGATGCGCTCATAAGCACTTATGGCCTCCTCCATGACTAGAAACAATCACTGGAATATTGTCCTCATATTGCATTTCAGTAGTCAAAACAAGAAATGACAACTTTCATGCTTGCATTTGTTCTCCTTCGGTGGCCGCTTATGTCAGTTTTGATCGCTCTTTGCTGCAAACGCTCCGCTGGAGTCAAAGTATACTGACAAAAACACATCTTACAGTTCAGTGAATCTGTCTGCTGCGACACCCCATCAAACAACAAGTTCCCAGCTCTTATCTATCATCCCTTTGCCCTTATATATTGTTTTTCACTCTGCACTACTTAATTGAATGTCAAAGAATGATGAACTGAGAAGATACGCTTTCTAATGTATGACACACCTAATTACTCCCTGAACTCAAATGATGATTGTGAATAAACAGGTTTGTAATGTATTCAGACTGTCAGATTGGTGATCTTTGCCCCAGACAAGATGCTTAGGAAAATAATAATAATAAAAATGTCAAAAGTGAATTACTGTTAATTAAAGCTGTTGCAGGTTTATTATAGTTAACTAAAAATGAAACTAAAATTAAAACATTTAAAGGACATCTTTATGCAAAATCCACTTTTACATGATGTTTGAACATAAATGTGTTGGCAGTGTGTGAACACAACCACCCTATAATAATAAAAATCCACCCACTCCTTATTTTTTAACCCTCGTTAAACCAAATTAGTCTCACTAGGCCTGCCATGTTGATTATCTATGCAATATGACATCACATTGCTTAGGCTCCGCCCACAGCTGCTGACTGACAGTCCAGCATTACTGTAGTTACACCCTCAGCGAGTTATTTAGTTATACGCTGACCTACATTTTCTCCGCACTCGAGCTGTAACGTCAACAATGTCTCGTAAGCAATCCTGTTGTTCTGTGTTTGGATGTAAGACTGAACATAAGAGTCTTCATTTTCTCCCAACATCTGAGCTGCTGAGGACGCAGCGGATTACTTCTGTTTTTCAAGGTAATGCGCCACAAAATCTTCCTAAATACATTTATGTCTGCGCAAATCGTTTCACTACAGACTCCTTTGTGAATGTCATGTCGTTACAGTGCTCAGCTAACATTTTAACCGTATTTGTGTGCGTATGTTATCTAAGTGTTTTAATTGATAAGCACCACGCTTGTGAGATTAGTTCGCATAAGCTCTGTAACATTGCACTGTTTCTTCTCACTTTCAGTGCATTTGGCTTCCCATATGTACGGCTCTCGCTCTCAGTCATGTTGCTTCTACCGGCTGTTTATTAAGTATATGTATGCAAAGCAGAGACGTATATGTGGTGCCCTCTTCTGGAGACGGGGCGGGAATATGCAGCTCATTTGCATTTAAAGTGATGCACACCAAAACTGCTCTTTTTTAGATACGCCCCCAAAAATGACATTTTCCAGATGTATTTTGAGCTGAAACTTCACAGACACATTCTGCAGACACCCAAGACCTATATTACATCTTGTAAATAGGGGCATAATAGGTGCCCTTTAAAACTATTAAAAAACCCAATTGTCACTTGAAGTAAATGTTAAATGAAATAAAATAAAACAGAACAACTTTATTTTTCAGCTAGTTACCAAGACAACTTCCTATTTTAGTTTACCTTGATGTACTAAAATAGCTAAAACTAAAACTGAAAGAAAAATGAATAAAAACTATATGGGCATTTTAAAAAGCAAAGTGATTTTTAAAAATGACAAATTGCTGAAACTTTATCTAAAATTTAAATAAAAGCAGAAAATCTAAAAATCTAAATATTGATAAAAATGGTAATATTATTTCAATGATGCTAAAATAACACTGAGATGGTGATTTAATTTGTGTGTCAGATATATATTAATGCCTGAACTGAACAAAGATATATGGATAAAAAAAGAGTATTATTATTATTATCCATAACACAAATAATGCATATTTAGTAATACTAATAATAATATTGGTCATATAATTTATGCATACAATAATAATAGTCATGAACCAGCAGCAGTCATGAACAGAGTCACAATTTATCAATACATCTATAACAACACATGGAAAAAAATACATTTTACATAAATGGCATTGTTCTATAACATCACATTAAATAACGCTTCATCATTTAAAGCCATTGATAAAGTATGATGGGTAACAGTCCAAAATAGTGACAGTGTAATTGCAATCACTGCATCTAATAGTTATCTTATGCTTACTAATTCTTTGTTTTAATTGGCGTGATGATTTACCAACATAACCAAAACCACAAGGATATTGACATAAATATCATGTGTAGATGTACAAGTAATAACATGATTAATAACAATATATATATTTATTTTTTACCAGTCCTTAGGTGTAAATAAATAATTAATTAAATATATAAATATACCATATGTTGGCATAAATTGCTGTGCAACTGACTTGGAGATAAAAATTTGTCAAGACATAGGAAGCCATCTCTATTAGATATGAATAGGACTGAATGTCTCCTCGCTCAGCAAGATAATGTTTAAGTGCACTAAGGCCCTTCTCCTGTGAGATAGTTATACTACACACTTATCTATTACCTGCAGGTGTGTGAGGATAATTACTCATTCTGAATATATTTCCTTTCCAATTGAATTTTACTTTTGTATTTGAGTATGTCGAAGACAATTATTGCTTATCTCTATAAATAACAATTTATTTGGAAGTAAAATGTTTCATTATTTATATTGGCTTGGAATTAAGATGAATGTCATCCTCAGATCATTAATGCTTTCATGAAAGCAGTATTTGATTTGGCTGGACTCCTCAAGGGAAGAGCTTCAGATGAAGACACAGCAGCTCTGAGGATGGACCAGTTCAGCCTCCAGCTCCATCATCCCGCTGGATCACAGAGACGTGTCATTATCTGGAGCAGACCTCCTCTCAGAGGAGTCCCGGCCGTGCGGCTCTGTCGATTAAGAGACAAACTGACAAGAGCTTGATGGATGGACTTGAATCAACCACTTCACTTTCCTCTGAGACCTCAGTAAAATATCTATTTTCCACTCATTGTCAGAGGACTGTTATGTACCTCCAACAAATAAGCGGGGACGAAAACAACGGCTAATTTGCTGAACAAGGCATTTTTCTTCCCCCATAAGACGTCAGAATGCAGTGATAGTGTCTGTGTAAAATAAATAAATCAGCAGTAATAAATGGAGATGAAGACTCCAGGCACCGCTCTTTCTTGTGGTGCCAGATGTGTATTGATTTTCATGCATATTTACTTGTGTTTGGCTTCTCGGCTCGGCTGTGTTTTACAGTCAGTGGAGGCTGAATCTGTTGTTCAGGGAATGCACAGCAGATCATTTAGGGGAAGGACTTTGTGGGAAAGCAGACAGGATCAATTGAAAATGGCTGATTATTGGAATAGATTATTTGCCGGATGATATACTGGAAAATGCAATAGCTACTTTGTATGTGTGTGCATGCATTTGCTTTGAAAAAAGACAACAACAACAAAAAAATGTAAAGAAAAACTTTTTTTTCCAGCTAGTTACCATGGCAACTTCCTATTTTAGTTTACCTTGATGTACTAAAATAGCTAAAACTGAAACAAAAATGAATAAAAACTATATGGGCAATGGGCAACTAAATGTGATTTTTAAAAATAACAAAAACACAACAACATTGCTGAAACGTTATCTATTTTTTTTTTTTTTTTTTTTAAATACATAAATAAAAAAACTGACAATTTAAACAAGAACAAATTAAGTGATGACAGAAAAAAACATTTTGAGATAATTGAAGCCACAGCTAAATGAGACATTTGTTATTAAGGGTTAATGGGATGATTGTTGTAAGTTTATTGAAATAAAATGTTGTAAAATTAATCATGTTTTATATATACAGTTTTCTTATTAAATGATTATAAAAAATATTCTAATATATTGTTGATTGGCTATAAATCCTCACAGTGTTAAACAACAAAGGTACTGGAATTGGCAGATTTAACCTTGGTGGTACTTGATGGTATCTACTTCATTTATTAGAATTTACATTAAATGTGCAGATATATAGGGCTGTGAATTGATTAAAATATGAAGATTTAAGTCATATGCAGAATAGGAATTTTCTTTGGAAAATTTCCAAATTTAATATCCATCAAAGGATCAGATTTACTAGAGTCATTACTCTGTATGGAGATATCCACTGTAGATCTTTGCTTTAGTCTGGATCTGAACACAACTGAACTCTGATGTAATTTATCAATGGTCTAAATATTTCCAAAAGCAGTACAGATTGGCTTCCTCTCGTTGGTCCGTTCTGCAGAAGTTAAGACTGCAGAGTCTGAAATAGTTTTCCATCTTGCCATCATGTCTGGATGACCTTGCTCATTTAACCTTGGGGTTCCTGGGCAATAATTCCCAGAGGGTCCCATCTCAGACTGTTGATCATGGTGGAGGATCTCCAGGGCTGTGCTCTTAGTCTGGCCTAATTATTTAATGGAGCACAAAGGTTGTTCAAATCACCCAGTTCCAGCTCGTCTCCTAGGAATTGGCCTTAAGTGAGATTCGATCAATCCCAACATGAAGCTCTCACACTTACCCTCAGTTTACTGTTAGGTGAAGTAATGTCTCTCATGGCTTCAAGAGTAGTTTAGGAACATGAGTGCCTCATGTGTGCAGGTTGATTCATCCCTATAAGAGTGATCAAGGGTCCTTTGAGATTCTGCAGGCTGGACTTCAACTCTACCTGCTCATATAGAGTTCATCCAACTCACGTTAACCACTCATGTAGATTTCTAGCTGTCCGAAGGAGGGGTTAAAGTGCCGCTTTTTTGAAGATGATCTTTCATGCAGTGTGTAAGTGAATGAAAACATTCTGCAAAGTTTTAAATCTGAAAGTGCACCGTGTATAAAGTTATTGTCTCTCAAATGAAAGAATCGACTCTGAATCATTAAAACGAGTCGTTTTTAAAACAAATTCCAAGCTGTTTCATTTCGAGGTCAACATTAGCATATTGCCCGCACTTGTTGCTCGCACAGACCTGGGAAAACTTGATTTTCGCGTTGGTCTGAATGAAAATGCAAATTCATTCTTTGCCACTAGGTGCCGCTTTTGGAGAGTGTTAAAAGCTCACAAACGCTGCTTTAATTGAAATCGACCAATCAGTGCAGATTAGCGTCACGCAAAAGCAGGGGTTTGGAAAAATGAATCGTTGAGCGAATCGTTTGGGAGTCATTGAGCAAGTAAGGTAAAAAATAAATGCATATTATAAAAAAATGAAAGTGTTTTTTGACCTTGGATGCATGTCAACCTGTTGTTGGGGACTCCCAAAACCAAAAACCGGTGTTTTCAGATCATCAGCGCTTTTACGTACTGCAGTGAGAGCATGTGCACATGGTTGCCAGGTTGGTAATATTAAGCAAACTACTGTGCAGAAAATATATGATTTGAGGAGAAAAGCTCTGATATGGGGATTTCAACTCTCTTGGCAGTTTATTCTGTTATACATGTCATTTATGGGTCGAAATTCAGCTAAAACAAATCAGGCTGCATGATAGCGTGAATAAAGCATGATTATAGCATGATTAAATGGTTAATCTTGGTTTGGTCAAAAACATAATTATGATTATTAATCTTAATTATTGTAATTTTAATGTTATTGTCCTATTCATTCATTCAGTCATTTATACATTCATTCATTTATACATTTCATCACAATGATTGCATTTTCACATAAGCACAAATCAAGAGAGCTCACGTGGTTTACTCACAAATTTAGTCGTAATACAGCCAGTCTGAAAGAAAACACTGTGCATTACGTTTTACTTGAGCAGAATATATTCAGTAGAGCTTGCTAAACTCTAACTTACTTGTTTGGTCTTTTTGAGATCATCTGAGTTTTTTTTCATAAAGCAGAGAGAGCATGTGTGAATGTTTGCCAGGTTGGGAAGATTACGTAAACCACTGGGCAGAAAATTTATCGATTTATGAAAAAAGCTCTGATGGGGGGGATCTAAGCTCTTGACATCTGGTAACTGAAAAAAAGAAAGAAAGAAAGAAAACTTGTGGTGGCTTGTTATCAATGCAAGATAATGCAAATGCCAAATTATAATACAACAAATAATCAGCAGGCAATTATCACTGATGGTTATGCTTAACAAATAGACTGAAACAGAAATCACGATTAAAATACAATTCATCATGCAGCCCTAAAAAAACAAAAAACCAAGTCAATACCTGTGCTACAAGGTTTTGACCTTTTCCTAAGTTGAACACACAGAAACAACTCTTTGTTTTGAATCTATATGCTCAACCACGGTTTGGTAAGAAAGTATCGGCCAAGAAAATAAATGCAAATGTAAGTGTATACTTCATTCCCTTTTACCACCAATACGTTCATCATCAAAATGGAAAAATTGTCAGAGTTGCCATACCGCCTACTGACTGAATGATTTATTGAGGCCACAAATTCCTGGTTGATTCACTGTGAATAAAAGGTTTCCACAGCAAGTTGTTATATGAGCGAGAAATCTCCGCTGGCCGCCTCGTACCGGGGGCTCGCCGCTAACATGTCAGCCCACCGCGGCTGATTTATGGCTTGTCATATCAGATGGTAGAAATACTCAAGGAATGAGGCCGAAGTGTGGATGTCTTTCAGCAGGGGGTTTGAGGAGGATAAATTAACGAGTCTCTCTGACTTATGAAAGAATGGTGGCCATCATTATGAAGGAACGTACGCTCTCGTGCTGTGTACGAAATCCTGATGATTCTGTCAAAGGTGTGCAAAGTTATGTTGCTAGCTAAGCACATCCGACCGCTGTTTTTGATGGATACCGAGGCGAAGAAGCTAAGAAAAAAACTTTAGTTTGTAGGTTATTGCGCTGGATTGAGTTGCCTGGCAAATAAAGGTAGTGTTTTATTGTGTGTTTGTGTCTCTACACAGAGTGGTTTATGAGAGAAACTATTATGAAGCATATAGAATAATCAAAAATCAATTTTAGGTGAAAACTTCATCTGAGCCATAGGAATTCTGATTTCACCTTAATTCTAGCATCTAGCATCTAGCACCATAATTTTTTTTAACTTCATTTGATCTTTTTTGGAGATATATGTGACCCTAGACCACAAAAAAGGGTCATTTTTTATTTATTTATATTTTTTTTTGAAAGTGAGATTTATACTTCACCTGAAAGCTAAATAAATGTGCTTTCCATTGATGTATGGTTTGTTATGATAGGATAATATTTGGCTGAGATACAACTATTTGTAAATCTGGAATATGAGGGTGCAAAAAAATCTAAATATTGAGAAAATCACCTTTAAAGCTGTTCAAATGAAGTCTTAGCAATGCATATTACTAATCAAAAATTAAGTTTTGATATATTTATGGTAGGAAATTTACAAAATATATTGATGGAACATGATCTTAATATCCTAATGATTTTTTGGCATAAAAGAAAAATTGATAATTTTGACCGATACAATGTATTGTTGTCTATTGCTACAAATATACCTGTGTTACTGATGACTGCTTTTGTGCTCCAGGGTCACATATTGGCTCATTATCTCTCATTTAAAAGTTGTGTTTTGATATTTGGCTATACTGCATGGCATGCTTCGAGTGATTCCCATTAGCTACATGAATATGTCGTTTCAAAACGTACTAACTGGATGTTTGGTCAGGAGCCCTTGGCATCTCTTTTTAACGCCCTGTACCCCGTTAGCCTCATTTTTCAATGCGCAGGGAACTCCATTTGCTTTCAATTGTTTGCCTTATACATCAGATCCAGTCGCAATGAATTCCTTACATGCATTTGTCAAAGTAGAAATATTTTTAGATACATAATTTTGAGCACCTAACCCACCCCTACCCTAAACCTAAGCACTTCTCAACAATATAAAACACATAACAGGCAGATGAAAGTAGTCACAGGCATTGAAGTTTAAAAGTATTATAAACAACTTGTGTGTTGTATTCCAAATCCTCTAAAGCCATACGATATCTTTATGTGAGGAACACAGTGAACTTATGGCTTTAATCACTGAAAATGTTCCTGCTCTGTTTACACCAGGGGTCATCAAACTTGATCCTGGAGGGCCGGTGTCCTGCAGAGTTTAGCTCCAACTTGCCTCAACACACCTGCCTGAAAGTTTCAAGTATACCTAGTAAGACCTTGATTAGCTGCTTCAGGTGTGTTTAATTAGGGTTGGAGCTAAACTCTGCAGGACACCGGCCCTCCAGGACCGAACTTGGTGACCCCTGGTTTACACAGTCATAACCATTCAAAAGATAAATCTGAACATTAGCATGACATACAGTAATCGGTCACGAGACACACAAGAGCCAATGACATTTCACAATAAAACCTGACATAACGCAGGGATTTTTGATTTTGAGCGTTAGGGCAGATGGAAACTATGATCACTTTTCCTCACATAGATCAATTGTTGGGCTCTGAACACTTGGAATATGTGTCATTTTTGAATAATTTGTTACTGTAATTATATCTGCATTTTATGTCCTGAGTTTTATACTGTTTTATATTGAAAAATGGTTAGGTTTAAGGGTAGGGGTTGGGTTAGGTGCTTAGAAATGTTTAGAATGAAAACCATACCCAAAAATATAATGGCATTATGACACAATAACAGTTGTATTGACACCAAAAGGATCTGCAATGGGTTTTACTGCACTTTGAAAATTATGCTAAAGGGAATAAAACAGTGTGTTAAAATAGTGATGTCAAGTTGTGACGAGTTGTGAGTGAGAATGTTTTGCCTTGGTTCCTGTAGGGTCTTCATCATAAAGAGTCTTTTACTACACTTCAGCTTTGTTGTACCCTGTTTTGTGCTAGAAACAAGCTTTTGCAGTCTAACAACACACTCGTGTGTACTTGTGTACTACGTCAATGTAAGTGCACTGCACTGAAGTGTGCTTTCAGTTTGTGTCCACTCATTAATCTACATCGACTTCAACAAAACCCTTCACCGTAATTACAGCGCCTCATATCAGTCAAAGCACCTTCAACAAAGAGGCCCTTGTGAACTTTTTAACGTGGCTGATGTCGGCGGGGTGGTGAGACGGGTCATTTAATGGATGTAAAGGTTCTTAACCAGCTGCTGACCCACCAAAGCTGTTAAAATGAGGACGAGGAGTTCCTCATCAGAGCAAAGGTTAACTCCAAGACCCGAGAGCTGTGTCATTATCCCAGATCTTGTAAATTTCAGATGAGCTGAACAGCTCGACTACATGATCCTGTCTACAAAAGCAGATCTCGTAATGTCTTAATGATCATTTGAAACACATGGGACCCCAGGCCACTGATAGTTAAATAAAACTTGCTTTAGAGGAACCATGTGGATGAATGCATGTCTTAATCTCTCAGCGTGTGCTGGAGTTGATTATGTGAAATGGGCAGGAAAACGGTCAGAATTGTCATAAGCCTAAATTAAATTCCAAGCCAAACTGGTCTCCAGATAACAAGCTGTTAGTTGCAGATTTAAACTGTGCATTTGTGAGCAGAATTTGTGAATAGTTTACAAGAAGAATCATAAGGACTCAAATTGTCCTTGATCTTCAGAGATGAATTCATGAACTAGGAAAACACTATGAAAGACTGTATCTTTCAGAGCTCAAAACACACTCCCCAGCTTAACAATAAGAGTCAAATGTGTGAAATGTTTTGAAGCACTGCTTTGTCAAACTGACAAAGTCACATGATTTCAGCAAACGAGGCTTCATGTTACATCAAACATTCTAAAGGTTTTGACATTGCAATCGTTTGTCGCTCTAAAGGTGAAACCATGAACCTTGTCTATGGTTTTACAAAAGAATAGTTCAGTTTTAAACATTTGTAGACATTTTTAATGACACATCTGTAGTTGTAGATAATAGTCAAGCCCTGTGTAAAACAAAACAAGCACTGCAAATTAATAAAATAATACATTATACAGACACTTCATATTTAATAGGATTTGATGCTTTGTTACTTACTGTATATTTATTATATTATGCTTTCAATCAAACATTTGTGTGGCGCTTCGAGTGCTTTCAAAACAGTGAATCATTTTGTGAAACATCTGATTCAAAATTTCTAAAAAGTTTGTGCTGCTGCTCTGAAGATCCTCTTAATGTTAGAAATCAGCAGCCGAAGGTTATTTTCAACAAGTCTTATGGGTTTGGAATGACATAAGGATGAGTCTATGATGACAGAATTTATGTTTTTGAGTGAACCCTTACCAAAAAGTATTATACTTCAAGTTTATTTTATTAAGTATACTTAAGTAAAGTTCAAGTATATTTTTAAGTATACTTTATGTAGTAAGTATACAAATATCAGTGTACTTGTAGTATGCTTGTAAGTGTACTATTTCAATACTCCTTGGGACTAAATTGGCCCACTTTCTAGTATATAAAAGTATACTTTAAGTATAACAGTAGTAAACTTTGAGTACACAACTAGTTTACATCAATGTTTTTAGCTTGTACTGCAACTATACTAAAAGTGAACTTATAGATATACTGATAGTTTACTAATTAAATACTTGTAGTAGCATTTTTAGTACACTTTGAAGTATAGTCTACTAGTTTAGTAGTTTTATACTGCAAGTATACTCGTAAGTTTTCTTTAAGTGAACTTTACATCACACTTTAAGTAGTATGTCCCTATTTAGGTATTAATGTATATATTTTGTTATATGAATATCTGAACATATAAAACATCAAAAGAAAGAACAGAGTATCTGCTTGTAAACAAAAACATTTTAAAGCTTCATGCATTCTTTTTTTAAACACTTGAATGTGGGTAAGTTTCATAAATAGAAATAAAGAAATAAACAACATTTTGAACAACAAGCTGATATGAATATGATTCAGAATGATAATCAAAATGTAGATGGAGTCGATCAACACCCAAAGCTTGACACTCATTATTACCGCTTCATTGGTGATATTTTATTCATAACGTTACACAGTTTTGATGCTGTTTTATGTCTGATGATGTGTTTGATTACATGTGAAGCATCTGTTGTTTCAGTTTCTTCTTCACTTGTGTTTTGTGGTAATTCTGTACAGTAGATGTGTACTAGCGCCCCCTACCGTATAACAATGACAACACGGAGCACAAGTATAGCTCAAATATATTTAGACTTTGTCTAAGTATAAGTCAAGTATACTTAAATGTCATTTTAAGTATATTTCTGAGAAGTACATAAAGCTCATTTCTGAGAAGCACATAAAAAGTAGACAAAGTATACTTTCCTATTTTTAGTTTAAAAGAAGTATACTAATAGCACACTTGAATAAACTTATTTTTCGTAAGGGAAAATCTCTTTAGTGTTTACAGTGAAAGGCATACCTGATATCAGGAATACAGGCTGGTAAGACTCAGAGATCATCAAATGAAATATAGTTTCAGACTTTACATACAGTGTTTGAAATGTTTTCTGACAGGCAGCTACAGACTGGAACATCTTAAATCACGATACAGATGATGAAGTCACTCAAATGTTTTCCTGGTAATCCCTAACCAATCGAATCCCTCTGTGCCCCGAGCCCAAATAAAAGCATTCCACGTGTCTGTGTAGGTTTCATATCTAGATGCTTTTGCAGAAGCTGAAAGCTGAGATTGAGATTAGACCTCAGAGCTCACCTCCATCAAACCCTCTGGAGTTACACACTCTCTCTCACATCACGCTGAAGTTTTCAAGACAAGGTCACCTGCAGTGTTGTGCTTCTCTGTCAGTTTCAGTCGAGACCTGCGGCTTTGGGAAAACGCACAGGTTAAACATGAATAGTTCTGCTGCAGTGCCACCTGTCACCCGACCGCCGGCATTTCACCCAGAAGAAAACCTCCTGAGACAGCGTCTTGAAAATACAACAAAAAATTAATATTCAAATTTAATTAAAAATAGTACACGTGTGATGCATACTGATATTAGAACATCTTGTTTGATGTAATTACAGACATTTTTTTTTAAACTGAAGCATGACAGTTTAAAGCTAGTGCTTTTCACATCTGAAACAATTACCTGCCTGAAAAATGAATTAAAATTCAGCGCTGACAGATAATGGGAATGTTCTAATCCTCCGGGAACAAACGCTAACTGATCTCGCGTCTGACTCTCCGGCAGGACTTGAAAGTGGAGTGCGTTTAGAGGCTGACATTTTGGCTCAAAGCGACACCTGATTTGCAATTTGCATTAAACTCCAAAGTGACTCGGTGTCAAACGAGAATCTCTGTATGGTCATTAATCGACGCTCTCTCGCCGCTCGTGTGGTGGAGAGAGGCCAAAACAAGAAGCTCGTGAAGTTTGGAAACAAATCTGAAATGCAAATATGCTTTTAATAAGTCAGCGGGGAATATGCAGGCTGTTTGGCGAAGCACACCTGAAGCTCGCCGGCGAGCGGAGAGCTGTTTCATCATGTGAGCCGGGAAGGCAGAGGTCATGAACAAATTGGACAAAGCTGCAATGAGGTGATGAACGGTAAACAAACCTTCCCAGCCTCATTAGGAGTCAAGCAGCTGGAGAAATCCAGACATGAAATGGGCAACATGCGTCTTGGTGTCATGTGCAATGGGAAGATCAGATCTCCTGTGTAAGATTTCTAATTATTTTCTTTCCATTTAGGCTCTTTTATCTCCGGTGGGTGTTTGTGGACGGAAAGGTCGTTTTTCTATTGCGTTGCGCTGCTGTAGGGCATTGTGGTGTAAAGATAATTGTGGACTGCTTCGTTTTGTCAGGTTACATTTGATAAAAATAACTACGTTTCAGCATATTGTGAATGCAAATGTGAATGCAATTTCAGATTAGAAGTTAAATTTTAAAGGTATTGTATGACATCAGAAGACTGAATATAGTACATGTGTTATATTTGTGGGCTGCTTTATGATGTTTTTATTTGTTTTTTGTTATTTTTAGAGTTTGACAGATAAACATGGTTTTTCAAAATGTATTTTCGGTAACAATTTACAATAAGGTTCATTAGTTAATACAGCATTTATTAATCTTTGTTAATGTTAATTTCAACATTTACTAATACATTATTCAAATGTTGTTAACATTAGTTAATGCACTGTGAACTAACATGAACTAACAATGAACATCTGTATTTTTATTAACTAACGTTAGCGAAGATTAGTAAATACAGTAACAAATGTATTGCTCATGGTTAGTTCATGTTAGTTAATACATTAACTAATGTTTAACTAATGAACCTTATTGTAAAGTGTTACTGTATTTTCTGTTCAACAGAAAACTCATCAATGTAATGGATTGCAACGCCGAGGGAGTGAATACAAAATAATTTCTGGGCAAGCTATTCTTTTAAATATGACAAATTCAGTGTGTAAAAGTGTCAGAGAGAATGAGATTGTAAACTGAGATGTGTGTAGTCAGATTTAGATCCAGTAAAAAAAGATTAATTTCCATGATGTCAATGAACGAGTTTGACAATAAAGAAAACCCCAGGAAAACAACAGCCCAATTCCCAAAATTCATTCTTATAAAATTATGGAGAGTAAACCTTGATTTTCTCTAATATTCACTGATATTGTTAAGACTGATCTGGGACTCCTTAAATTTAAATCACAAGCAGTTTAGAATATTTATTTTGCTGATAAGAACAAACCAAATTCTCCCCACGGCAGGTCTTCACAATGAAATGTTTTATAGCATAGCAACAGGTGGTTTCCTGAGCACGCTGGCATCAGTAATGAAACTGAAGGCAGCCGCAGCTCCTCTCTGAGGTGTGTATGAGCTGCAGTAAATCAGAGAGGTTTCTTATCTCTTCATCCAGGTCAGAGGGGAAGAGCACATCACAAGTTTGTGTCCTTAATCACAAGTTATTGAATCACCAAGTTATTATGCTACTAGATTGGATCTCCTCCAGATTCCAGCACCTCAAGCGCTCAGAGTAATTGCAAACTCTAGGATGGATCGCTGCAGTCAGAAAGACGAGTTTGTGTTCATCTGCACGCGTGAGACTTGAAAATATCTGTGTGATTGAGCTAAAATTATTACCATGTGTAATATGATGAAAAAAAGGGTAACACTTTACAATAAGGTCCCATTATTTAATGTTACTTAATGCATTAACCACCATTAAAAAGCAATTCATTTGTTACAGATAATTTTTTTGTTAACATTAGTTAATAAAAATACATTGGCTCATTGTTAGTTCATATCAGCTCAGGTTCACTAAATAAACCCACCAACTCGATCTCAAGAGAAAGCACAAATATTTAATGAGCAATTTTGTGTGAATTCATAAGTTTATATTCATGTGGAAACATACCATTTTTAGGAAAAAAAAATAGTGTAAGAAGTGTAAGAACACTGCACAAAAATATGTGAATGTGAATTATGAATCTCATGAATTAGATGTAAAATAGTTATGAATTGCCATGAGTGTTGTACTTACAGATACAACTTTTGATTTTAAAACAACCTGAATTCCAGAAATGTTGGGACGTTCTTTAAATTTGAATAAAATGAAAACTAAAAGAATTTCAAATCACATGAGCCAGTATTTTATTCACAATAGAACATAGATAACATAACAAATGTTTAAACTGAGAAATTTTACAATTCTATGCACAAAATTAGCTCATTTCAAATTTGATGCCTGCTACAGGTCTCAGAATAGTTGGGACGGGGGCATGTTTATCATGGTGTAGCATCTCCTCTTCTTTTCAAAACAGTTAGAAGACGTCTGGGCATCGAGGTTATGAGTTTCTGGAGTTTTGGAATTTGGTCCCATTCTTGCCTGATATAGGTTTCCAGCTGCTGAAGAGTTCGTGGTCATCTTTGACGTATTTTTCGTTTAATGATGCGCCAAATGTTGTCTATAGGTGAAAGATCTGGACTGCAGGCCAATTCAGCACCCGGACACTTCTACTACGAAGCCATGCTGTTGTAATAGCTGCAGTATGTGGTTTTGCATTGTCCTGCTGAAATACACAAGGCCTTCCCTGAAATAAACGTCGTCTGGAGGGGAGCATATGTTGCACTAAAACCTTTATATACCTTCCAGCATTCATAGTGCCTTCCAAAACATGCAAGCTGCCCATACTGTATGCACTTATGCACCCCCATACCATCAGAGATGCTAGCTTTTGAACTGAATGCTGATGAAATGCTGGAAGGTCTCCCTCATCTTTAGCCCGGTGGACACGGCGTCCGTGATTTCCAACAAGAATGTCAAATTTGGACTCGTCTGACCATAGAACACTTTTCCACTTTGAAACAGTCCATTTTAAATGAGCCTTGGCCCACAGGATACGAGGGCACTTCTGGACCATGTTCACATATGGCTTCCTTTTTGCATTATAGAGATTTAGTTGGCATGTGCAGATGGCACGGCGGATTGTGTTTACCGACAGTGGTTTCTGGAAGTATTCCTGGGCCCATTTAGTAATGTCAATGACAGAATCATGCCGATGAGTGATGCAGTGTCGTCTGAGGGCCCGAAGACCACGGGCATCCAACAAAGGTCTTCGGCCTTGTCCCTTACGCACAGAGATTTCTCCAGTTTCTCTGAATCTTTTGATAATGTTATGCACTGTAGATGATGAGATTTGCAAAGCCTTTGCAATTTGACGTTGAGGAACGTTGTTTTTAAAGTATTCCACAATATTTTTACACACTCTTTCACAGATTGGAGAGCCTCTGCCCATCTTTACTTCTGAGAGACTCTGCCTCTCAAAGACATCCTTTTTATAGCTAATCATGTTACAGACCTGATGTCAATTAACTTAATTAGCTGCTAGATGTTCTCCCAGCTGAATCTAGTCAAAATGTCTTGCTTTTTCAGCCCTTTGTTGCCCCCGTGCCAACTTTTTTGAGACATGTAGCAGGCATCAAATTTGAAATGAGCTCATTTAGTGGATAAAAGTGTAAAATTGCTCAGTTTAAAGATTTGTTACGTTCTCTATGTTCTATTGTGAATAAAATATTGGCTCATGTGATTTGAAAGTCTTTTAGTTTTCATTTTACTCAAATTTAAAAAACGTCCCAACATTTCCGGAATTCGGGTTGTAATGTATTAGTAAATGTTCTTTTTTTTTTTTTGCTTGTTCAGGTTAACTAATGTTAACATAATGGAACCATGTTTTTACCGAAAAAGCGCCCTGTATTTTGTAATAAATGTTTATATTAGTCAGTGACAAATTTACACTTTGATTAGTTTGCTCAAGCATGTTGCCAAATCGCATGTGCTTTCAACATACTTTGTCTGAGTCAAAAATAAATAAATAAATATAAAAAAGAATAAAAAGATGCATTTTTAGTAGAGAAAACATGTTAGCTTTGCATCAAATACAATGTAATTTTCGGTAATCGAGATCTGGCAGGAACAGTGCATTTTTTTCTGCTTCCTTGTGAAATCACCCACATGCCAACAAACCAATGAGAATTCACAACAATAACAATGATTTGTAGCAATAGATTGCAGGCACCAAAGCTTTTGTGGATCCGCTTATCTGAAAAACACAGATTTGCAGAAAATGACCGTTGTTTGGCAAATAAATAATTTTGACATACATATACACACATATTCCCAACATTTTATCATGTAAGCCTTATTACGCCTCAAATAACAAGGGAATTTTTAATAATTTTCATATTTATCGTCTCTGAATTCATTCTCTCATATGTCTTGGGTATGAAGAGCATTCGCAGCTTATATAGACTGATATGGTAATCGGTGATCACCATACTGTTACTGAATTATTCCATCACTGTACCATAGTACCACAAGTCTGCACACTTCCTAGCTGAATGCTGGATAAAGTGTAGAGCTGTAGATTGATGTAATTTTAATTTTAAATGTCCTGAATGCAGAATGAGTAAAACTAAAGTCAAGTGAAAAGTTGCATTAAGTGAAAAGTTTTGTTAAATGAAAAGCTGTGGAGGTGCTAATGAACGCCTGGAACCTCTCGCACCAATTAGGAAACACACCCATGTTGCTTCACCTAGTGTTTGCAAGTCACAGATGCAAGAAACAACATCGAGCAGTCAGCAATAATGCCCAATATGCACGCTCTCCAGCGGATAGGAGCGATCTGCAGCTCATTTTAAAAGCTGAATGTACTCACAAGTGCAATCATGCATGGCTAATGGATGTCATGCCAGTGCCGGTTTGATGCAAAAAGGTAAGCACATGTATATTCAAGATGTTTGTGGATCACTAAAATCTGTTGACGCTAACATCATTTTCATGCCATGTTTGAATGCACAAATTCCTAAGTCAATAAGTCACCTGTCTTAGGAGCTCCACCAGGGACTGATTTGAATAAAGCATATCATTAAAAAAATCTAATTTAATTGCATAGCTCTAGGATCAACGGAGCGCATTCCCTAAAGTGCTGGATACAAAGCCTCGGATATGTTCTCAGCCTGCCAAACGCATATATTAAACAGCATTTAGTCAGCATGCGTCTCCTGACTACATTTATGTTTTCCAGTAGCTCACAGTGGAATAATGGCAGCAAGTGTGATAGGAAATAATTATATACACATTTATTTATGTATGTATGTATGTATTTATTTATTTATTTAAGAGTTGATTGTAATAAATTAATGTGTTAAATTGACAACCCTACACCATAAAAACAATATTTTCTGCAGTTGTAAATAAAACAAAGATTATTGGAACATAAGTTGTTTTTTTACTTCAAAATGTCACATTTAATATATATATATATATATATATATATATATATAAATGTATTATATATAAATAATGTATTATATATATATATATATATATATATATATATATCATTTATTTGTTATTTTAGTTAAAGTTTTAGTAATTTTGCTATTCAGTTTTGTTATTTTATTATTATTATTATTATTATTATTAAAATAACAAAAATGCATAGCAAAATTACTAAAATTTAACAAAAAAAAAGTAATAATAAAAACTAGTGCAGTCAAATGATTAATCGTGATTAATCGCATCCAAAATAAAAGTTTTTGTTTACATACTATATGAGTGTGTACTGTGTACATTTATTATGTATATATAAATACACATACATGCATGTATACATTTAAGGAAAATATGTTATGTTTATTTATTAAATATATTTATATATAATCTAAAATATATAAATATAAATATATAAATGTACTGTATATACATGTAAATATATATATATATACTGAACGTTTGTGTATTAAAGGGGTCAAAGTGTTCTTTCTCTTTGGAGCGTTACAAGCTGTTTGTACATAGATAAGATCCCTGAAGTTGCAAAGACTAATGTCTCAAAACCAAAGAGATATTCTTTATCAAAGTTAAGACTTGTCCACACCCTCCTAAAACGTCTCATTTAAACACGCCCCACATGTATACATCACTGTGTGGGGAGAATTGCAAAACACCACCCAAACATATACGCAAAGAAAGGGGCGTGATTTTTATTCTCGCTGTAGTGTTGTTGCTGCCGCCAGCGTCATGTCCTGGAGACGCTGTGTTCTGTTGTGAAAGTGAAAGTACTTTCCAAAAGAGGACACAACTAGAAATCAGTGGTTAAGTTGTATTTACAACACTGTTCCAGAACAGTTCAAGCCAAATATTGGAGTGTGTGCAGCGCAATTTACTGAGGACTGTGTCCTGAAGTTGGAAGAGTAGCCTACAATGCTGTCTGCACAAAGACTGTTTCTATAAAGTGGAGCAATTCCAGCTTTGCTTCTGACTCACAGTAAGTATGTTTCTGCTACTGACGATGTAGAGTAGTGCTTGTTGTTTGTCGTTTCTCTGATCACAAATGCAGACATGGTAATGTTTACGCGGCGCGATGCAAAACGACGCATAAAAAGACAGTATAAGCCATTATAATCAGTAATTATGTCCCCACTGGATGCAACAAATGCCTCGTTTATAATGGGTTTTAGTCTCGTCGCGCAGGGACACGGCATCACAACACTGTAAGGGGGCGTAACATTTCCGTCACACGCTTGAGGTATTCGGCCAATCACAACGCACTGGATAGCTGGCCAATCAGAGCACGCCTCGCTTCTCAGAACGATGAGCTTTGTAAAAATCGACGCGTTTCAGAAAGGCATAGAGGAGCAACAATAATGTACAGTATGTGGAAAATAATGGATGTGGAAAATAATGAGTTTAAATAGTGTACAAACTCACTGTACAGCATGAGGTAATTCACACTTTAGCATTCTCTCATTCTCAGTCAGCCGTCCTGTTTTGACATGTTAAAGCAGCATCTTAATGATGTGTGTTCCAGTGGACTTCTGAAGCAGCAGATGAGCACAAACAGAATAGAAGCAGGTATGAAATACTGCAGCCGTATTCATCAGCGCTCGACTGAGAGGTTGTCCATCAAACTGATTGCACATTGAATTAAAGGCCTGTTCTCACAGCGACGGTGTCGTCTGTCATCAGCAGGCCGTGGAAGATGAAGCTCTACCTGTTTGGGTGATGTATGACCACAACAACACACTCACATTAATGCAGCCCAAAAGAAACCAGCCCAAAGATTGGTTTCTCTTTCTATCAGATGTCTGGATAGATGCTGGTCTGATCAAACCCTCCACTATCATGATATGAAACCTGGACGCTGTGTGAAGCTGCTCGGTGTGTTCATGATGGATTTAGATGTTGGGTTGGTTTTGTTGAGTGTGTCGTTGGTAACAACAGAAGTAACCAGCTGAAAAACTGTCATGTGGAAATGACTTCATCAGAGCAAATGGTCCTGAGAGAAGTGCTTCATACATGATCATTGACTTTAAATGTCCTGCTGAAGACATATGTGTTGAATGTTAGTCAATGTGTCTGGTGCATCTGAAAGAGACATTCTGGCCTTTTCAGAGATAGTTTTAACAAACCGCATCATTCATTATTATTATTATTATTATTATTATTTTCAACAACAGGGCTTTTTTGTTGTTGTTTTATTCAAACACTTGAAAAAAAATTAAATAAAAATGATAAAAATTGCTCCTTAGTAGAGTCCCAAGAGGTTAAAGAAAGCAATTTTAAGTTAATTTATACACTGAAAAACATTTGATGTAGGATTTTAGATTTAAACTTTTTTTTTTCACAAAGAAACGACAACTATAACACATTTAATTAAGCATTACATATTTAAGTAGAAAAACTGAAAATAGTAATAGTAACTTTTGTTCCTTTCAATAAAATAAATACATTGCAGATTATCTGTGAATATAGGTTTGCACAATACTATGCTTTGAGCTCAACATACTCTTACCATAGTGTATGATGTGTAAATGAATACATTTTGACATTTACATCACATAACCTGCTCCATATGAGTGTTTTTTAGATGTAGTGTAAATGACATATGCTTGTACCTCATGTTTGCTTTTATTTACACTATCGGTTGTTTTTTGTGTAGGTAGTGTGTTATTTTCAAACATGACAGAACATTAACCTTTTACAGCCACTCACTGCATGTTTCATTTCTGATATGTGCAAGAAACAATGTAATAGAGTTACATTTAACTGTTTCTGAGAAAATTAAACATGCTGTTTACCAAAAGACACTGGATGTTTTTAAATATTTATATATACATATATTCCGCCAATATCTTGATGCACCCTGTAAAGTGGACATTTAGGCGTCAATTCAATGCTCAAAGCTCTCATGCATGTTCACAGCATTGCTAATATTTCCAGCATGCACGCTCTCTAAAAAAATGGATTTGTATGCATATTTGGCAATGATTTCATATCTGACCTATAATAATGGTATATCTTCCTCTACTGTAATGCTGTTTTTGTGGAAGGAACAGGAGCATTACAGCAGTGAGTCATATGGAGCTGTATTTCATCATACTGCTCATGCAGCGCCTGTAATTGCTTGTTATACACTGGAGCGCTTGACTCTCTCCACAGCACTGAACGAGCTCCATTACATCTGCATTAAGGAATTACATCTATATCTAAGAGGGAAAATGCTAATTCTATTACGGTGCCATTGATGGCTTAGATTCATCAGGGCTTTTAGCGTTTGAGAAATGCCTGTCTTCATAATGTCAATGATAGCATCAATTGCTGCACAAAATACTTCAATCAGTTACATTCATTGTTATTATCTGTGCAACGTCTATTCCATCATATGTTCACTATGAAACAGACTCTGATTCTGATTGGATGAGAGCCTTTGAAGTGCTGTAAATGTCAGTCTGCTCACATCTGTGATCCGTTCTATATTAATGAGCAAAGCTGCTGTTTCTTGGCAATCATAAACAGCTACAGTTAAGTTAATGAACTGTATTACCTGTTAATTACAATTATTAATAGCATTACATTTTTACTATTTATTGAACAGTATTATCGTTATCATACTGCTGTTGCTGCTGCTTTATTAAAGTAGTGTTAAAGTGATATTATCACAGGTAAAGTGTGTTCTTGAGTCTGATGCTGCAGAGCATCTAAATCAGAAATGTACTCTCTATTTATTTATTTATTTACTACACATATTTTATTGGCAAAATGGCATCAGATAATAATTAAATTGACCAGTTTATGTTGCCAACCTAGCAATGTACACTAAAGCTGAAGTGTGTTATGTATTTAACAATAGTCACCAAACCAACTGTAAAAATAATGTTTTCAAACAGGTTTCCTAGAAACACTCCCTGTCTGCCATTGGTCAGCCAAACAGATAGCCTTTCTCCATTGGCTGGTTGTGATGTTCAAACAAATGATGTCGTCGTCAATGTTTGCAGTTAGGGTTAGGGTTAAATTAGGGTTAGGTTAGGGTTAGGGGATTTAACATCAGAGGATTTGGCCTATGAATGGTTTATTCACAGTGACTCTGCATGTTAAAGTGGGATATGAGAAGGTATTTTAATATAAAAAATTAAACACATCACCTTTAATTGATTTCGGTTGAGATAATTCTCCCTCAGTGTGGTAACTCGCATCTTCATAAGCACCTTAGACCAGCTTGTTGTTTTATATTGTGCTCAAGCATATTTTTGGCTGTCTTATTTTCATCATGGTTGCGTCTTTCAGCTTCTGCTATCAGAGCTGCTCTGTCTGAGAGAGTTCAGTACGCTCTGTTTGAAGTAGGTCAGGCCTGCATCTCTAATGACGGTACGGTCTGCTGACCTCATGGCCCGTCTGTCTGCCCTGCCCCATAATAACCTCCATTGCCTGGTGACACGATGACATACGAGGCCGTTAGAGCCACAGTCATATCAGTGGAGTAGCATTGGGCTGTGGATCTGACGGGTGTGTGTGTGTGTGTGTGAGTGTGAGTGTGAGTTTGTGTGAGTAAGTGTGTGTGTGTGTGTGTGTGTGTGTGTGTGTTGTGTGTGTGTGTGTGTGTGTGTGTAGTGTAAGTGAGTGTAAGTGTGTGTGTGTGTGTGTGTGTGTGTGATGACCTGAACTCAAGCAGTTTCTTCACGTCCTGGAAGATGCAGTGCTCTTCAGGATTTGGGAAGAAAGATGGTTTTCCACAAAAGAGCAAAGTGAAAGTGTCACGTCATGCTTGAATTACAGAGACGCTGTGAATGAAAGTCAGTGAGGATAATCACTTTAATTTCCTTTATTGCAATTACAACACTGAGATGCCACTAAATGGAAATGACTTAGTCTGAATTTACAAGAATCTCATGAAAATGTTTGTGTAGCTGATTGAATCAAGCAAACATTTACTGTTCAAATTCAGCAAAACATCTGACTAAAATGATCACGGCATAATATTTGAACTGCATGCTTTTCTTGCTGAAAATATGGACTTGGTGTGAACCTTTTGCATGTTAGTCTAGATTATTATGTAATATTATATACAGTATAGTCAAATGAGCCATCTTTATTGCTAATTTAATCTACTTTCTAATTTCCTTGGGATGAAAAAAAGTAATTTTATGTCATTCACATGCAGGCATCAGCAGTTTCCACTGATTCTGTACAAATACTATCAGCCATAAACACAAATCTATGACATGCCTTTCAATAAAGTATTCATGGCTACACATAAACCATACATCCAGAGTTTGGGATCGTATATTCTTTCTAATGGGAGCGTATGTGGAATGTAAAAACATTATAAAGATCAGCCGAGTTCAGATATCTCATTCAGAGGCCTGGGAAAATGACAAGAACACACCGAACCGGGTTCAGACGACTGTTTTTCCACTCACAGCGTGTCTGCTCGTCTCATTTTTCATGAGAGCAAGTTGCAAATTCTGGCTGCTCCATGTTATCTGATTATTAGAAAACCATCCGACTGTGGATTTACACTCTGGACAATCTGGAGAAGTGTTACTGACACAAAAATATGCCATTTCAAGATTCACATCTGGCTGTACTTCTCTGTCTGACAACCGAAATACATTACAGACTTACACAACACAAACTCTGATAAACAGTGCTGGTTTCTCAAGATAAGTGACTAATGTAAAGTAGTTAACTAAAATATTTTCAAAACAATGTACTGACTACAATCTACGAAGTACTAACAATCTAGCACATCTTCCAGAATAGCATAATCATACAATAATCATACAATAAATACAAATATAATGCTACAAAACACCAATGTATTCAGTTCATCCACCAATTTGCCAATTTATCCATATATTTTATTTCAGAGTCAAAAACATAGTGATAAACACCAATGTTTAACTAATTATTGCACCAAGACATAGGGATTGAAATGAATCGGCTGATTGTGTATTTAATCAGTGAATTATTTACAAACTGTGCAAACAAATCATTTCACCAAAATTAGTCAGAAATCTCAATGAAACCTATGAGAAAGAGCACAGTGTGATTATTGATTAGCTAGTCTTACAGTGTGGATATGTTAGTAGCAACACTGCTTTAGTTAGTAACAGCACTGGTTCACAAAACATGGGGAAAAAAGTGAAGTAGAGAAAACCTGAGAGAGGAAAAAAAATGCTTATCTCCAAATGTACAGTTTTCATGCTGTCTGCCCTAAAAAAATCTCTTGCATCAACTAAAATTAAGCCAATTTAATGGTTTGAAGATTATTCTATTTCCATTTTCATCTGTTTCGAGCAGAGACGCTGCTATTCTCCCTTCAGTCACAGACAAATAATTAGGTTAACGACCCTGTTTCACCGAGATGATGCAATTAGGCGAAAAACTCCAGAACGCAGCTGACCGCCAGCGTTTCTCAGGCATAATCAACTTGGCTGAATGTCATGCTCTGTGACAGAGGAAAGACACATATACACACACACAGATACACACACAACACACATGCAAAATAGTGATGGGTGTTAAAAATAGTGGATCTTATGATTAAATCTAAGTGTTTTCAGGGATAAAGCAACCTGACAGAGAAAGTAAAAATCACCACATTAGCTAGCACTGCAAAAAATGCTTTTCTTACTTAGATTTTTTGTCTTGTTTCCAGCCAAAATATCTAAAAAAAATTAAATCAAGAAGGATTTTCTAGACAAGTAAAAATTATTGTCTTGTTTTCAGAAAAAAATAGTCAAAATTAAGTGAGTTTTTGCTTGAAATAAGCAAAATAATCTGCCAATGGGGTAAGAAAAATAATCTTATGTCAAACAGAAAACAAGATTATTTTTCTTGTTTCTAGCAAAAACACTTAATTTTGTGAAAACAAGACAATAATTTTTACTTGTCTAGAAAATTCTTCTTGATTTAAGAATTTTTAGATATTTTGGCTGGAAACAAGACAAAAAATCTAAGTAAGAAAAGCATTTTTTGCATTGAGAATATAGAGAAAAGAAGGACACATTTGCCAAACTGTTACTATTTCTAGAGGTTTACAGTCCATTAAATAGTGCTTCACTGTATTTAAATCAAGCAATAGCCACTATTTTATCGTTTCTGTGCAAATTAGGCTGTATTTTACACAAAACTCCCACAGTTTGTGTTACACAATAATATTAGCATCTGTTGAAAATAGGCACTCAATGAATTTCGTAAATTTTCTATTGATCATATCAGCATGTATTCATTAAATCATGTAGAAGAATTATATAATCAGTAACAGATTCCTTTGGTTGGATCACAGTGTTGGAGTGACGATATGCCACTAAAGTACACCAGATTGCAAGAGTCTGCCGCATCCTAACATTCAGAAACGACCCGCAATATCAGAAACTTCACCAAGCCAGCTGCATCCAGCACAGATTATCTGGGCACAGTTACATAGCTTGGTGAATAAGGGACTGAAAAACTGCAGACAGTGCATGCAATTAAACACAGGTAAGGGTTTTGTTCCACTGAGCATAGAAAGAAATCCACAGACGACAATGAACTGTACTGTACTTCTGTCTTTGTCATATGCACAAGTGGGAATATGCATGCATTATAATTCTGTAGGCTGTCTAAATCTCTCCTGGGCAGTTTCTGTCTCTGTTACACATCCGTTTAATGCCTGGTTCTAATAGCGGTCATCTGAGCGGTCATCCACGGCTGCCGAGAAGTTGGAGGAAAGCTGGTGAAGCGATCGAAAGAATCCGTTCTCCATTGAAGACCTTACGGGAGGAATACACCAGAATGGCTGAATGTTTATCCTTTCCCTGCAAACTTCACTGTGTCTGTGTATTTCACTCAAACTTTCATCGCATCGAAACGCACGAGTGCCCGGTCCAGATTTTATCCGCCTTTATTCTCACAGTCTCTCGTCTTAACGTCCCGGAGCAACCGAAATCACTAACATACTCCATCACAGTCCTGATCCCTCCAAAAAACTGCAATCCTCTCTGCAGAAGACAAAAAGGATGCGAGATGCCGAGACGATCCCTCAGAAGAGCAGATGTGGGTGGACGGGACTGACATGCAGTGCAGCTCTCAGAAAGCAGGCAGAGAATCATCAGCAGTGTGTGTGTGTGTGTTGTTTGACTCGGTCAGACAAACAGAGCTTGAGCCGGCAGCGAGACACACACAGCACACACCGCCGCTGGACGAGCTTCATACAATGCTGCTGCTGCTGAGTCTGTCTGAGGATGGAGGTTATGCTGGTTTGGAGGGAATGAGCTGCACTTTTTCTTTCTTTCTTTCTCTCAGTCACACAAGCAGAGCTCAGGGATAAAACAGCATTTGAAAGTGATCAGGTTTCACAGTCCCGTGTCTGTCGTCTCTCGCTGATGCTATTCCACAGACTCTAGCTGGATGGCAGCAGTATCCGCCTGTAGGAGACGACAGAGTCCCGTCTGAAGGCTTTGTCTCAGATGACGAGAGACGAAAATATCACAGCATGCAGGAATGTGATGATAATCACATCTAACTGAATAAAACTCAATGCATGTCTTATGAACTCCAAAACACGGATTTGTAAATGCTTGTATACCGGTTGCAGTTTTAAAAGCTTTGGTTTGGGTTGATTCAGGTTTATTGCTTTTTCCGTTGGGCTTAGAAACAACTTTTACCTAATAATGGTTCTTCTGTGTGAATAACGCAAAGTGGATTCCTCTGCAGTAATACCTGCTTCGGGACAGAGTTGAGATGTTGATAGGTTATGAATGTGGAGCGAATCCCCCCCCCCTCGCGAGCCGCCAGCGAGACTCCTGCAGTTTGTTGTGTCTGACTGGCATGTGATGATGTAAGCATGTGTCATTTCAGGCCGTGGCAGATAATCAGACTCAGACTCATTCGACTGGCAGAAACACAGCCTTAATCAGAAATTCACCCCAGAAGATTCATCGCTTCATATTTACAAGCATCAAATTCATTGCCTAAAGGAAGAGTTCAACAAAAAAGTCAAAGTTCTGTTATTACTTACTCATCCTCGTGATTTCACAAAGCTGCATGCTGATATTTTTCTCATGGAGCACGCATTAAAAAAGATGTGGTATTCTTTGAAGAATACTGCTATAAAACACCAGTTCATATAACCATAAAAGCCATGATCATATTACCATAGCCATACTCCAAAGAGAGAAAAACCTCCGAAATGTATTCCATTTGACTCATGCTCCATATCACACCATAGTACACTTAATATGGAAATAATATGCTTGAGAAAATATTTAAGTAATTCAGTGTGAACTGAATGTAACGTTTTCGGACACTCATTTACATGTAAATTGCAATTAAATGAAAATGTATTATAGTTTAAATGCATATTAAATGCAATAAGCTGAAATATACAGTGAGTGTTTGACCAAATCAAGAAGGACTTAAAGCCCGCGTGAACCAGAAGTTGCCCCCGACTTTATTTCAGTATAGTGACGTATTTCCAACTGAAACAGAAAATACTGAATAGAGGGCGGGGTTTTATTTTAGCGCTCCTCCTCTCTGTCTCGGGGTAACACTTTATTTTAAGGTGTCCTTGTTACACGTTACATGTACTTACGATTATAATAACAATAACTTTCATGCAAGTAACTCTAAACCAAACCCTAACCATATAGTAAATACATGTAGTTAAGTAATATTACTCAGTACTTAAATGTATAGTTTTCTGAGTGCACACACCCGAAGCACGCGCACAGAATGGCATGAGAGTACTAAACTTCTCTTTCATGTCTTATTGCACTGTCAAATACACACTTATTGCACTTAAACGGTCAAATAAAAAGTTTTTGCTAAAAACACAGAAGTTACAAAAGCACCGTCAGTTTGTAACGATTGGCCTTATTGGTAGATGTTTGTGAAGGTAACAGCATTTAAAATATATTAACTTTAAATGTAATATCAAATAAGACACTAGTGGTAAAATTATAATCAAGTACTTTACATGTGCTTTAGTATGTTAGTCGACACATCAACATAAGTGTACTTCTTTAAAGTACAACAAAAGGTTATTGAAACATAATGATTAAAAATGTACTTTAAAGTAAAATTTGACATCATTACAGAGTGCGTTTTTAAAGTGTACTAATAAACACGGTCATGAAAGTTTCTCTCGTTGTGTGTACTTAAGTGGCCTTTTATTTCATTAGTATTATATTATCTGTAAGTATAGTTTTTCAAAAATATACAGTTTGAAGTACACATTCAATCCAATTAAGCACACCACACAAGACTTTTTAAAACCATAAGACAGTTTTGTGTGAAGAATGGACTAGAATCTTCCTCTCCTCTGATGCTTTAAGGCAGATTTGATCTAGCACACATTCACATCCAGAACTCAAAAGGGGTGTTGCATCCATGAACCAGTGTTCGTGTTCAGCATCATGTGACTTCAGAAGACTTCAAATATACCACACGTGAGTCATGTGGACTGCAGATACTTTTATGGTGCATATTTGGTGCTGTTTGACCTTTTTGACCAGCTAGCCACTGGTCACTATGAAATTATCCCTTATTTTATTGCATGAAACTTTGGCTTGAAATGTCAAGTGGCAATAATGACAAAGCTTGTTTTAGGTATATTTTAGAGTAAAGTCTCTTTCTCTCTAACATCTAAAAGGAGCTGTTCCCAGATCAGTTTTCAGGGAGGGGTGTAAAAGTGCCTCTGTAGCAGATGAATGCTATTGGTTTGTGAGTGCAGCTTTACCTCTGAAAAGGTGGCAGTGTTCGGGAGGGGATTCATGGCATGTCAGCGTGTGTTTGAACACCTGCAGGAAGTCTCACACTGGCAGCAGAGGCACAGGAAGTCAGCTTTTCCATTCCTGACCTGGTCAACAAACACAGCCTCACCCAGAACACCCAGTCGGGAGCGTCCCACACAGCGCTATTAGTGTGCTCATTTCCCAGGGTGGGACTGGACCCACAGCGTTATCTCCAAACATTTCCTTGGAAAACTCTGTTTTTGACTGTGATTCGGGGAGAAACCCAGAGGATATCACTGCTGTAGATGAGTAAAAACATCACCAGATCAGTCAATCAATCATCAATACATCTTTCAATCCAGCTGACTTCATTTTACAGGGTTTGAGTCGTGCTGTAAACTAAGAACAGCTCAAAATGCTCCAGAAGACAAGAAACAGGATTAAAAACTGCCTAAACATGACTATAATACCATAAACACTTGATTTTATTTTAAAGGGGCATACTGGACAAATGCTTAAGATTTCCATCTTTTAACAAGACTTTCAACAAGACTTGATTCTTTGTGATCAGGACACTTTCATCTTGACAGCTGAAATATCACATATTGCATGGAGCCAAATAAAAGATGTGCAACCTTGTGATGTACATAAGATGAATCCGCAATGTTGCTTCTTATGAACTCCAGTGAATAAGATCTCAGTTTAAGTGCAATTGAGTGTATAAAGAAAAACTCTCAGTACCAAAGAAGATGGGATTCAATGTGCAAATAAGTCTACTCAAAGGCATCTGAAGGGTAGACATCCCTGAAGACTCTCTGTATGTACCTGTATGTAACTTTACAATCCATAGACAATACACATTAATGTGCATCATTTGTATTCTGAACAAAGTTTCTGTCAACACTGCAGTCAGAAGCTGTGTCAAATCTTTGTGTAAATGCATGCATCTCAAACCTATTCACCTACAATATTTACTTTATCATTGGAAATGGTTAGGTTTAGGATAGGTGTGGGGTTAGGGACAATTGTTAAATATACCTTTATATAATGTAAAATATTTATAAAGATATTTCTGTTTTTTTAAATCATGCAAAGACAAAAAAACGGTAGTGCTTTATTTTACAGTCATGTTCCACATGTACTGTATGTACTATGTACTTATTACAGCACTAATCTCAAATAAGTTTTTATTACACGAAATAGCTTCAATTATACAAATCAAAAAAAAAAATCTTTTTTTTTTAAATGGGGGGGGGGGTGTATTTAGGAAAACGTTGCCATATGGCAACAGTGTACCACAATGGAAAATGGCCAAAAAAGTAGTTTTTCTATTAAATTATGATTTTCTTTTCAATTGAAATGCACATTTCTTTTAAAAATGTATGCATCCAATCTTAATTTCCATACAGATCTGCCATACACTCATACATATACACATGCACACACACACTCACTGTTATGGTCACTGAAGGCTAACTCATCCTCATTGTAATCACATTCCTATTGCCCTTTCCGTCAAATATTGCTGTATTCATTTTCTGAAAAGAATAAATAATTTTCATATTCATACATAAATACAACTATACTACAATAAACACTTCAAATAAATAAATAACTGAAATCATATTATTGATGTTACTATCTATAAAAAAATCCCAATGGGGAAATACATTACTTAAATTCCACTGTGGTACAGCGTTGCCATATGGCAACATACCTATTTTTCCATAGTAGTACAGTGTTGCCATGTGGCAACATTGACATTTTCTCAATTTACAGTAAAACTATGTTGGACAATGTTGATTTGTGAATAAAAATATGTAATTTACTAACCAAAGATGATGCAAAAAAAAAAGAAGAGAAGAGATGTTCAGAAATGAGGTTAACAGAGCAATTTCTGGAGCACTTCAACAGGTGCTTTCCATGTGAGGGTGACAGTGGGATGAAAGTGTTTTGGGGGAACATTCTAATGTCATTTTACTTAAAAATAGCACATCATTGACTACCTTAAGGCCAACCCTTTTAATTACCATATTGCAATATATTTTATTTTTTTTTTTTTTTTTTTTTCAGAATAACAAGGAAATAAGTAGAAATTAATTGTTGCCATATGGCAGCTCCATACCATAGAGGGTTAAATATTAACTAAACTACCACTTACAGATGTGCCATGTTTTGTTTATGCTCGGGAGGCTGCTTTAGAGAGCGCTGTCTTGCAATGTTGCCATGTCTCATATTTACAAGCGCTTTTAGGCATGTTGTTTGGTCTTAGCTCATAAAGACAGTCACTTTATGGAGTTAATAAAGTGGTCTGTTGCATATATGAGATATATGATTTTTTTGGTGTTAATAAAACATAAAGCATTTGGGTGTTTTAGTGTTTCTTGTGCTTGTCCTTGTTTGTTTTTTTTTTTTTCTATGATCAACAGCTGTAGGTCATTAACTCGTTATACCACACTCACTTAGTCTTTCGTTGCAGTATTGTTCCCGTTACGTTGTGTTTTCTGTTACACTGTGCTTTGAATTACCTTTTGCCTGTTGCTTTGTTTTTGTATTAATATTTTGAACCACTATTAAACTGCACTTGGATCTATTTTTGTGTCCCTGGTATTCCGTCACACTGCACTACACACAAAAAAAAAAAAGATTCTCGAGGGATCACGTGACCCCTCGACGGTGATGCAGGCTTAGTTTTTCGCTCCGCTCACTTTGCCAAATATTTCACGATCCTGTCAGTGAAATTTGAACCACTCTGCATTAGACCCATCATGAGTGCTAAGGCAGACAAAGGAGATCGGAAAAGGGAGATTGAGCAATCGCCAATGAAGAAAAAATTCAGAGATTCAGCCATCTCCAGTGAAGAGCTGGACAGTGCTATTGCTAGCCGCATTGAACTAGCATTTAAAGAACACCAAAGCACTTTGAATTCGGTTGTGAACTCGGCAGTAAGAGATGCGATGGACTCTGTGCTGATTCCAGCATTGCGCGAACTGCGTGAGGACATACTAGCGACCAATAAGTCTGTTAAAGAGCTAAGAGAGGAGTTTGAGGCCATAGTTACCAAGACGAAGCAGACACGTGACCGCGTTGATTCTGTTCAGGCAGCGGCGCGGGAAGATAAGAGAACAGTTACGGATTTAAAGGATCAGCTGGAGCGACTCACCGAGAAGATGATAGATATGGAGGACCGGTCTAGGAGGAACAATGTTAGACTGGTGGGGCTCCCAGAAGGGATGGAAGGTCCAGATGCAGCTAGTTTCCTCCGAGCTAATCTTTCCAAGTGGATTCCTTCCTTGAGGGGCCGTGACATTGAGATTGATCGGGCGCATCGCGTGTATGACGGAGGGAGGGGCTCCGATCGGCCGCGCACTCTCATCTTCCGTGTACTGAGATGGCATGACAGATCAGATATCCTGAAAGGTGCTCGGCAGGCGTATCCGGTGAAGTGCGCACAGAACAATGTCACACTGCTGTTTTTTCCTGACTTTAGTCCGGCTACAGCGATCAGGAGAAAGGCATTTGGTCCGGTTTTGAAGAAGATGACTGCACTTGGTCTCCAGCCCTTCCTCATCTATCCAGCGGTGATTAAGCTACGGCACAAAGGAGAACAGAGAAGCTTCGATTCCCCTCAGAAAGCGGAGGATTTTATCAGCTCCATGTCTCAGCAGAAGTCCTATGCCGCAGCTCTTCGGGGGGACGACGGGGGAGCAGCGGCCGCTGTTTCTCCATTTCCACGGGAGGGGCGTGACGGCCGGGATGGACTTGTCCCTAGCTGCCCAGAAGGGGATGATAGCAGGATGAGCATGGATGCTTGCTAAACCTATTGTTTGCGTTTTCTTCTCTTATACTGGGATATTGTCCTTATTTATCCGGTACAACGATTTCTTTGCTGGTAAGACTGACACTCCATTTTTCTGTTTTGGAGGGGACTAATGGAGAGTAGGTCTAATTACTAAAAAATATATATATATTTTTTTTTTTGGCTGTGTGAGCCTTTCGGGAGACATGTCTTGCATTGGAGTGGATCGGTCACAACCTATCACTGTTTTTTGTTGCTCAGTCAGACCTATGTTCTCGGTAATGTGCGGTCTGAGTTGTTCTTTGTTTATGGTTGTCGGTTGTTCACATTTTTATGTTGTTTTTGTTTTTTACAGCAGACATTTATACTTTTATCTATTTTACATTATTTCTAAAGGGATTTTTCATATAGGAGGTTTGGTATCTAAAATGCACATCAGTGTTTACGGGTTATTTACGGAATGGAAGTGCTTCTGTTTTTTTTTTTTTTTGTTTTTTGCATTTATTGTGTACAATCTTGGGATTATGAATATTCAATGCATACTTTAAATATTTTATCACTGAATGTGAATGGTTTAAATTCTGCTGTTAAAAGAACCCATGTATTAGAATATTTACACCGTAAATCTATCTCCTGTGCCTTAATACAAGAGACACATTTAAAACAATCTGACGTGGCACGTTTCCAGAATAAGTATTACAAATTAATAGCTTTTTCCTGCGCTCAAAATAAAACTAAGGGGGTGCTTATCCTTGTTAACAGGAAGTTAAATTTAACAATTGAACACCTTGGTAGTGATGAGAAGGGTAGATTTGTTTTTATCCGATGCAAAATATATATTAATAGGTTAGCATTGGTCTCTATTTATGGTCCGAATGAGACAGACAGTGCATTCCTTGCACAGATTTCCAAAACTTTACTGGAGGAGATTGATTGCCCTCTAGTGGTGGGTGGTGATTTTAATGCTGTCATAAATCCTGCTTTAGATAAGTCTCAATCTGATACAACAGCCAATCCATCCTCTAAATTATTGAATAAATTTATCACTGAGCTCAACTTAATCGATTTATGGAGAATTCAGAATACTAAAGCTAAGGACTTCACTTTTTTTTCTAATAGACACAAGACTTTCTCTAGGATAGACTACATATTTCTCAGCCCATCTTTAATTTCATCTAATTCCTCTATATCTATATTACCAATTTTATTATCTGATCATTCTGCTATGTTGTGCAGTGTTCCTCTTTCCGATGTCAAAGCCAAGTCCCCTAGATGGCGCTTTAACATATCATTATTAAGTAATCAGACTTTTATTACCTCTCTAAAAGAATATATTAAGGACTTTCTTGAAATTAATATGCCCTCTGATGTGGATCCTCAAATACTGTGGGAAACGACTAAGTGTGCTATACGAGGTTTCTGTATATCTTTCTCTTCTACTCTCGCCAAAGCGAGAACTCACCAGTTTACACAATTAGAAAATAAAATCCAATCATTACAAAACCTACAAAAACAACATTTTACTGAGCAACAGGCTACACAGCTGTCCTCTTTAAAAGAAGAATATGATTTACTTTCACACTCAAAGGCAGAATTTATTTTACATAGGACTAGACAAAAATATTATTTTGAATCAGAGAGACCTAGTCATTTATTGGCCCTTAGGTTGAAAGAATGCGAGTCTAAGGCATATATTAGTGCAATAAAATCATCGGATGATCAGGTCACTACGAACCCTGTGGCAATTAATGACATATTTAAAGGTTTTTACACAAATCTGTATAAAGCCGAAACAGATTTTGATGAACCAATTTGTAAGCAGTATTTAGATAAATTGGAACTGCCTCGGATCTCACAGATGGATAAAGAATCTTTGGAGGCCCCATTAAGTTTGGAGGAAATTCACGTCTCTCTAAAAAGCCTTCAAAAGGGCAAATCGCCGGGTCTAGATGGTCTCCCCCCTGAATTATATTTAGAAATTTGGGATTTGGTAGGGATATTTATGCTTAACTCATTTAATTTTGCAATTGAACATGGGGCATTTCATAGAGATCAAAAAACATCACTGATTTCATTACTTCTTAAAAAAGGGAAAGATCCATTAGATTGTTCCAGCTACAGACCGATTTCGCTTATCCCATGTGATCTAAAAATCTATGCTAAAGTGTTTGCTTCTCGTTTGGAGAAGGTAATTCACAGTCTGATCAAGGAGGACCAAACTGGTTTCATCAAGGGGCGCAATGCATCTGACAATATGCGTCGACTCCTTCATATTCTTGACTTTGCGGACTCCCACCCAACACCTTGTGCGGTCTTTTCACTTGATGCAGAAAAAGCCTTTGACAGGCTAGAGTGGAATTATATGTGGGCAGTTCTGCAATGTTTCGGCTTCGGTGAACACTTCGTTTCTATGATTAAGACATTATACCACTCACCTGCAGCATCAGTCATAACTGGTAATATTATTTCCCCCTCGTTCCCTTTACATTATACGCTGATGATATTATTCTATATTTAGACCACTTTGATGTTTCAGTCTCTAGTGTAATTAAGGAATTTGATAATTTTAGTAGCCTATCAGGATATAAAATAAATTGGAGCAAATCTGCTTTAATGCCAATTAACAATGTTAAGGTTAATTTTTCTATTCCCTCATTTATCCCTATTAAGGAATCGTTCATCTATTTGGGCATTACCATATATAAAAACATTCATAAGATTGCCAGAGACAATTTTAATAACATTTTAGTTAAGGTCAAAAATGACATTCAAAGATGGAAGAATCTTAAAGTCTCTCTCCAAGGAAGGATCTCCACTGTTAAGATGAATTTGTTACCTCGATTTAATTTTTTTTCTCTATGCTACCACTTTCTCCCCCTCCAGGTTACTTTAAGGAGATCAACTCCATAATTTCTAAGTTTATCTGGAATGATAAATGTCCCAGAATTAAACTTACCACATTACAACATCCTAATAGCGCAGGAGGACTGGCTGTACCAAATTTTGAATTATATTATTGGTCGTTCCAGCTTAAGGCTCTTCATAATTGGGTTGATCCTCAATCTACAGTTTCATGGAGGGTGATTGAAGCTGACAAGGTTAAACCAAATAGACTTCAAGATATTTTATTTACTGGCACAGGAAAAAAAGGGGATAATTATAAATTTGGTCCGGTTGTGGCTAACTCTATTAAAATCTGGAAAACGGTTGAACGTCGGATAGGTGGACCCTTCAAATTCTGTAACAGTACACCTTTATGGCACAATTTGAACTTTGTATGTGGAAATCGTCCATTTGTCCAACCCTCTTGGTCCTCTTTAGGTGTGAACACGTGCGGTGATATGTATGATAACCAGGGCCTCTGTTCATTTCAGGCATTGAGAGACCAAATTTTGTCTACCAGCATCTGCATATTTTGTTTTTCTTCAATTACGTTCTGCTCTCAAAGCGTATGGCGTTCCTTGGTCTTCTTCCATCTCCTCTCATCCTATGCGGGACTGGATTGCACCATCTGCTGGTCGGCCATCTGTTTCCTTAATATATAATAAAATTATTGATTGTATTACAAAACCTATTTCTATTAAAACTATTTGGAATAGGGAATTATCTGATCTTAATTTATCTGTCGACTGGGAGAGAGTGTGGTCTAATCTCAGCTTAACATCTAAAAATCTGGCTCATCGTCTTATTCACTTCAAAGTCATTCATAGAGCATACATAACTCCTTACAAAAGATTTAAAATGAAACTGCAGTCAAATTTGAACTGCCATATATGTAACACTACATCATCAGGCACTTTTCTGCATATGTTTTGGGAATGTCCTGTCGTCATCAGTCTATGGACACATGTAAACCTGGTTTTGTCATCATTACTGAGAATTGATTGGTCTGTTAACCCGAGTTTATGTCTTCTTAATGATGATTCTGATCTCTGTATTAGTTCAATGCAAAAGAGAATGTTGTTTGCTGGTTTTACAGCTGTGAAGAAGACAATAATTCAGAACTGGTTTACACCACACATGTGTAGAGAGGCATATTGGATCCGTAGCCACCTGCAAATTGTCTCATGTGAGTGTACAACGGCGCGAGTCGGTGGGGCCAGGCCTTCAACCATTGAGGCTTGGCAGTGTTTTTTACTGAATGTACGTGATTATTTAAAGGAGTGACTTTTGTGTTCTTGTTGTCCTTCCCTCTCTCCCTCCCTTTTGATTGAACTTTTAGATGTTGAGTATGTGTCTGCTGTTTTGTTTTATTTTGGATATTTTGTTGTGTTGTTTGTAAAAAAAATGAAAATAAAAAATTGTTGATAACAAAAAAAAAAAAAAAAGATTCTCCAACACTGTTCAGTTTATTTATTAAAATCTTTTTCATTTAACACAATTATGTTAGGTTTCCCATTTATACAATTGCATTGTGTTCAACTGACTTGAAACAGTTGCGTTTTGGCTCAACTCAATATTTTCATTTTGAAAGAACATCAATTATTTTACTCGTGTAACTACTTCCTATCATGCTTTGCACAGGGCTGGATAAGGAGAGTAAATCTTGAAATAAAATGTTATTTTAGGCATTTTTTATTTAGATGATAAAATTGGGAGACTTGTTAATGTTTAATGCTCTTTAATGTTTGTATTCAAAAGAGTTTCTGGTATGTTAGTGTTTTTGAGGGTTACCATTGTGGTAAAGTAGAGCATGTGCTTGGGTTGAGGACATGCTAACACAAAGCAAAGTTGTTTTAATAATAAAAAAACAACTATTGGCATACCATGGATGTAACAATACCATCTTATGCTATGCCTAACAAGTTGGCTAATGCCTAAAGTTAAGTAAATCCAACGATTTGAGTATAGAAGGATGTCTGCCTGATAATTTATTTTTCAGTTAAATGTTTTAGTTTGAGTTCAACAAGCATAAAAAAAAATCACTTCATCAATGTATAAATTTAATTTAAACTATATTTGATCAAACTGAGTTGGCCCAACTCAATTACATTTCATTACATGAATTTGTTTTTTATGAGTTGGGGCTACACATATTTATTGGATGGAAATCCTGCCCTCAATTAAATTGAGTTCATCCAATTAATAATTTTTTTGAGTGCATAAGGCATTTTTTAATTCAGTTTATCCAGCAGTTAATCCACAGATAACCTGTTATCTTTTATTCGGATAGAACATATATCCAGCTTCAGTCATATGATTTTTCTCCTACTACATTTACATTTGCATTACTAATTTAACAGATGCTTTTATCCAAAGCCACTGAAGAATACAATAATAATTCATCAAAAAGTGGCAAATAACATGATAAGTGCTAGTAATTCAAAGTTTCAGACATCGTTAATATTAGTGCAAGCTACAACAGAGAGGGGTTAAGAAAAAGCACTGAGAAAGAACCTTTTTTTAGCAAGTTGCAGTTGAGTGCTGACAGAAAATATGAATTTTCAAAACTGAGTCCTCCTAAGGTTTTGATGTAAATGGTCTTCATTCTGACTGAGCATATGAAGTTATTGACATTCACATTTTAGTCTCTGGTTGTAGACCACAAATGCTCCCTTAATGCATTGAATTTCACTCGTGCTTCTCTATCAAGTCTTCTGAACTTGGAATTGATTGGCTGTACTTTACAGAGTCTTCAATATTTCTGAGTTGAATTTCATTTATAAATGCACAAAGCTGTCCATTGTGATACATCATTGATCTTGACATCATATTTCCATTGAGCTGCTTTGCACAGCTATGCTTCAATGTGGAACAGATGTTCTCCTAGAATAGAATATCACACCAACCAAACTCAATACTCACAAACCACTAAACACATCATCCTATTGAACTGAGCGTCTCTTGAGAAGACCTTTCATGGCAGTCATGCAATAATCTTCAACACACTGGACATTCAGAGAAGGGTCGAGTGACTGAACATGGAGGTGTTTCAGTGATGGGTTTAGTGGTTTCTGAGAGCCGCAGAAAATCCTGAGTTCCCTATCAGTCGGTCACTCCGAGTCACGTCGGATGACCGACGAATTGGGATCTCGCTTAGAGAGACCAATCCACTTCGAGTGTAACTAAACGAGCCAATGCACATTGGCATGCGATTATTGCATCCAGCTGCTGCTGATCACAGCGTGAGTATAAGTAGGCAGCAGGTGCAGCGCATATTCAGCTTTTCGCTTCGGAGCCGAGCGGTTACATCGTTCTGCTCCTGACTTCTGCTGACGAGTGAATTCAACGAGTTGAGCACGCTCTTCGGAAGACTCTCGTGCTGGCGGTACGGCGCTTCAGCGGCGGTGGTTCTTCCCGTGTCAAGTGGATTGCACACATCAGGTTGCACTACCCCCTGTTTGTGTTGCAGGTGACCATCTCCCCTGTGCGCTTCAGCACATTAAAAGAGCTTTTTCCCTAAAAGAGCATTCACGGGTGCGTCTTTTTAAAGACGACGTTGCATCTGGCAAACTTGACGTTACGTCTTTGTAAAGACGAGTTGGGTTTTGCTACAGACAACGTGTCACCTGTGCGTTTCTGGATGCGGTCGTTACCTGGTGCTGGGTGATGGTCACGATCACTGCCTCACGTGCCTGGGCAGTAAGCATGCTGAGGTGGCGTTCGTGGATGAGGCATCTTCTCATGCTGGGAAGATGATCATCTTGGAGTTGCGGCCAGGCTCCGCTACCACGAAAGGGGCGGAGCTCTGATGCCTCTGCCTCGATCTGGTTCTCGTTCTGGCTGCAGACAGACGAGGACTACTTCAGGTGGTGGCACGGGTGGTCTGAGGATTACAGTGGTGGCAAACCCTCCAGGGAACCAACCCTCGAGGGACCATCACTCCTCTTGCACTCCAAAACCAGTTGAGCTGCCAGTGGAACGTGCTGGACTCTCTACAAGGGGCGTACCAGCAGTATCCCTGGTGCTCCTCCCGATGACCAGATGTCGATCGCTGCATCGGAGGGTGAGCTAGAATTTCTGGAGAAGAAGATTCGGCTGCGCTGCTGCTACGGCAGTAGCAATGCCTGAGTCCGATCCAGAATCACGGCTATGCTTTCCCGGGCCGCTGAGAGGGTAGGGCTCGAGTGGAGACTTCCACCGTGTCCCGAGCCCTCGAGGTTGGATGACTGGTTTCTCGAGGTAGTTTGTGCTGGTTCTCAGCACCCTGCCCCGGTGCCTCTCTTCCCGGAGGTGCATGGGGAGCTTACCAGGTTGTGGATGGCACATTTTACTGCCAGAAACTGACCTGTTAGCTCCTCCTCCCTCACCATCCTCGGTGGTGGTGCAGCTAGGGGGTATACGGGGCCCCCCGGTGGAGCGGTCGGTTGCGATGCCATTGTGTCCTAATACCGCCTCCACCCGGCAGGGTAACCGTGCTTCCTCTTCCGGGCCTGTAGGTACTCGTCTGGTCTGTCCGGCGATGCTTATGTGACCCGTGGAGAAGCTGCCAACCGCTTGCGCTACGGCGTTACTGCAGGTTCTTCAGGCTAAAAGCACTGGGGGACATGCACGAGGGTGGTCACGATCCAGAAGTTCTGAAAGGGCTTTGTACCACTTCTGGCCTCGCGCTACGAGCGACGAAGGTCATTGCGTGGTCTTTGGGTCGTGCGATGTCCACACTTGTGGTCCAGGAGCGTCACCTGGCTGTGTCTGGTCGACATGGGGATGCCGACAAAGTTCGGTTCCTCAAGGGCCCTGTGTCCCAGACTGGCCTCTTCGGCGACGCAGTCGAGAGCATGGCCCAGCAGTTCTCGGCTGCTTAGGAGCAGACTGAGGCGATCCAACACATCCTGCCCAGCGGGCAGCTGCTGCCTCCACCCGTCCGCTGGTTGCAGCGCCCCAGCCTGCTCGTCGCCGAGGGCGGCCCCTGCATCCGTCCCTGCTCCCGCACCGCATCCGCAGCAGCCTCCAGAAGCGGTGCCGTTGAGCTGGGCGTAGGCAGGCCGCCCCGCCCGTCCGGGCCCCCGTCAAACCTGGCGGAGAGCGGAAAAGCAAGAGGCCTCAGGACGGGCGACCCAGAGTTAAAGAGGACTGCTTCAGGAGATGGTGGATGCACCTCTCCCTCCCCCGGAGGAGGGCCGGGCGGAGAATCTTTGGTTTAAAAAAATAAAAATAAAAAATCTCAACAAGAAGCGGTTCTCTCTGCCTCTGGGTCCCAAGAGGGCATGGAGAGTCATGGACGGACCAACACCGGACCACACTCTTCTCCCTCTCTCGCCAGCAGGCAGCAGTGGGCGGTTCGAGAGCGTCATCAAAGGCCCTACTCACGCACCCTCTGCCAAACTGTGGAACCAGGTAAGTGTTGCACTGCACACTTAGACCCCTCTTTGGTTCGACACGGGCCGGGTCCCTGCGTTTCACCTCGCTGCCCCACCATGGGTACGTCGGTGGTCCCGCAGGTCCCGCTTGTACAGTGTCTGGGTGCCTGGAAAAAGTGCTACCCAGCTCGTCTCGCTGGCTCCTGGCGTTCTCCCAGGTTCCACCTCACAGCAGTAAAGGCTTGTGTGGGGGAGATCACTGTCCTATTGGCGAGGGACGTGATGGAGCCGGTCCCTCCAGCCGATATGAAGACAGGGTTTTACAGCCCTTACTTCATTGTGCCCAAGAAAGGCGGTGGGTGGAGACCAATCTTGGATCTGCGCGTCCTGAACTGGGCAAGCTTCCGTTCAAGAGACCCACGCAGAAGTGCATCTTCGGGCGCATCTGTCCCCGAGATTGGCTTGCAGCGATTGACCTGAAGGACGCGTACTTCCTTGTCTCAATCCTTCCGCACCACAGGCCATTCCTGCGGTTTGCGTTTGAAGGACGGGCATATTAGTACAAGGTCCTGCCCTTCGGGCTGTCCCTGTCACCCCGTGTCTTCACGAAAGTTGTGGAGGCAGCCCTGGTTCCCCTGAGAGAACAGGGCATTCGCATTCTCAACTACCTCGACGACTGGCTCATACTGCCTCAGTCTCAGGACCAGTTGTGCGAACACAGGGACTTGGTGCTCTCGCACCTCAGCCAGTTGGGCCTTCAGGTCAACTGGGAAAAGAGCAAACTCTCCCCGATGCAGAGGATCTCTTTTCTCGGTATGGAATTGGATTCGGTCAATCAGACAGCACGCCTCACGCAGGAACGTGCTCAGTCGGTGTTGAACTGCTTGAATGCGTTCAAGAGCAGGTCCGCGGTCCCACTGAAACAATTTCAGAGGCTCCTGGGGCATATGGCAGCTGCGGCGGCAGTGACGCCACTGGGGCTGCTTCATATGAGACCGCTTCAACACTGGCTCCATGGCCGAGTCCCGAGGTGGGCGTGGTAACGCGGCACTCACCGGGTCCAAGTCACACCGGCCTGCCGCCAAACCCTCACCCCGTGGTCAGACCTTTCGTTTCTCTGGGCAGGAGTGCCCCTGGAACAGGTCTCTAGGCATGCTGTGGTTTACACGGATGCCTCCACCACCGGCTGGGGCGCCACGTTCAACGGGCTTGCAGTGTCGGGGGTTTGGACGGGGCCCCCAACTGCACTGGCACATAAGTTGCCTAGAGTTGCTGGCAGTACACCTGGCCCTGAACCGTCTCAAGAGGCGCTTACAGGGCAAGCACGTACTGGTCCGTACGGACACACTGTGACCGTTGCATACATCAACCGACAAGGTGGTCTACGCTTCCGTCGCATGTCGCAACTCGCCCGCCACCTCTTTCTATGGAGTCAGAAGCATCTGAGGTCGCTTCGTGCCATTCACATTCTGGGCTTGCTCAACCGGGCAGCCGACGAGCTGTCACGAGCTGCGCTCCCCGGAGAGTGGAGACTCCATCCCCAGACGGCCCAGCTTATTGAGAGACTTCTCATTGCCAGTTGTTTACTCCCTGACCGAGGAAACACTCGGCACGGAATGCACTGGCACTCAGCTGGCCGCGGGGCCCCCGCAAGTATGCGTTCCCCCCAGTGAGCATTCTCGCACAGACACTGTGCAAGATCAGGGAGGACGAGGAGCAGGTCTTGCTCGTGGCGCCGTACTGGCCCACTCGGACTTGGTTCCCAGAACTGATGCTCCTCGTGACAGCCCCTCCTTGGCAGATTCCTCTGAGGTAGGATCTACTGACTCAGAGACGGGGCACCTTATGGCACCCGCGTCCAGACCTCTGGAAACTTAAAACATGTCTGGTCCCGGGACGGGACGCGGAGGTTCTAGGTGACCTACCCCAGGAGGTAGTTGACACCATCACTTCGGCGAGAGCGCTGTCTACGAGACATGCTTACGCCTTGAAGTGGAACCTGTTTGTCGAGTGGTGCTCTTCTCACCGAGAAGACCCCCGGAAGTGCCCGGTCAGAGTCGTGCTGTCCTTCTTGCAGCAAGGGTTGGAGCGAAGGCTGTCTCCTTTCACCCTTAAAGTCTATGTGGCTGCGATTGCTGCCAACCACGACCCTGTGGAAGGGAAGTTGGCGGGGAAGCATGACTTGGTCATCAGGTTCCTTAGGGGGGCAGGAAGGTTAAATCCTCCACGGCCCCCTCTATACCCTCTTGGGACCTGTCTCTAGTGCTCAGAGCACTACAGCAGGGCCCATTTGATCCATTGCAGACAGTCGAGCTGAAGTTTCTTTCAGAATCTGCTCCCGCTTGCATTGGCCTCCATCAAGAGGGTAGGGGACCTGCACGCATTTTCGGTCGGCGATTCGTGCCTAGAGTTTGGGCCGTCCCAGGTAATCCTGAGGCCCCGGCCTGGCTATGTGCCCAAGGTTCCCACTACTCCCTTCAGGGACCAGGTGGTGAGCCTGCAAGCGCTGCCCTCGGAGGAGGCAGACCCAGCCTTAGCGTTGCTTGTCCCGTCCGAGCATTGAAATGCTACGTTGACAGGACGCAAAGCTTCAGGACCTCAGACCAGCTCTTTATCCGTCACGGAGGCCGGCAGAAGGGAATGCCGTCTCCAAGCAGAGGATGGCCCACTGGATAGTGGACGCCATCACCCTGGCTTATTAGGCACAGGGTGTGCCCTGCCTGTTCAGGTTGAGAGCTCACTCTACTAGAAGTGTTGCATCTTCCTGGGCATTGGCTTGTGGCGCCTCGCTGGCAGATAATTATAGAGCTGCGGGTTGGGCGACCCCTGACATGTTCGCTAGATTCTTAGCCTTCGTGTGGAACCGGTCTCCTCCTGTGTTCTCACCTCAAACGGGTAGAAGCACTGAGAGGCTCCGGTTTCGGGTCGGCTTGCTAAAACTGCTCCAGAGAGTCCGTACTGTAGACCCTGTCGAGCTCCTCCGTCCCCTCGGCAGCCAGACGTGGCGGAGCGTCTGGCGCCAGGCCCTCACTCGATGAATCTGTGAGAACCGGTAGAGGGCTAGGGTCCATATGTAGAGACCTAATTGGATCTCATATGTGTAAAGTCCACGGTATAGCCTCAGAGCCCGTGTTTCCCCGGCAGACATTCTGCCAAGAGGCTACAATCACCTCTAAATCTTCCATATGCACCTAAACGGTTGTTCATATGCGTAAGTGCTTCTGAACCTCCTTTGGGAAGGATGGGCTTCCGCAGCGTTACTGTTCCAAGTGGAACGGGTACGTTTTCCCAGTGTTATCCAGTCTTACTGAGTGGGTAGTGCCATAGCAACAGTAACTGGTCTTCTTGTGAAGCCCTGACCTGCGCCAAAAAGTAGGGGCGCAGGAGGCTTCCACAGGACACTGGAAGGGGCAGTATCCGTGGCCTTTTGGTAGGGATCCCAATTCGTCGGTCATCCGACGTGACTCGGAGTGACCGACTGATAGGGAACGTCTCGGTTACGTATGTAACCCTCGTTCCCTGAAGGAGGGAACGGAGACGTCACGTCCCGTCGCCACGGCTGCTGTACCACCGCTGAGCGGCCGGGTCACCGGCTCGGCTCCTCAGCGAAAACCTGAATATGCGCTGCACCTGCTGCCTACTTATACTCACGCTGTGATCAGCAGCAGCTGGATGCAATAATCGCATGCCAATGTGCATTGGCTCGTTTAGTTACACTCGAAGTGGATTGGTCTCTCTAAGCGAGATCCCAATTCGTCGGTCATCCGACGTGACGTCTCCGTTCCCTCCTTCAGGGAACGAGGGTTACATACGTAACCGAGACGTTTGGTTGGTGAATTTTTCATAGTATTGCAACAGTTCACAGACTATGACAATGACTTATTTACTAACGAGATATGAATGAAAGGTGAAAAAGAAAGAAAAGTGTGATTACAAGAGATAAATTAGTAAGGTAAGGTTTCTAGGAAGGCTAGAGTTAAGCCTGTTTCACTTCTTTAAGTCAATCATTGGATGATCTCTGTTTATTTTTAATAAATAACTCCAGTGCCTGAAATATGAACAGATGCACAGAAATTAAACTGGGGATAAATAAAAGTAAAGACTATTATTCTCATCACTGCTTCACTGTTGCAATATAGTCATTGAGTGTATTTGATGAAAATCTGCATTGGTAAGCTCTTCTCATTCTTATTTATTTATGCATATGCAGTTGAAGGTTATTACAGCAAACAATCATTTTGAAAATCCTCTTTTCAAGTTTCCCAGCGTCTGCCTTTATTTGTGTTTCATCTACCTTAGGGATTTGATTTTACAGCCCATTCAAGACAGCTTATATTTAAGGGCGAAAATAATATTTAAAAAAACATTAATGATGATAAATATGTCTGGTCATTACTAAATCAATAAGCAATTCTCTGTTGGAGATCAACACTGACATATTGTCAAATAGAAATTGCATTGAATTGAATTGAAATGTCATTATTTTTGTGGCGACTACATTAAATAATCTTTATCACCAGGCCAAAAGAAACACATTTCTCTGAAACGCTAATGAAGATTTTGTCTTGAAATATACGCTGGCCAACAGATTTCACAAGATCTGCTAATATCTCATGTAAAGAAAAATAAAGTTGTTATTTCTGTGGTTCACTGCTCAGGCCAGCCAAAAATAATCTGATTTTTTTCAACCGCTAGACATAAGCAGATGGTAGATACACTATTATGTTGAGCAGGGCCAAGACCAAACACAATCACACATTCAGGAAAGAGGACTGAAGTTTAAAGTGAAAAGCTTACCGTCACAAAAAAACTCCTGCACTCCTGGGCCCGTATTCATGAAACGTCTTAGCGCTAAGAGTCGCTACTAGTAACAAAATTCTTAGAAATGTGGGTGTTTCCTCTAAAAATTAAAGAAAAGATCCTAGTAAAGAAAAAAGTAATTCAGAAAGCATCTTAACCCTTAAAAGAGGTCTTAATGTCCAAAACTGTTAGGAGTACGGACGAGGACATTTAAGAGGTTTAAGAGTTTCTTTAGCAGCGGAGAAAATGGACGAAACATGAAGAAGCAGAAGAAATGTGTTGCACACAATGCATGACAGTGAGTTAATAAGACGCTACACATTAGATCGTGCAGGTGATCGTGTTTGTGACCGATCTTATTAAAGACATGCTAACATCTCCGACACCACGCAGAAATGCCATGGCGCCAGAAATGGACGTAATCACTACATTAACATATTTGGCAAATGGAAAAATGCAACTATGCAGCAGCGATGATTTGGGTCTGTTACAGCACTTATTATGTCGCTGTTCATTTCCTATAAAATACGTTAAGTATGACAGCATGGTAAATAAAGAATATATATATACATATATGTGTGTGTGTGAGAGAGAGAGAGAGAGAGAGAGAGAGAGAGAGTACGGTAAAACAGGAAAAATTACACCTGTAATTTCAAAGTGAAAAGCGCTTAAAAGCGCTCTTTTATGTCCTTCTTGGACAACCAACCAATCACAGTCTTCAAAAGACTGTATCTTACCTAGCAACAGGGTTAGCTCCGCCTCCTCACTAAGATAACAGTGTTTGTCTCATCCTCGCTCAGAGTTGCTCTCAGATTGGTCCTGAATCACTTTTAAGATAAGATTCCTAGTTAGAAATTTTTAAGCTAAATTAGGAGCTCTCTAAAAGGATTCTTAGCATCTTTAGGAATACGGGCCCAGATCTTTCCCACTTATTGCTTTTAAGCTCTCAGACCTTTAACCGTCTGATGTTTATAGAAATGAAATGGAAATGAAATTTGACCAAAGGAGGGAAAGGGGTGATGCGGCCAAGTTAAATTGGTGTCGATGCACTAATGCACGTTCCATTAGATGAATTTTAAGCCAGGTTTGCCGGCCAGGGTATTGACTGACAAACCTCTCCGGCCTCTTTTGAGCTTTTTAATGATACGTTGTTTGGTTGGAGGAAAGTAGGAGGCATTAGATCAAATCCACCGGGAGAGGAGTCCGGCATCTTGGGCAGGGTTTGCAGCTGCAGCGCTGGACATTTACCACCGTGACTCTGAGCTTTCAGAAAAACACAAATAAAACAAAACCTACAGCAGCCGTGACCTTTTCCAAAGTCCATCCACGGTCCGCTGCCCACGGCTCCTGAACCCTTCAGAAGTGTGGAAGGTCTGAGTTGTGCTGTGTGTGTATCAGGGAACATGTTGACTGAAATAATTGGGCCAGCGGCGTCTTCCTCCACCTGACTGCGCGGCTCACCCGGCGTCCCCTGCTGGCCTGAGATCAGCTCCACCGGACAGCCCCAGTCTCAGATCACTGTTTAATAGACGTGGATGATCTACCGAAGGTTTCTGGTTCAGTGTGTTACTGCTGGCCTATAAAACAGCTGAGGTTCATTAGTTCCTTGCAGATGTTACAGACCGATGGATGTGATGATTCTGTGAGAATTATGACAAGGCACATTTGACTTGGGTGTAGTGTTAGTATGTGTCATTTAATAGAAATTAGGTTTGTCATTACACCAAATATAATTTGAACAAATTTCATAATAATCCTCCATAAAACTGGAAAACAAATTAATAACTCCAGTTTACAACTACTGTTATTTTAAAATCAATAAGATACAGGTATAGTTTTTGTTAATATTTTTTTAATTAGATTTTATTTTTATATTTTCTGCTTTCATGTTAATTTTAGTTAAAGTTTTAGTAAGTATTGTTTTTGTAATTTTTACTGTTTTTTGTTGTTTTTAAATGTCTGTATAGTTAAATCTTATATACAGTATATATATATATATATATATATATATATTAGTACATAAAGAAACTATATATATATATATATATATATATATATTATTATTTTTTTCAGTTTTAGGTAACACAAATATTTATGGTTTTTTTATTTGTTTATTCATTTATTTTGCGTTTGTTTGTTTGTTTTGGTTTTAGTTAACTATAATAACCCTGTTTCCAACTTTGCATGCAATTTATTTACATTATTCAAAATATACTACATGGCAAATCTGACTGATTGTTTCTATTCGCATTAAGGCATTATAGACATTGGCATTATGAATTTATGTAAATCTGCTTTGAAACAGTGTATATTGTAACAAGTGCTGTATAAATACAATTGGCTTGACTTGCTGTTAGTCACACTGCCTGAACTTTGTGAGAAATTAAAATTGATGACGAACACAATTAAAGGGTCACAATAAGCCATCCAAAACTGCTAATTCTCCACTATAAGGAAATCTTTTATGTTTCCTAAAATTTACCTCAGATGACAAAAACCATACAGCGAGCTCAGGCTTTGGTGGTGTGACTAATTTTCTATACGTGGCCTCTGATGTTTAAATAATTTTGTTTTTGCCTTACAAAAGGCAACCTCTCAACCTCCGCATCCAATTAAACGAAGACAGAGAGAAGCGAGAGACGGCAGAAGAAGAAAAAAAAAGGATAGGGTGAAAAATGGTAATGCCATATTTAAAAAAAAAAAAAAAAAGATGGTGTTGCAGGTTTGCCAGGTTTCCATGGCAACCGCTGCAGACTCAACAAAAGCTGGGTCGATATGGCAAGCGTATGGCACAACATGAGACATTTACAGAATACAGGAAACCTTCGACACCCAATTACCATGTGTTATTATTCACATCACTGATGATGATGATGATGATACTAGTTATTCTTCATGTACTTATTAAGTGATATAGTTTGATTATGCACTGAGCTGTATGAAGTATATTCATAAATAATTTATACCCCAAAAAATCATGTGAATTCATAAAGCTTGCTTAAATAAAGTGAGGGTCAAAAGTGCAAAATCCTGCCGTGAATCTCTGCTCCCTCTCTAATCAAACATTCGGATCTTGAGCTGTAGAGTGACCTGGACTGTGGGCGGCTGACACACACACACACACACACACCACACACTCACACACACACTCTCACACACACACACACACACACACCAACACACATCATCTCACACACACACACACACACACACACACACACACACACTCTCACACACACACACACACACACTCTTCACACACACACACACTCTCTCACACACACACACCACACACACACACACACACACACACACTCCTCTCTCACTCACACACACACACACACACTCACTCTCTCACACACACACACACACCACCACTCTCTCTCACACACACACACACACACACACACACTCACACACACACACACACACACACACACCACACACACTCTCTCCACACACACACACACACAGTTACCAGAGGGCTTCTTCATCTAAATCATCAAAATACACTAGCATTTGTCTTCAATTCTGTAGTTGCTTGTCTTTTTTTGCTAAGTTACCTGCTGCAGCACATGCATACGGAGCTCCACCTGTGCCTGCGCTCGCATGCGTCTGCAGCGCTGACCGTCTGAATGTAATTAGCGGTTATGACAGCAGCGTGGGGTTTCCCAGCACAGCCCAGCCAGCCCTAATGCGTCCTGACATCCGCTCAGAACAATGCAGGCCGGGCCTCACCCTGGGAAACATATGCCAACACCGCTACCGTCCAGCCATTCATGGGCCTCATGAGGAAAAGGCCCAACATTAATGCAGACAGACTCATGTAGTGCAAAATCAGCTAATGCCCTTTCACCAGACATAACGCCATGTGAGCAGACGACTTCCTTGGGCTATCTATATAGGTCAGTGCCGGGCGTCCCGTAATCTCGCTTCAGATGAGCTTCCACTTTATTGGCTTGGGAGTGTTCCTTAATCAGAAGTGCTGAGATTGCAGCTTTTATATTTCTGGGAGGCAATCTTTCAGAGCAGGCACAAAGTCTAATATTTTTAGATTTGCTTTCATGAGATTTGTGGTAAAATTTACATTACAAATCAGCACAGTATTTTTAACCATCAAAGTGTTAATTTTTAAAAGAATTTATTTAGGCATCGATTTTAAAAGCCTCATTTTCTCTGAAAAAAAAAAAGATTGCAGTTAAATCATTTCATGGACTAACAAGGAAACTCTACTTTTTTTTTTCCATCACCACTGACAAAAAGGTAAAACAAAGACTGACAAATACTTTAATTCTACAACAGATACTTATCCAAAATATGACACAAAAAAAAGAAGAAAAGAAAAGGGTGAAAAAAAGCTTACATGCACTTTCACAGTTTAATTTCATATTGCACCAGTCTATTTTTTTGCAAAGTCAGACAGTAGCTTAGCTTCATCCAGCATGTATACACTTTAATTGCTCTACAATAAGCCTCAGTGCTGTGTGCTTGCTCCAAAAGAAAGGCTAATAGGCCCTTTGCATGCAATCTGTTAGCAATCGCATCATTTCATGGCACAAACTGATTGGCTACTGCTAATTATCCAGCCAATGAGATTGCTCACTCAACATTTCAATAGTTTGGTTCACTGTTATCTGGTCCTGCAATGCTATCAAAATTCCTCTGAAACCCTCCACCTCCCCCAGCACGACCTGTCTAGATCTACTACAGTGTTCATGTCAATTCATGCAGCAGCAGCATATCTTACATGCTCACAGCAGCATATCTATAGTAGCAAGCCCATAACTGCTCAGCAGCAGTGTGTGAAGCAGATCTCATCCACCAATACCAAATGCATTAACACTTTTATCCATTAAAATGCTAAAAAACTAAAAACAAATCCCGTACACTATCTATGCAAAAAGTATCAACTGTTTATTAACAACAACGACGTTTTGGTCGCAGGAATTTTTTCAAACATGACATCACAAAGTAAACCACATTTAAAAACAAATTCATGACCAATCTCTATAAAGATCCATTAATTAGTAACAACCCACAATAGGTACATCATCAATTTAAAAAAAAAAAACTCATATACATATGCACATAAACATATCCTGTACATACTTAGCCTACTAGCGCGCACATCAGGTTTACATTATATTACATTAGATTACATTAATTACATTATAACATCACATTAAATAGAGCTTCATCATTCATGCCATTAGGTGATAATGTCTGAAGGGTAAAGATCCAAAACAGCTCACGTTGCTGTAAGAGCAATTCAATATCGCCACCTCTAGGTGGCACATTAACCCTTTCAATACCACAAAAACGTAAGGTAGAAACATCATGATTTAGGGCAAGAAAATGGGCTGCAACTAGATAGTTCACATCTTTTCTCCTGATATAACTCTTGTGGTCACTAATTCTTTGTTTAAGTTGACGTGATGTTTTTCCAACATAACCCAAAACACAAGGACACCGAATCAAATAAACAACATGCGTAGAAACACAGGTAATAACAGAATTAATTCTATATTTTTTACTGGTTCTTGGATGACAAAATAAATAATTTTTTGATGTATTATTATTGCACTGAGCAATAATAATACATCAAAGAATTACCACACCGATAGTTACCATTTGGTATAGGACTAAAGCCTCTTTCATACAGCCATTCTGGAAAATACACAGAAAATGTGTCCCGTGATTTGTCCCGGGATGGTCTGATTTTGGTTTATTCACACTGCCAGTGATTTTCCGGAATCTGTGCGTGCGTTCACACACAACCCGTAAAGATCCCGTAAAGACACGTGACCTTTCATGTGACGTGTATAATGCGTCGCTCACCATTTCACTAAACTGAACGATTTCAGCTTCAGCGCGGATAGTGAAGCTCCCTGATCGCTGCTTCATTCCAGTTTACATATTTTTCGTCGTGTGAACGTTGATCTGCCTTCAAAACAACCGATAAAACAGTCGACCGATAAAGTGCGTCATCACTACGACACACCCTTTACGGCATTGATCCGGCTTTTGTTCACACAGCGCTCGTTCCGGGACTGAACCCGGCAATGTTACTAGGTCCCCAACCCGGGATCAATCCCGGAATTAATCCCGGGACGTGTTTGCGTTCACACAGAAGGCACTCCGGCAATTTTCTGGCAATTTTCCGGGACCAACGTGCAGTGTGAAAGGGGCTTAAGTAATCTCTGAGTAGAATCAAGAATATCCGTCTGAAAACGAGCATGTACCAAAGAATCTTTCAAATTTTTGGAACGTTTGTACACAATCAAAGGTGGATGCTGGTCTTTGCCTCCTACGCTCCTATCTATTGCGTCAGGTGTGCGGAGTATAATTGTTAATCCATTAAAATGCTAAAACTATTCCAAGTGTTGTAAAGATTAAAACATATATTATAGCTGACTGTAATTATCCCTTAAATATTGTGCATTTCTGCTATTTAACCGTATGTTCATTTTAAGCCCAATCTGTGTCCAATAAGTCATTTTATCCACAGTCTCTAAACCCATAAGACTTGTGTTCCTTCATGCATCTCCTTGAAAGGCAAGGGCAGACAGGTGGGCAGTGAATGAGAGAGAGAGAGACCCCTGACACTAACCCTCTGCTCTCAGCGCTCGTGTGTCCTCTTAACAAGTTCCAGGGGGACACAAGGGTCCTGCCACGGCTGCCACAGCGTCCTAACAGGGAAGAGACAAACAGCGACAGGTCAGCCAGGTTTTAAAGCTGTCTGACGGCTGGGCACATGTGCTGTCATCCACCGGAGGGTCATCACCACTGTCTATGGACTGACTTTCTTTAGTGTGTGCTGATTTAAGCCCATGTCACCAGCTAATTAATGTCACTTCTCAATGTGAATGATTGTATATGCAGATTACCTCGGAAAAAAAAATACTGTAAATAAGTTGAATGTTTATGGTGTATGCCTGTTCTGTGTGGAGTGATATTCTGGTTTCTAGATACAGGATTTGTATAGATTTTTAAGTGTAAAATTATTTTTTTCTACAAATATCATGACAGCGTTTGGATCACTTCATGTACAGTGGTGTATTTAGATAACAAACGCTGTCAATCATGTAAATAAACCGGTTCAGTTATTGGTCACTCAAGCTTATTTAACAGCTCATCCAGTCTTCAAATAGCCAGGCTTCCAGTTGAGACAAAATGCACATTCATGTAAATTAAAGTGAACCGCGAGAGTGCAATATGACTTTAATTTCCAAAAAATTGTTTTTTGTTCCAAGAATTATATTTATACAATATTTATACATAGACAAATAACATTTACGGCTTACTTTGCTGTCTTCCGAATATTTCCACTGTTTTCAGGGTACCTACATTTTTTTTTATTTTTTTTTTATTAAATAATAATTCAGCTTTAATAAAGATGTTTGAATTAGGCTAAAACATGTACACCCTGAATTTTAGGCCTGCATTCTAATGCTTCACCAACATATTTATGCATATAAATGAGAAAGCTTGGGCAGTGTAGCTGACTCTGTTTATGTAACAGAGTTATGTTTATGTATAACAAGTATGTATCAAATGATTAATACATTGTTAAACATTAAGAACATTCACACTAAATGCAATACAAAAAAAAGCTAAACAAATCACAGATCCATCCACACCAACAGCGAAATGAGTCAAGGGCTTTTTTGGATGTTGTGTGTTTTGTAATGTCACAAGGGCAAAATACATCAGCATATGACTGGCATATGTGCCTACTGTTACATTATTACACTTATGGCCACGCCCACTGGATTGTATGGATTGTATGTTTGTTCGAAGCATTTATCTGTGGATTGTTTTGGAAATGAGGCACAGTGTAATACAGGGTTCACAAAGAAACTATTGCTGAAAGATGAAGTAATGACAACTGTATTGGATCTGACAGCAGCTACATCGCAACACATAAGTAAACAATTTCTAAAGAGCTTTGTCTGGAAATTATGGTTTTATAGGGAAATGTTTTCAAATCACTCACTCATATGCAATAGTGGGTGGAGATGTTGATGTTTTTATGCAATGATATCAGTGGCTGTTTACTGACAGCCCTTAAAGATGCAGCCCCAAAACTGAGCATTTCTGACAGAGTGTAGATAGAAAATCATTATAAGTCAACCTCAAGGAAAATAATTATTATTATAAAGGCATGTCCTTTAAAGCTGCAGATTTGCAGTGATCCAGGACAATGGAGTATATTGTATATCTTTTAGTGCTGTCAATCGATTAAAAAAAAATAACTAAATAATCGCACATTTTTCTGAAATTGATCGCGATTAATCCCACCTAACATTAAAGCATTTAATTATACTTTTATATTGCAATAATTTTACATTCAATCTTCAAATTAATGTAGAAACAACATAAATACAGTATATTTGTAATATTTGTTTGCCATCTTTTATTATGACTGAAGGCAAGTATCGCTGACAACATCTGATGTCTCTATGAATTTTTCCCTACTATTTAACCATCGACTAACCATTCGAACATTACCCTAAAATTGAGAGCTATCAATTTAACATTTATTAGACTTTAAAAAACTTCTAATTTAAGTGAACGTAAAACAATCTTCACTTAAATAAAATTATTTTATGAAAATATAGCCTTTTTATCAGTGAAATTTATTTATTTTTAAATAAAAATCACACTGGGTGTTCTAAGAAAAAGCAAAGGAAATATTTGAAATAATTTAAACTGTAGATAGTAAACACATTTGTTTTAACCACAGCAAAGTTATCTCAGTGTAAAAGCCTGTTCACACCACAAACACCAAGTATAGCGAAAACTATAAAGTTTTAAAACTCTAGTCCTCACAACAGCAAAGATAACACTGACATCCGATCAAAATCCTTCTTTAATATTTTAAAATGCACTCTGCAATTATTTTTTACAGAATGCAACTGAAGCACTTGCATAGAATAAACAATTCTGAAGAATGCTCTATTCTGTTACTATGGATGCCAATATAGTTACGAATAAAGATAAGGTTTTTGATGTGAACTGGTGTCTGAGTGGGAGGTCTTCCATGTGGAAGATGCCATAGGTGAAGCAAATTCTCCAGTGAATGCAGAGAATATGTCAAACTAACCTCTGCCCTGCTCGGCTCTGCTGGGATCTTTACTCAAGGCTGGCCGGACACCAATTACATCGTCTGTGTGGCGGCTGGAGGCATCGGAGGGATGGCCTTCTGCCCCGAGGGTCACGATTCTCACCCTCTCTCAGCCCACCTCTGACGCTCTGCTCCGCTTACCGTCGGACAGGAGCGTCTCTCAGGTATACGGCCATCACTCAGCAGCTGCCCTTCGGTCCCTACAGACGGCTGGAAACGTCAGCGGCATCGCAGGAGAGTTCGGTTATGACTGTCTGTCCGCATTGATCTGGCCAGGACCAAACCCTAGGGCTCACCTCCACCCGGATGTTTATGAGAGAATCCATCCACTAGAGAACAACCGTCTAAACATATGAAAAATACATGTCACCGAATTGTAACACGTCAAAACCTCACTGTTTGTTGATTTTATTTTATTATAATATATTACTGTCATGGATAGATGGATTTTCTCCAGAGGAAGTGTGACACACAATAGCTTTCTTTGTGCATTAAAATCTAATGATGGATGAACACACATCAGCTTCAGCTCAACATAAGCATCATGTCCTGCTTTAACCTCCACATGAAAACCATAGTGTTACTGATTTACAAGATTCTAGCAGCAGAAACAAAATGTGTGTAAACTGTGAAAATAATGACCAAAACAAAACATTTAGGGGATTGAGAGGTATACATGAGCCACTTTTTACTTCACTTGACCTCTAGTCAAATACAAAGATGAACATTAATGAGGAAGACAATGATTTACTAATGCACAACAGCAGTTTAAATTTTATTTTTCAGCACATTATTTATATTGTCATCAAGGAAAAAAAAAGAATATTTGTAGTTATATTCTAAATAAAATGTTTTATATAAAATAAAATATAAAATATTTTGAATATTTTATAGTGCTTAGAATTTTTGCAGTAATGCATATTGTAATGCAGTGAAGACATTATTCTGCAGGCAAAGCTCACTATTAGTTGACGATTGCCTTTTTGGGAAATGTTAATAAATCATGCCTTATCTAATTTGCATGGCTTTATTTATTGATTGGCATCTTTAGACTTGGGTAAATCTTAGGCGCATCCAAATTGCACACTATTCTGTGACATTGCAGCATAAATAGTGTGAGTAGTGCATTCACACTGAAACCTCCAACAATACAGAAGTGCACTTCAAATACCTGCACGATGCACTTAATTAACTGGAAAAATGCAGCGTGGAATGTTGGACATTTCATGCACTCAGCAGCGTTAATTACATAGTGTATGGACTCCCATGTTGGATGACAAAATAACTTTATAAAATTCAAGCACGGTTGGTATAGTATGTAATTTAGGGCACAACTCTTGATCCATCCATGCAGTGATACGTACAGTAATGCAGAATATCTGGTCATCATTGGCTGTGCCTCCAAAGGCAAGAGGCAATCGCTGCATTTATTGACACGACAGGCCTTTAGTTGTAGCTTTTAGCTTCCATGTCTCTGTCAATCCGGTGGGCGACACTCAAAGTGCCAACCTTCAAGACACTCAAAGCGGCAGACACAAAGATGATCCCAGAACTGAATACATCTCACTCCGTCCTTTGCCATCTCTTCTCAATCCTTTCTTCCTTATTCCCTTTTTGCCGTCTGTCTAGTTTTTAGTCCCTTAAGCCTCGAGGAGATCAAATCCAGTCCAGCAGTGTGTGACTAACGTCGCGGCAGACAATACACTGGTACGACGCTTTGATCATAAATCCATTTAACAGCAAGAATTATAAAAGGAGAGAAGTGTGGGGAGAGGAGCGCGTCAGGCTCGTTACGGATCCTTCACGGCCCATCACGCATGAGTATGCCAAGCACGTACACAATTAAGGATTAGTTTCTTTGACTGAGCCTCAAGCTGGAATATAAGAATCACCTTATTTCAGAAGTCGCATGCGTATGCTAATCGCATGTGATAATAGCAATTTTTAACAATGTAACCTATATCAAATGCAAATGTGAAATTTGTATTGAAGGTTTCTTGCTTAAAGCTTTTACTTTATTTTAGGCGTACTGTGAATCTTTGCACTTTTAAAAACATTGTTTAGCCATAAGTTTTAACTCAGGAGGTTCGCAGACGTACTTTGTGATTTAAACCACGTCCGAATCGAACACATCGATGTTTTTTCTCCAGGTGAAATTTACAGAACAAATTACCTGCTGTTTTCTTCAGCAGTATTCCAGTGTCCTCGGAGAAATCTAATCCCGTCCGGATGGGAACGCCTGTGATTGTGTTTCTTAGCAGTGCTTCTCCTCATTTACGTTGACCTTTGTTGAATACCTTATCTAAAGCCACATTTTTCATTGCGCTGTCTGGTGCACCTTCATTATGGATTTAGACCTTATAACCAACTTTCTGGGTAAAATAACAGTCGGTGGTTCAAATGCTGCCGGCATCTCATCCGGCGTGAAAAGAAAATTCAATCAGGAAAGAGAGACTGATCCCAGTTAATGCTCAGATGAGCATCAGCTCCATGATTTCTATTCTGCTCGTTTTCTACTCCACAAACGGCCTTAGATGAGCATGAGTTAGACAGCTTCATTGATTATATTGGGGAAATGTAGTTTTGATGCCAGGGGCCTGTACCATGATGGTAGATGAACAAATTCAGAGTTACAGGTTAGTTTCGAGTTGACAAACCCAAACCACTCCAATCCGGCTTTGTTGGTACCATGATGCCGATTCTCTGTCAACTCAGGCTTGATCCTGAGTTTGTGGAGCATGTGCGCATGAATGTGTGACATCACTGGCGAACAGCCAATCACGAGCCATGGTTAAAGGTTTTGCTAAAGGTTAAGAGATTGAAGAATATGATGAATTTAAATGCATTTACAATGAAAAAAGTACTTGTTCATGAAAGAGGACAAATAAAATAAATTATCTTGCTTTATCAGTGCAGTCACAAGTGAAATTTGTTAAGTTAGTTTATATAGTTGAAAATATACAGCGACAGAGACTCAAACATGTAAGGTCACGTAGTCATTTTTAAAGCGTTATCTATTGATTCTACCACTTATACATATATTACATATGATCTGTATATATTAACATTCATTTAAAATAAATGATTTATAATAACTGTTAAACTAAAATTGCTTGTGTGTAATGGATTAATAATAATATAAATCATATAATTATATAAATCATATAAAATAACTAAATTTTTGGTGTACTAGTGACCTTTAATTTGTAGGAAGAGAAACTGGGGGAGTGACTTTTTTTGTGTCAGACATGTTACTTTGCTCTCATCTGATTGGTCCAATTTCAGTTTGAGATCTCTAACTCAGAACATAACTGCCCCGGAGCAGGTTAGCCGTGGAGTGTACGTTACTATGGCAATGAATGCAGCTAAAAGCCAAGCCACTTTCATGGTACCTAAAACCCAGGATTGGTGCAAATTAAACTGAAACTTACCTGGCTAGCCAGCTAAACTGGCTTCATGGTACAGGCCCCACATGCCATGCGTAGACAACGGTAAGTGGTGTAACCAGCAGCAATAATCACATTAATATAGATTTCATCTGATGTGCATCACAGCTTCAAATGTGGCTCATCCAATCAGACTGACCATGATTTACAGTTTTGAGACTTTCACTGTTTGAGTCAGTATATGAATCTTTTGGTCGTTTGTAAAGACTGGAAATAGTCTTTAGTCATTTTCAGCAAAAAATAATATTTGATTGCAAATTACTCGTACTAAAACTCCTCTTTCAATTTTTACTACTTCTAATAACTATAGAATAAATAAATCACAAAACAGTCGAGTCAGTATGAAATGACAGATGGCCAGATGGGTGTTAATAATTGTAACTATATTGCTGTTTACAGCAAAAAAAAATGTGTTTACAAGATCATCTTGTAAATTAACTAGTAAAAGTAAATGATCGTAATCTTAATAACTTGTCGTTTTGTGTAAAAACTATGTTGCATCATCTCTAAAGGAGGGATTTGTTGGATCCGCTGTGGATTTATTCACTTTCTAACTGCAAGCAGAATTAAATAATGGCCCTCACATCAGCATCATGCCAAACCGCTGTTGCATATTCATTAGAAATAGTTGAATGTTAGCTGAATGTATTTTTAAAGAAGTCAAACAAACCTTAAGTTTCCTTTTCATCATTAAAGCAGTTGACGAGAGTGAGAGAGGTTTTAGCGCGTCTCCGAGCTGTCAGACGAGGAGCGTCTCTCACCGCAGGCGGTCTGCCACACATCTGACGCGCCGCTTTTGTCACGACAAAACTGGCAAGGTGAGAACTTCCCTGGTGAACGTTTGATAGTTTACACATGTTGAAGAGAGAAAGTGTTAGACGGAGGTCCAGATGTCTGGAAGAAAGATGAAGAAAACAACAAACCAAACAAATAAGAAAACCATCTCTGCATCGTCTGTTTGTTTCATCCTCTGTCAGGTAACTTCGGTCCATCCGTCTCTTTGCTTGAATCCACTGTCTGCCTAACATGTATAAAACAAAGCAATCACGGTGAGATGATTGAGAATGCTTTTAAGTGCTCTGAGCTCGAGCAGTTATCTGACTTTGTTTGCTCGTCGCTCCACGGGGCTGTGCAATGCCATCAAATAAGAGCATATCAGATGAAGGAGAACTTCACAGGATGCTGAAGCGTTTGACATTCGACTCTAATGTATTATGCAGACGAGTAAAATAGTGTGCAGCTTTTCAAATGCAACTACAAAACCAATGCACTTTGAGAGAACATACTCTAATGACACTATTTTTGGCTTTGCACACTTTTATTTTAGTGACTGGTTGTCATATTGTAGTAAGTAAACGACTACGCAGTCACAATGCAGATCTGCTCTCTAATGTACCAAACCCAATAAAACATAAACCACATAAAAACCTAAATCCTCTCACTGCTGCCTCTCGCATATTGCTATAAGATGAACACATCTTATATACAGCTATGTGAAGTGGGATTTTGGACCAATGAAACTGGACCAATGGAAATAGCTATCTTATCTGAACTGTGACAGAAATAACCAACTAAAGGAAGATTGACCTTAGGTTTAGGGTTAGGGGGTTTGACCTTAGGTTTAGGGTTAACTGTCTCTCTCTGAATGTGAGCAAAACTAAAGAGCTGATTGTGGACTTCAGGAAGAGACAGCAGCGGCCCTACACTCCTCTTATGATCAGTGGGACCCCTGTGGAGAGAGTAAGCAGCTTCAAGTACCTCGGTGTAAACATCTCCGAGGACCTGACTTGGACTACACACATTCAAACACAGGTTAAGAAAGCCAGGCAAAGACTGTACCATCTGCGACAGCTGAGGAAATTCAGGGTCTCTCCAACAATCCTAAAAACTTTCTATTCAGGGACCATAGAAAGTGTATTGACTCAGTGCATCTCAGTGTGGTATGGAAACAGCTTGCAGAGAGTTGTGCGCTTAGCTGAGCGTATCTCTGGTCTGCTCTCTCTGCAGGACATCTACCTCAAACGCTGCAGAAGCAGAGCTGTCAAAATCACAAGGACTCAAATCACCTGGAAACTGTCTATTCACTCTGCTGCCATCTGGTAAGCGCTTCCGCAGCCTGATGGCAAAAACTGAGAGACTTAGGAGGAGTTTCTTCCCCTAGGCCATCAGACTCCTTAATAACTCAGCTCTTAACATCATCTGACTTACTTCAAATCACTAATCACAAACTCATTATTCTCTACCTCATACTGGCACTGTCCATGGAGCGGACCCAACTCACATTTTACTGCTGGTTATACAATCTCTGTATAGTCGTGTATGTGACAAATAAAACTTGAAACTTGAAACTTGAGGGTTAGGGTTAGACACAGTGCCGATCCTAGACTTCTGGGGGCCCTACGCAAGACTGTGTCACTGGGGTGGGGGGTGTTGGGATGAAAGAATGGATTAAACGCATTTGTCCTTGTTTCACTCCGTCTCGAATCGCGCTCACGGAAAGCGCTCGAGAAACAGTATCTATTCCGCGGCTCGGTACGCTTTCAACACGTGTTTTTTATTTTTTAGTAAGAGCAAGAGACTGTGCGACATTCACGTTACATGATTTGGCTGATTTTTACGTAGAAAGCGTGACAGCGCACCGCATTAAAATAAATGATCATTCATGTTTTCATAACCCCTGGCCAAATTCAAAAACGAAACTAAAATTAAAACATCAAAAAACTCATAAATCCAAGACACTCAAGTAGTATGAAAAAAATGGTGCACAAATGTGTTGTTTTTAAATTCTAAAGCCATGTGAATAAAGGATTTTTAATTTTTTACTCTACTCGAGTGCCTTGGATTTTTGAGTTTTTGATTTATGGAAGAGCACCGATTTATGGACTTTTTACACCCCAGCAGCACTTTTTTGCATAACTTTGAATATAAAATTAAAACATCTTTTAGAGCAAGGGGGGCCCCTGGTGTTTCGGGGGCCCTATGCAGTTTGCGTATTCTGCGTATAGGGAGGATCAGCTCTGGTAAGACAACAGGTCATAGCACCATCTTAAACACAATTTTGCTAATATTAATGACAAGATACAAACCTCGATTTCTGTAATGATCATCTCCGGCTCCATTATGATGATCATTATGTAGTTAATGACCTGCAGTTTGGCTGACAGGTGAGGATTAATTAGTACTGGGAGCTCGTTTCATGGGCCCTGGACCACTGGACCAGATTCGCTCTGACAGCTCCTGGTAAAACCTGCGGTGACGGCAGATGCTCTGGAGAGGTGATGCTGTGGCACTTACAGTTAGTTTTTTATATGCAATTGATATACAGGTGCGTGCATATATCAGATTATTGCTATATCAGAGGGTAATTTTAAACATTCATAAAAAGATCGTCCTGCGTGGTCTCTGAGGTTTCATTGTTACATCTCTTCATCCCCTGTTACATCAGATGCAAACACAAATAGCCATTGATAAATTTAGCCTTGTTGCCATAGAGACTGAAGAATTAATCAAGTTTAGACCAAACTATTGGTCTCTCTCGAAAAATAAAAAATAACAACATCTCCTGTTTTCATTGCATTTCAGCACATCAGGAAAAAAGATGATTAAGCCCCATTGCAAAATGTTCCTTAAACAGTTTAACAGACTGAAGGACAAACAGCTAAATTCAAGATGACAGGCATTCCATCCAGAGAGCTTGTAAACTGAACCTCTTCTGGAGTTGAGCGTAAATGAGAAGCTCTGGGAAACTGGAGATGAAGAGCAAGCAACGGGTGAACTGTTTCACGAGAGTGCTGAAAGCATTTGCATTTGTGTTCATTCACATTAACAGTTTAACTGGTCTCAATACATCCGGAGAACCAGCAGAATTTAAGTCCTTTCAACAACAACTGAGATTTATCTATTGATCATGACTTATAAAATATTATAGCTACAATATACTACTTAGTTTTGAGTTAAAGGCCCCCACTGTGGTCCAATATTGTGGTCGGCCACAATATTCAGTGTTTGTTTAGTATTTAGTTTAAGTTAAATCATTCCTGTATTTTCTCAGGTCATGTCTGTGCCACAGCAGCACATGGAATTGCAATCTGTTTGTTTAATTGGCCTGACAGGCAAATGTGAGAAGGGACTACCTGAAAAATTGAAAGTTTTACAATTATGACAAAATACAAAAACAACTCTGAAATTAAGAAACAGGACACTAGGAATAAAATTAAACTCACCGACAAAACTGCTAATAAACAGACAAGACCTAACAAGTGAACAAAGGAAACACTAGGGCTGCATCCAAAATTCCATATTACCTACTATATAATAGATGAAAAAAAAAAACAGTAATTCATTAGTTCCTGTTTTCCTTTGTTCATTTTCCCACCACTTCCGTGGTCACTGTGATTAGCTTGTTTTGTTTCAGCTGTGTGTGATTGTTTGATTGTGTCTTGTTTGAGTCTTCTACTTAAGTTGTTCCCTTTGCACACACTCATTGTCCGGTCACGTTCACATGTGTTTTGCTGCTGCCCACTTGCCTGTTTTGTGGATTATTATTATTAAACCTGAGTTGGAACTTTATTCATCTGTGTCTTCCTGCAAACATTTGACAAATATGTCAAATTCACAGTATTTAAACAGTATGCAAGAAGTCCCAGTATGACCTACCGTTTCCTGCAACATGCTAAGGTGTGTGTCCAATGGACACTTTACTATCCCATATAAGGCCACAGGAGAGGATTTGTGAATGGCAGTGAAGCAACACAACTGATGCCGGTAAAGCATGATGAATGTAGTGAATCTGGATTATATTCATACTACACACATTCATACTATATAGACCATAATTTTTTTATAGTCACTATGTAATCACTATGTAATTACTTATGCACTACCATGCACTACTAATATATTATGCAACAGAACCTATTCAACAGTACCTACTCAGAGAGTATGCGATTTCAGACACAGCCTAGGGCTTATATACACAGGGCCAGTAAGATACACAAGTAATATACACAATGGGAATTCAAAGTGCTTTGCATACAAGATATTAAATAATCATAAAATAATCACAACAGTAAAAGCAGAGAATAAACATTTTAAACTAATTTAAAATTTTCAAATTAATTAAAACGGTTAAGAATAAAAAATGAGGATACATAAAATACAGTGCAATCATGGGATGTAGCATAGTGCTCATTCAGTAAATGCACAGTTTAGAGTCTGGATTTCAGTGAGGCTACTGTTCTGATCTGAATTCTTCTGGAAGCTGGTTCCAGCTGTGGGCAGCATAATAGCTAAAAGCAGACACCCCTTGTTTGGAGTTAACCCTTTGTGTTTCTAACTGACTTGATCATAATGATCTGAGTAGTCTGTTAGGTTTATATTCATAGTATGATGTATAGTATACTGATTTAGTTATTGACATGACTACTGAAACTGTAGTCTGATTCCAAGAAATTTGTCTCCAAGAATTGCACCAATATTCTTGACTTGCCTTTTTGTTGATTGACCCCTAGAGTCAAGGTATAGATTCACTTTTTCGGTTTTGTCTTTGTTTAACTGAAGAAAGGTTTTGCATGTCCAGCTGGTAATTTCATCAATGCATTGACAGAGGAAGTCAATGGGCCTGTAGTCATTAGGTCATAGGTACATAAATCTGAGTGCCATCTGCACAGATGTGACAGGCAATTTGGTTCTTTCTCATTATTTGACTCAGAGCATATACAGGTTGAACAAGAGTGGTGCCAGAATTGAGCCTTGTGGGACTCTACATGTCATGGATGTCCCCTTAAATTTATGGTCTCCTATACTAACATTATAACCTCTCCCTTCTAAGTAAGTCCTGAACCAGTTGAGGACAATCCCAGAAAGCCCGACCCAGTTTTCCAGTCTCTCTAGAAGTATATTGTGACTGTCAGTGTCAAACACAGCACTGAGATAGACTAATTCCAACACTGATATTTTGCCATATTCAGTATTTAAGTGCTAATCCTTTATCTTTATGATAACAAAGGGAACACAAGACACATGAACAAAGTAAAACTACAAATTAGAAGTCCAACGTTACAAAAAGGGAATAAAGACAAGAACATGACACAGCCCCCTACTTAAGGGGTGGCTCTAATGGACCGTGAGGTGGAAGTGGGCCTGGAGACCTCAGGAGCAGTGGTAAACAGTAGACCAAGGCATTGCTCATGCCTTTTTTCTGCCAGCCAGAACTAACCAGCCTAAAACAGCATAGAAATTCATGCAGGGTATTTCATTACATTGGCGGTGAAGAAAGACAAAGAGGGGTTACCAGGCCACTTAGGAACTCACAAAGCCAGTCAGCGATTAGCAGAAAAGTGCCACTTCAACCTGCATGGCTTCCTCAAACTGTCAGAGCCGCGGATCTGCAGCTCGCTGGAGTCAAACCATCACGCTCCACATAACAAATGCGAGCCCTGGAGGTTAAGACCCTCATAATCACAGGCTTTTTCTGTCTAATTAATATTAAAATGCCTGATAAAGCTCATGGGCGAAGTAAATGTAAACACACAGGCCTGCCGCCCTCTGGAAACAGAAAATCAACAGAGGTCAAGGAACGAGTCTGAGCCAGAGAGAGGCAATGCTAATGAGAGGAGGTCCTCTGTGGAGATCTTCCAGTGAGCAACACAATGGCAAGGGCTCGACCCCGTACCTCCCTCATGAAAGATTCATGCCAATGACTGACTCAACGACAGACGGAAACTTTCTCTTGTGCTCTGAGGTGATGCTAAAGAGTCTTTAAAGCACATTACAGTTTTTTCTGATGGCTTAAGCACATTTTTTGTAACTATTGGCTATTTTTGCAAAACTCTACACACAAATAAGAAAACCCTTCACCAAATCAGCAAAACATTGTAGTTTTCTTGCAAAAGCTAATAAACCTTGCTTAACTCTTCAAACCTTCGTAAAAATGGTATTTTCGTATCAAACAGTTAACACAAGCCATCACATTAACAAGCACACAATGCACCAACTACACACTGATGGTATGATTAAAAAACACATCTGGCTTTTGCTTTCTCTGTGCACAAGGTAGGCTATGTCAGTTTGAGGTCATACTTTTGTCATAGTTCTGTAAACATAGAGGGATCCAAACTTCAAGTACTGGTGTTTATTTACACACATCAAAACAAACACAAGTGTTTTTTTCCAAGTCAAAACAAAATAGTAATTTCACTGAGGAAAAAAAAAGAAATCAGTCTACATCGTGTCGTCTCTCTGGGTCCGGCCACAAAATTTCGTCTACATCACATGTAATGTCCTCTAGTCCAAGGCACCGGGGAAAATATCTTCTGGAATGGCGTATCCAGGCCTGACATGATGCCTGGTCAATATCCCCACATGCCTCCTCCATTGCCTGTAAAAGGGCTATGCGTTGATGGGGATGACGGGCATAGACCTTCCAGCGCCAGGCAGAGAAGAACTCTTCAATTGGATTCAAGAATGGAAAGTATGGGGGGAGGTTGAGTACAGTGAAGAGTGGGTGATCTGTAAACCAGTTGCGGACCAAAGCAGCCCTATGGAAACTAACATTGTCCCATATGATGACGTATCTGGTCTGCTCTGATCTCTGAACATTAGTGAGCATGTCATGTAAGGTGTCCAGGAATGTAATAATGTGTGCAGTGTTATATGGGCCCAGGGTTGCATGATGGTGAACAACACCATTTTGACTTATAGCTGCACACATAGTTATGTTACCACCACGTTGTCCTGGGACATTGATTATGGCACGGTGTCCAATAATGTTCCTGCCACGTCTCCTTGTCTTACTGAGGTTAAAACCAGCCTCATCCACAAAAAACTGCTCATGACCCATGACATCTGCCTCTAGCTCCATCACTCTCTAGACAAGACAAAACAAATTCAGCACAGCAGGCCCATGCACAGCACTACAGTATGCACTTCCAGATTCAGTACCAATGATACTATAGCTTACCTGCACATAGTCATATCGCAGCTGTTTTACACGTTCACTGTTTCTTTCAAAAGGTACTCTGTAGATTTGTTTCATTCGGATTCTGTTGCAGGCAAGTACACGACCTAATACAGAAATGCTCACATTGTGTATGTTTTGGAAGGTGGTGTCATCCTCAATTATGCGCTGCTGAATTTCGCGTAGCCTTATGGAATTATTTGCAATCACCATATTGACTATATGGGTTTCTTGTTCTGCAGTGAACATTCTTCCTCTGCCCCCAGCATCTGGTCATCTAGCAATTCTGTAAAGTAACAATTTCAGTATTTTTACATCTATGGTATTGTTGTGTTTCTCATTAGAATATGGCAGTGCTACAAATCTTAGTGCAAAGTGACTGTACTAACCGATTCTCATTAGATACACAAGTAATATACACAATGGTAATTCAAAGTGCTTTGCATACAATAATATTAAATAATCATAAAAATAATCACAACAGTAAAAGCAGAGAATAAACATTTTAAACTAATTTAAAATTTTCAAATGAATTAAAACGGTTAAGAATAAAAAATGAGGATACATAAAATACAGTGCAATCATGGGATGTAGCATAGTGCTCATTCAGTAAATGCACAGTTTAGAGTCTGGATTTCAGTGAGGCTACTGTTCTGATCTGATTTCTTCTGGAAGCTGGTTCCAGCTGTGGGCAGCATAATAGCTAAAAGCAGACTCCCCTTGTTTGGAGTTAACCCTTTGTGTTTCTAACTGACTTGATCATAATGATCTGAGTAGTCTGTTAGGTTTATATTCATAGTATGATGTATAGTATACTGATTTAGTTATTGACATGACTACTGAAACTGTAGTCTGATTCCAAGAAATTTGTCTCCAAGAATTGCACCAATATTCTTGACTTGCCTTTTTGTTGATTGACCCCTAGAGTCAAGGTATAGATTCACTTTTTCGGTTTTGTCTTTGTTTAACTGAAGAAAGGTTTTGCATGTCCAGCTGGTAATTTCATCAATGCATTGACAGAGGAAGTCAATGGGGCTGTAGTCATTAGGTCATAGGTACATAAATCTGAGTGCCATCTGCACAGATGTGACAGGCAATTTGGTTCTTTCTCATTATTTGACTCAGAGCATATACAGGTTGAACAAGAGTGGTGCCAGAATTGAGCCTTGTGGGACTCTACATGTCATGGATGTCCCCTTAAATTTATGGTCTCCTATACTAACATTATAACCTCTCCCTTCTAAGTAAGTCCTGAACCATTTGAGGACAATCCCAGAAACTGGGACAGCACTGAGATAGACTATTTCCAACACTGATATTTTGCCATATTCAGTACTTAAGTGCTAATCCTTTATCTTTATGATAACAAAGGGAACACAAAACACATGAACAAAGTAAAACTACAAATTAGAAGTCCAACGTTACAAAAAAGGGAATAAAGACAAGAACATGACACAGCCCCCTACTTAAGGGGTGGCTCTAATGGACCGTGAGGTGGAAGTGGGCCTGGAGACCTCAGGAGCAGTGGTAAGCAGTAGACCAAGGCATTGCTCATGCCTTTTTTCTGCCAGCCAGAACTAACCAGCCTAAAACAGCATAGAAATTCATGCAGGGTATTTCATTACACTGGCGGTGAAGAAAGACAAAGAGGGGTTACCAGGCCACTTAGGAACTCACAAAGCCAGTCAGCGATTAGCAGAAAAGTGCCACTTCAACCTGCATGGCTTCCTCAAACTGTCAGAGCCGCGGATCTGCAGCTCGCTGGAGTCAAACCATCACGCTCCACATAACAAATGCGAGCCCTGGAGGTTAAGACCCTCATAATCACAGGCTTTTTCTGTCTAATTAATATTAAAATGCCTGATAAAGCTCATGGGCAAAATAAATGTAAACACACAGGCCTGCCGCCCTCTGGAAACAGAAAATCAACAGAGGTCAAGGAACGAGTCTGAGCCAGAGAGAGGCAATGCTAATGAGAGGAGGTCCTCTGTGGAGATCTTCCAGTGAGCAACACAATGGCAAGGGCTCGACCCCGTACCTCCCTCATGAAAGATTCATGCCAATGACTGACTCAACGACAGACGGAAACTTTCTCTTGTGCTCTGAGGTGATGCTAAAGAGTCTTTAAAGCACATTAAACTCAAACACTAAAGACATGAATAAATGGAAATGGGTATAATAACTCTCCTACAATGCAAACATTGACTGGTCAATTAAGAGAACTAGCTTGGAAGAACTAAAGTGTGTGGGATGCATCCATAAGCTCCATCATCTCAGTTAATGTGTTACTGTCAGTGCATGTTATAGAGAGGACAACAGTGTTCTGACATTAGCTGAAGGAAAAATGATTTTTGTGGGTTTGTGTGAGGTTTAGCTCACACTCACATGCTGATAACCAACACTAGGGTCTTTGAAGCAAGAGCTCGCATGCGCTGGGGATTTATCTCTCAGATGAAACTCAATAGATATCTTCACACAGCTAAGTTAGATAACGATATGAAATTATCTTCCATAGCGAATATAAAAACAACATTGATTGCAATAGAAAATTTGACTATTATTATAAAACAGGTTGTGATCCTCATATCTGGCCAACATTCCAGTTGTGCTAAAATATAGTTATATAGCATTGACCTGTTTGTGTGTGTGTGTGTGTGTGTGTGTGTGTGTGTGTGTTGTGTGTGTGTGTGTGCGTGTGCATGTGTGTGTGTGTGTTTAATAATGAATTTAATAACTAACTTAATAACTATATATAGCTGATATAAATGCAACAGCAGATTTTATTTTTAGTGAAAAACATGCATTTTGCTCTAATCATTTTCTTTCAGCTATATATTTGTTTTCTGATGAACAGCTTCTGCAATAAATAAATAACATGAAATAAAAGGATAAGAGCCTCCAAAAAGATCAACCTCCAAAAAGCACATGAAAGAACAATTCATATGCATTTTGTGTTATTTCAAGTCTTTTTTAATTCATTGCTTTATGTGAAAAAAGCCTGATTTGAATCTTGACACACAGACAGGAACATTTGTTTGTCTATATAATAAGCAAAGCATCATGAACATGCTTCACACCAAATAAGGAGAAGAAAACGCTCACAAAGCTCACTGATACTAACAGCTTTTCCCCAAAGAGAACCAAGAAGAAAACACCCAGAACACACCATGTGCTAAAAAAACCCCACTGAAACCACACATAGCAACACAACATCTCTCACATACTGATCAGAACATGCACAAATCTGCTTAACTTTCAAAGATCTCAATCTTTAGCTCCAATGAAACAGGCACTCAGTAAGCGCAGGAAGAGATGATATAAATCATCCTTGTGTTGCTGGAGTAAAACTCAGCGAGCGCCGCGGCAGGAGTTCGGACGGGTCACCTGGGGTGAGTACAGCAGGAGCCGTAGGGTGAGGTCAATCTCTGAATGCTACAGTAATGGCCTTGATTGACTCTCTCTCTCTCGTTCTGCGGTTCTTCTGACCCCAGCAGCCAGACAGATGAGAGACATATTTGAAAGGGTGAAACCCTGCCTCCGCGCACACACACACACACACACATACACACACATGCACGCGGCCTGTGCTCTTTCCAGATGGTGGTCTGTGATCATTTATTAATGAGGAAGTTCAGAGAGTTACTGCCAGCTGCTGCCAGCCTGCGCCATAGGCCACACACACACTAATACACTCACACACACACACACACTAACACACATGCATGCACACACATGCCCTCTTAATCCAGGTTCACTTCAAATGAAATGAATTCACAAATGAATGCAGAAATGTGTAATTTGTAATTTGTAATTTTTAAAGGAAATTAAGTTGCAGCTTATTCTTTAAATTTATATAAATACCAAACAGTTGCTGGTAGCCATTGACTTCCATAGGATTTTTCTTCCCTACTATGGAAGTCAATGGCTACCAACAACTGTTTGGTTACCCACATTCTTCGAAATATCTTCTTTTGTGTTGGACAGAAGAAAGAAACACGTGCAGGTTTGGAACAAGTGGAGGGCGAGTAAATGATGACAATTTTCATTTTTGGATGAACTATCACTTTAAGGTGACTTTACTGCTATATTCAAGTCTTCTGAAGACATACAATGCTTTGTGCAAGGAACAGACTGAACAACAAGTGAATAACAGTTTTAATAAACGTTTGAATAAAAAACAATTTTGAATAAAAGTTTGGTTACACTTTATTTTGATAATCCACTTTAGACATTCTACTAACTATAAGTAACTTTGCAGCTACATGTCAACTAATTCTCATTAATTTGCAACTACATGTCTACTAACTCTCAGAGTAGACTGTTAGGGTAGGTTTAGGGTTAGTAGAATAAGTTGACATATACTTGCAAAGTTTCTCATAGTCAGTATGTTGTATGTTGTGGACCCATCAAAATAAAGTGTTAGAAGATATTAAGCAGGCAGTCTACTAATACTCTAATGACTGTTAGTTGACATGTAGTTACAAAGTTACTTAGGATGTCTAATGTGGACTATCGAAATAAAGTGTCACCTAAAGTTTTTGTTTGATTTTCACAAAAACATCATGACATCGGATGCACAGATCTCATTAATTACTGGTATGGGTGTCATTTTGGAGCTTAACAGCTTTCATAACTTTCATTGTATGACACACAGCAGTCAGACGTTTCTTCAGAATTTCTGTTTATTGTGTATTAATTTGTGACTGATGCTTCCTTTGATCTGAATCAGAGACTGTGATCTGTGAGACATACAGCATCCAGTCGAGGACTGAAAGCGGAGTATCTGATGACTCTTGAGGACATCATGTCTTCATCAGGCCTCTGTGACGCTGCTCAAACAACAGACTCAATGGGAATGAACAGCTGTGTATACAGACTCGGCCAAAACAAGCTTCTGAAGTTTCTTTAAGAAGGATTTGTTCATATAAAATCCATGATATGACTTTGCTGCCTGTTTTATGTAATGTTGTTTGCTAGATTATTTAATAAAAAAAAAAAGTTTCACTTTATTTTGATGGTCCCTTTAACACATTCTGTTGACTATAAGTAATGTTGCACCTACATCTCTACTAACTCTCATTAGAGTATTAGTAGTGTATTAGTAGACTGGCAGGGTTAGGGTTAGATTAAGTTGACATGTACTTGCAAAGTTACTTATAGTCAGTAGAATGTCAGTTGGGAGACTATAACAATAAAAGGTTAGCAGATATTAATCAGACGGTCTACTAATACTCTAATGAGTGTTTGTTGACATGTAGTTGCAACATTACTTAATGTCAACAGAATGTTCCAAAGGGACCATCAAAATAAAGTGTTACCAAAAAGAATAAATTATAATAATAATGATAAAATAAAGCAAAAACATAACTGTAGTATGATGGTCAGGTCCTGTTTGATTAAGGTTTGTATACTAACATGTAAGGAATGTATGTTTTTTTCATGTGTGTGGTCATTGCATTAAAAGTGTTGTTGAAAACAGTATTCATCTATCAATGACAATTTACTCTGAAGCATGTGAGACAATAGGTCTTTTAATATTCATCCAGGGCTCATACCTGAAAAAGGCTGCATGAAAAAGCTCTGGCTTATTAAACACACACAGAGACAGAGAAACGTGTGTCCCGTGTTTTGCCAGATGTGGTGCAGTGAAATATTCCCTGTTGGGAGTGGATTAATATGCCGTTTCCGCGGCTGCTTCACACGCCCGTGTCTTCTGTTTTCCTGAACTGTGTGTCAAACCCACGTCAGCCGACCCTCCTGTAGGATTGAAATCCAGCATAACCTCGTAACCTGCCGCCTCAATCTCTCTGACGACATGCATGTTTCATTTAACTATTTCTGGGTGAACATTCATAAGCTTTAGACTCAGAGGAGCTACTAACTTGTGCTTTTAAAAAGGAAATTGTAGATGAAACGGAAACTCAGGATGGTAAAAGCACCAAAAGGCTCTTTATTCCATCTGAGCTCCAGCTATTTCAAATAAACATGCCATGAGATGTTGTGAAGCAGCGGCTCATGAACGGCTGAGGATCGTGAATCTGAACGTCACTCGCAACCACTTCAAATCATCAGCTGTGTTTGCTTCTTACTGGTTTACCAAAGTCTTTCAATATGACATCTGTGATAGCCATAAACATTTACAGTTATGCACTTGGCAGATGCTTTTACCCAAAGTGAGTTACACTGCACTCACGGTATACATTTGACCAGTTCATGCATTTTATGGCTCATATAGTCTGATATATGTGAAAATATGGAGGAAAAACAGCTCAGTTTTATTCAGAGATTCAAACTGAGCAAAAATATGCAATTGGGTGCAGATGCTGATATTTATATGACCAAAAAGGATGAAATATTGATAGCTTGTAATGTAAATCAGTGCAATCTTCACAACAGTATAGAAGAGTAATTATGTAAAATAATATAAATATCAGTATATCTCCAATAATATGTCTTAGAAAAACTATAAACTATCAATCAGACGACAAATGCATGGATTAGATTGTGTGTAAAACAGCTTTAACAGTAAAGTTTTGATCATTTTTATTATTTAGTGGCTTAGAAATTCATGTATCAAATATAATACAATACATCAGAGCATATTAGAAACTGATATTTGACTGGACACATAACGTTTCTGACAACAGTAACTCTATAAAGCCTACGCTGCTGGTTATTTTCGATGTTTGATTGACAGGTGAGTAGGCGGTGCTCTGCTGTCATCAGATAAATGAGCGTTTACACTGTAAATGCAAAGTACGGTGAGTATAGAGAGAACACAAGTCTCCGTACAGACAGCCATCTGTCGAGAACAAACTCTTTCTAAGGTGCAGAAGCCTTCGAATGTCCCAGCTGGTATTTTGGTGCTTATGAGTTTATGTAGAAGCAGTGAGAATGTGAGAGAGACAGGCACTGCCACCCATATGTTTGAAACAAGTCACATGAAACAGTCACACGCTGCCTGGAGAAAGATGATATATTTAATTTCTTCATTGCTCATAAAGGGTGATTCAAACATGGAGCAATAAGACAGACAGACAGACAGATATCTGAGCACAGCAACATACAGAGACACAGACAGTGTGTGTGTGTGTGTGTGTGTGTGTGTGTGTGGTGTGTGTGTGTGTGTGTGTGTGTGTGTTGTGTGTGTGTGTGTGTGTGTGTGAGACCAAATGTCCCCATGGGGATAGTAAAACCTGACATTTTTTGACATTGTGGGGACTGGCCTGCGGTCCCAACGAGGGAAAACAATTATAAAAATTAATGATAAATAATGTTTATCTGAAAGTGTAACAATGCAAGCAGGTTTTCTGTAAGGGGTAGGTTTAGGGTTAGGGGATAGAAAATATAGTTTTGTCAGTATTAAAGTAATAGAATTGTATGGAAAGTCCCCACAATTCACAGAAACAAACGTGTGTGTGTGTGTGTGGTGAGTGAGTGAGTGAGTGAGTGAGTGATTGAGTGTGAGTGTGTGTGTGTGTATTTGTGTGTGTCAGAAGCGCTAGGTGACCCAGTGAGGACTTTACAGAGAGAAACTCGTGCCCACATGAGCTTCTGATGTGATGCTGATGTTATCTGGATGTTTTCCTCCTCAGCACTGAATGACTGTGAGAGAGACGTGGAGGTCTGTTCCTCCATCTTTGCATGCAGGTATAGACTCATGAAAAGCCTGCGCTCAGCGTGACTCAAACCAGATGTGTGGAGATCCCTGCATACAAAAGAAACCTGCAAAAACACCATACGTCTTTATTTTGTCTTGTAGCGTGAGTTCATTTCCAGCACAAAGCGTCGTTTCACACACATCTGGACTCTGATCTACATGCAAACAAACCTAACACGCACTTGTCGGTTCAGCGATAATTACGCCCAAGTAGCAGCAATTAAACAGGTAAATGTGAACTTAACTCAAGCTCCCATTTAAAACGGGAAATCTAAGCACGCCTGTGTTTTTACGAGGTGATAAAACAGGTCGAGGGAACGAACAGAAACCCCGGAGGTTCAAAGTGAGAGCTGCTAAAGCATTTCTTCTCTGGAGTTTCTCCCTCTAGCGTGTTCATAAAACATCATTACAGTCGAACTCAATCACGGGAATATGTTTCTTTGAAGTTTAACGAACTCTGTTCCAGCTAAATAAACTCCAGACATGCGTGCTTGCAACTTCTGCCAGCTAGTTTGATAAGCACCGCTCCCGGATCAATCTGATTCTCTTTAAACCTTCCAAGATTAAACGGCCGAGGATTTTCTGCAGACTGCATCACGTGTGATCTTTACCCTTCTCTTGCACTGAATAATTGCTGTATTGTTGGCAGACTGTGTGTGACTGCAGTGCCGGTGTCTGTTGACAGGTGGCGCTGTTTCACATTAACAAGGCCGATCCTCTGCTAAACGTGTGAGAATCAGTCATTATCTCCTCTGTCTCTCTCCACAGCTTTGTGAAGGACTGAAAGCATGTGTGTGTTTCTTCTGAGGCCGTCATTTTAAACCCTGCTAATTAAGAGAGGAATTCAAGGCCTGTAACTCATTTTCACTGCAAGGGACAATTTACTTCATGACAACTCAGCATGGAAATGCATTATGTGTCCGCAGTTAACAGTCAGAATCTGAAACTCTTTTTTATTAGAGGCTCTTAAAGGGACAGTTCACCCAAAAATGAAAATTCTGTCATCATTTACTCATCCTCAAGTAGTTCCAAACCTGTATGAATGTCTTTGTTTTGAACACAAAGGAAGATATTTTGAAGAAAGTTTGTAACCAGGCTGTTTTGGGGCACCATTGACTTCAATAGTAGGAGAAAAAATACTGCTCTGTTTCCCTCATTCTTCAGAATATCTTCCTTTGTGTTCAGAACAAACACATTCATACAGGTTTGGATCTACTTGAGGGTGAGTAAATGATGACAGGATTTTCATTTTTAGGTGAACTGTCCCTTTAAGATTACAAACTCTGTTTGCTTAGCACAATAAAATGCTAAAAGATAATAAGGCATGTCTATCTGATGTTTTTAATATGCTTTAAGAGAAACCATGATACTGATTTTTAAAAGGTAGCTTGATGGCAAACAGGAACATGGTTTGTGTAACATTTACAACACATCTGAATAATATAGTCAAGCCAAAGGATATCAATTACCGTCACACATCCAACAACTGTAGAGAGCGATGGGGCCTATGTACAATGCATTACCATTCTGATACATAGACTTATAGACAAGCCTCTTGCTCTTCTTTGAAATCAGTTTTTGGTTCAAACTTATATGGCTGAATTAATCAAATGCATGCCACTTGTCACTGTGCAGCGTTTACTGCTGTGAAAGTAGCAGGTCCGAGCTGCTGTGATTGGGTGGAGGCGTGGCCTAATTAGCATATTAATAGATCCACCTATACTAAATGAGTTACAGACTGTTGTTTAGTGTGAAGATAACAGCAATCTGATGACTTTGGAAATCATATAGTGTATAGACAGCTTTATGCTCTCTGATGCCCAGACACTTTTAGGGCAGAAACTTCCAGAAGCAAATATGTGATACAATATGCTGTCTTACAATTATCTACTGTACTGCAACATAAACCGCTTAATTTAAACATTGTCATAATTCATCAAGATTAAATCACAAGAAATTGATTGGCATAAATACGAGGTATTCGTTAGCTATGTTGCACATTTAACTTATGCGCAGAACTGGAATATTGCATGAAACATTTGTGAATAAAACACCGTTTCCATCCAAAATTGTAACTTCCTGATAAATCGGTGGTAAATATTTTTCCATTGTAATTTGTGTGCATGTCTTTTTATTGGATAACAAAAAAATATTTGACACAATTGAGTGCATGTGTTTTTTAATGCATTTTTTTTTTTTTTAATTGAGGCACATCCTGTTTTCTTCTATCCGTGTTTTTTTTCATATCCAAAAATTGACTAAAAAATATAAAAAAAAAGTGGATGGAAATATAGTTATTAATCACAAACTGTCATTGGTGTTAGATTGGAGTGTTTCTCTAACCAATTGTAGACGGGGAGACAGTGCTAGAAACCACTGTACAGTATTACTGTCTTCTACTACTACTAATTACAATAGTGATCAGGAAGTGTAACAGTGGCCATTATTACACAATCAATATTTATCAATGACCTCATCACTTTGAAATACTTAAAATTCCAATATTGTACATACTATATTATATTCTGCAGCAACAATAAGAGCTGTACAGCAGTAATGCTGTTACATTGAGTGTGCACTTTCATCTGGTGACACAGTCACTAAAAATACACTCAACACAGAGGTACAGTAGTATATTTAATAGTTTTCCATCAAAATCACAACCAAACCAAGTCTCAATTTAAGCTTCAATTAACCCAGATTCAAGCGCACAAGGTTGTCTTTCAAGGATGCAGTGGATGCTGGCCTGAAAACCGAAAACTCTCACACATTTTCTTTGTATGTGGCTTGAAACCGGAGTTTCTGATCACGGCCTGTGAAGGACGTTTGCCCTGAAGGTAGGTCTGCAGCGAAAGCCGCCCAACGGAGCCCGGGTTTGCGAATCCTCCGAGCCCGTGGAGGACGGCAGATAGAGTCAATGCGGGTAAGCTAAGACTAGGGGGAGTACAAATCCCTCAAAGAACTTAAGGCTGGCTGTAGTCCTGCGCTAGGCTGCGGTGGGAACCCAATCAAAGGAAAAGGTGCCTGCAAGGCAGATCAGCCTAGAGCTCAAATTGATTTACACACACAGAGAGAGAAGCAGGAAGGTTTCGGTGATGTACACAACTAAACGAACAACATTTATCTGCCTTTATTTCAGTGAGGACTGGAGGATGCGAGGCGCTTTCAGACTGATGTTGGAAGCATGTTTTAACTTAATTCCGCTTCCTCGGGTTATTTTTCAAATGCTGGATCTTATCACCTAAAGTCTTAATCGATACAAGAGGAAGCTAAGTGCACTCCGCACAAAGCATTTGGACATCAAAACACACAAAGCTTTCACCAACATCCAAATGGCTAGTTGTGGACTTCTCAAGCCAAATTTCTTGACTTCCCTGCGTTTGCTCTCTGCACACACTGAGAAATCGCCTCAGACCATGTTCCACATCAAAAACAACAGCAGAGGAAGAGCGATTCACCTGCTCCCCTCTCTGCACGCCTGCATTCACAGCGAATCGCTGAGCCACAGTAGAGTTCAGCGATCAGCTTTGAAAATAAACCCAGGGTTCGCGGTTCACCACGGCTCAACGCCCCGTGGCAACTGGAATAGTAATAGAGTTGCTGGGATCCGGCCCGGGCTGCCGTGAGGAGAGGCTATTGTTTATGGGCCTCTAGGGCTGGAGAGGCGATGAGGCTCCTCCGGCTCCTCTGTGCTGATGCTGGATTTCTCAGGCTCCTCTTGAGGAGTTCAGTATTCCTTTCTGCGTGAACTTTGGCCGTTACAGTTTCTCGCCGCGTCCTGCCCACCAGTGATGGATGTTCGTTCCGAGCCAGGCGCCAAAAAGCAGTTTCTGAGGGAAGAAAACAAAGTACATCATGGTTTGCAATATATCTTACAGAGTCCATGGGTAATGAAGAACTGCAAATAAAATATACATCATACAGAATGTGCCCAAGCAGCGATGACATCAGGAGTCGGGCTGAGCTCACACTTCTCTTACTGTGTGTAGTGGAGGTGAATTTTGAGTATGCATGCTACACTCAATAACCAGTGAACAACAGCACACTCTTGGAATCCCACACAATGCAACTTTCTTTTCTGTTTCCAGTGTGAAATGTGACAAATGAACTTGATCACTCACCATCAGACTGTTAAAGACATTTTTACCCACTGAAATAACTATTTCCAAGACGATATCTGAATGCCATTTGCAGAGTTATATACAGTACGTGTTGAGGACAATTGTTGCGCTCTTTGTTTCACAGACTACTTTTCTCACTTAGGGTCATGCCTGTAAATGTGCTGTGCAATGCGCATATTAAATTTACATTACGATTACAGTGTTTGCAGATCAAATTTGACCTGCATATTTCATAATTAAAGGCAGCTGATAAAAAACAAAATAAAAACTTTTTCTTTGAATGTATTTTGTTATGTCAGTTTCTCTGCTATACTCTGAGGGTGTTTAAATTTACATGTATGCTTTTGGAAGATGTTTCTATCCAAAGAAATGTGCACAGCTTTGAAAGACTACATTCTTAATAGTTAATGCATGTAGAAATCTAACCCACTGTGAACATCATGCTTTACTGCTTTCACCACTTTTGATTCTCAAATTGTATTTTTTTATGTTAAAAACAGTTACAATACCATTTATAATATTCATAATTTGTAAAAACCAAAATATTTTAAAAACTTCTTATGTACAGCAGTTTTTATGTTTACTTTTTTTTGCAATGTGTGATAAGTATTCATTTTGAAAGTCATGTTGTTTGTTTTTCACATTATTATATTTGGTGAATTATACTGAATCCGATTGAACCCCATCCATAAAAAACAGAATTTGAACCTAATACATGAACCTATTGCATCCTGCATTATATCCAGCGAGTAGCATGCCAGTATTCCCTTCTGAAAACAGACTGGCTTGCAATCCTTCAGCATAAACAACAATGTCTTGGAGTTACACAAACTGTGGTGCCTTTGCGGTATAGCAAACCTTTGTGAGTTTGACACATATATAAGCTCAGAAAACCAATGGTTACATCATCTCAATTAGCTGAAAACAGCACTGGCCACAACAAGGGGTCACGTGACCATGTATTCCATACAGTCACCATGTTCTCAGAGCAGTCGGAGCCAAAATTTAATCTAAACCATGACATCGCAAGCCACATATGTACACATGAAATTACAGCACGCTGCAGTAATTGGTCACGCCGGCGAGAGTAAAGGTGGCTGTAGAGGGTCTCGCAGCAGGGGTTGAGTGAGTCAGTAGTGATGTGAGGGGTTCTGGCTTCTAGAGACTCAGAGGGGCCTGTGGTCAAACCAACGGGGTCTGTTTGCAGGATTTGACCATTACGTCTCAACATCAGTCAGACGCCTACATGAGGAGCATCTCATAAATTGTCACTTTTCTGACAAGTGCGAGACCTAAACTTGGATACCGGATGCGTGTTTGCTAGTCAGTGAAATCCTTCATGTTAACAAGCTGAGACTTCTGATGTGATGTTAAACTCACAGCCTGAATCAATCACACCGTCCTCTAGAAATATAATGAGCGGCGAGGTGTCAAATGTAGCAGTTCACAGAAATGCTTGAAGTCATTAGTGATTCGGAGGCTCCTCGTGTTGGAGGAGTTCCATAAAAGAGTGAGCGATTGCCATTTGTGACTAATATTATAAAATTAACTATAAATAAAAGATGTAATCCAAAAAGTACCCTTTATCATATTCAAAAGTCCTCATTAGGCATTCAAGCCAAGTCTCGTTTCCTCTCCAAATGCAATTAAGTGTGAGCCTTTAAGGATAAAGTAAGCTTGTTAATAAGTTCACAGAGTAATGAAAAACAGCCTTTTCTTTATTGCTGAAGTGAGAATACTGAATCTAATAACAGGGCTGTGAAACATCAGCGGCTCTGAGCTCTGCACCTGCCAACTTCTTAGGGTTAAAAATGGAGCTGTGTGTTTTTCTCATTAGACGCGCAAACTTCGGCTCTGACATCTGGGATCTCGACGACAAATAAACAGACATGATTAAATATCCTAGCATAGCGATGTTGACTCATGATGGCTGTTCACGCAAAGTTTAAGTACTGTCAGCGGGAGAAGTCCTCGCATTGAGACGACGAATGATAAAGATATTCAGGGAAATACAAGCTGTTGAAACGTTTTGCAGATTCAAGCAAAAAAACGAGCATGTAAACTTGCCGACCTATATCTTGGGAACAGTTAGGGCTAGGATTGTGAAATTTGGTGCAAACGGACATGAGGACAATCTGAGGACACGGGGAGAGTTACAACAAAATCAAGGATGCTGACATCATCCAAAGGCAATTTAGTCTAATTGTGGTCATTTCCTTTTCCAGTGTGCTTGGATTCTGATGATTGTCGCTTGTGGCTATATTTCCAGATTGTGATAAGAAACAACTGTTCAGTACGTTTTTTTTTTTAATCTGACATCCGTTGAACCTTCAGCCCAGCAGCAGAGTCATATGTGATACAGGTGGCACATGTAAAGCACAGCAGTAATAAAGCATTACACTCGTAGCTCTGCTCTGGGAGCCGAGAGAAAGAGCCCAAAAAGGGCTGTGGAAACAATTTCCTCATCCACGCCTCGGGCCAGAGATTAGAAAGTGTCAATTATACATGATGTCAGTCTCACTTACCATGAGGAGCGTTTATGCGTGAGATGGAGTGGATGGCAGCGGATGATTTCAACATCGCTCGGTGCCACTGTCCACCACCTAATGAATTGCATTCGCCACAAACAACAGCTAGATGCACTGGCCTTATTTATTGACTTTGCTGCTGCTCACACAAACCCCACACCAAGCAGCCCCCGGCAGATTCAGCGGAAACACGTCTGTACAACCTGACAACTTCCACATTGGTTCTGCTTGCTATTCGTTGATCTTGTTTGTTGAGCTTGTGCTCAAACTCTGGCAAAACGCTTAACTTTGACTTCAAGGACATTTGTTTATTCTTGGACGGGAGCCATTTTTATCAGAGCTATGCATAAAGTGGGCTTATTTAGCAACCGGCGTGTTGCTTTGAATATGTGGCCCCTTTGAATCCAGATGTCAGAAGAAAAGAATGCCTGCACCCTGCGAAGGTCTTCTTTCTCTGTCCCAGAAAACCTGAGAGGGGAGTGAATTCCCGCTGAGCAGGAGCATGGATCATGGTAATTGCCAGCGGTACCTTGGGGCCAGAGCGATGAGCTCATTATTTTCCCCAAAACCCTTAAGTCTCGCAAAACAACAGCCGGCCGACCGGCTCTCGATGGAGTGGTGGGAGTCGTGGGCGTGTGTCGGTGTCGTCTTCCAGACATCCACTCTGCTGAAGCATCTGCGAGTTCTTACTGTTTTCATGATAATACGCAAGTCAAATATAGCTAGTTACAAAATAAAAAAACATTTCTCACACAGCCTCATGTCTCTGACTTGAAAAGCAATGCGCTCTCTTTGAAAACCATGTTTTGCTTAAGTTGCAGAAGAGTACAGACTATAGTATACACCCATACATCTATCTATCTCTTTAAAAGAACAATATCTGTGTCCCAGTGTTCATACTATCCATCCTAAACACTATGTGAGATTAGAATAAGTGTGTCCCAAAGTATAGTATGTTGAAAAGAGTATGCCAAAAGTCCTGGGATGGGACTATCTACTATTTCAAGTAGATTTCTGAAGTGTGGATCTGTGCATACTCTGATGGCTTATATTGCCCACAATCCATTGTGCTTTGGTGGAGGATTCAGTTCAGAACTACAAACACAAATAAAAGGTATTTAAAAAAAAACTACAAACATGGTGGATGTGTGCGACTGACGGTTAAGTAGTAAGGTTTAGATAAAGGGGTTTGAAATACTAATAATCAACATTTAACCTGGATATATATATATATATATATATATATATATATATAAATGTATGTGTGTTATCTGTGTTATATTTAATCTGCAACAACAGTGTGAACTTTCATAAACATCCGTTTGGCCATTAACTTTTAAATGCATCATTATGCAAAAAATATGAGCAGAGTTTCTCTGCATAAAGATCCACAGCTGGAAGATTAACCAGCTGCTTCTTTTCTCTCCAGTACAGTAGGATGTTAAATTAAATTAAATATGAAGGATGTTAACAGTGACGAGTTGATTGACAGGCCGGTTTATAGTGACAGGGTGCGACAGAGCGTCCGTTAAAGACGCAACTATATGACGTGATAGTTAGTCCCAAAGCTTGCCTACTCTTCCACTACACACTCAAAAGTGTGTACATTTTCTTCACCAAAAGAATACATACTTTAAGGTAGTAGTATAAGTAGGCAGCACAAATCTCTTGCAAAGGTTTTCATGGAGTTCCTGTCCTGAGCGTGGCTGGTATCAGTCACTACTTACAGATATAAATAGCAGACGGAGCTGAAACGGTGTGGATTGGCATCGAAAGCCTTCTAAATCCAATACAGCTTAATATATAGTACCGGGTAATGCTTTTGAAAATGCATGAGTGCATTTCAGTGCATGAGGTATGATGTCCAAAGCAGCAGACTGTATAAGAAGAAAGGAAAAATACTGTATAAGGAAAAAGTTCTCACATTTCATGCTTTTAAGAGCCCTTTAGAAAACCTGATATATTTCTATATTTAGATATCTGTAATACAAAAATAGTTTTGTTATTGTTTTAAATGCAACTGTGTTTTTTCATCAGATTATGTGGCTTCTGAATGGCTGTCAATGGAGACTCATGCTTCAGCTCCAGCGTGTAGTTTCAGCATCTACCAGCAGAGGCTAACAGGGACCGGCTAAACAGCCAAACGCTGACCGCTTCATGACACACACACACACACTCACACACACACACACACACACACACACACACACACACAACACAAACACAACACAACACACACACAGACAACACACACACACACAACACACACACACACACACACACACACACAACACACACACACAAAACACAGACACAGACACCACAGACACACACACACACACAAACACAGCACACCACAGACACACACACACACACACAGACACAGACACAGCCACAGACACACACACACACACAACACAGACACACCACAACACACACACACACACACACACACACACACACACACACAGACACAGACACAACACAGACACACCACAACACACACACACACACACACAAACAAACACACACACACACACACACACACACACACACACACAAACACAGCACACAACACACCACAACACACACACACACACACACACACACACAACACAACACAACACACACAAACACACAAACACACACACACACACACACACACACACACACACAAACACACACAACAACACACACACACACACACACACACACACACACACAAACACAACACACCCACACACACACACACACACCACAAACACAACACAACACACCACAACACACAACACACACACACACACACACACACACAAACACAACACAACACACACAACACACAACACACACACCACCACACACACACACACACACACACACACACAACACACACACACACACACACACACACAACACAGACACACACACAAACACACACAAACACACACACACACACAAACACACACAGACAAACACACACACACGCACACACACACAGAGTCAGAAAACGTAACAAACATCTGTTGTTAATTCTTTTACACGTCACTCAGTCATTAAGTCAGCAGTCATTCATCTAATTGGACACTTTTTATGACAGAATACAGTGATAATCTGAAGTCAGATTATATTATTTAAATCAAACATGAATCAAACCTTCCATCAACAAAAACTGACAATTTAAGCAGTTTAGTCTTTCTATTTTTTATTTTTTTCGCATTTAATGTGAACTATCAGTGTAATTAATTAGCTTCACAAGCACAATTATGGCATAATTTTAGCCCGGACGCAACAGTTTGAAGTTAAAAACATCTTAATGCTGGATTTGTTTCAGCTTTTGTCTTCTCCAGATGTTAACTGATGGACTGGAGTGGTGTGGATTATTGTGATGTTTTTATCATTGGACTCTCATTCTGACGGCACCCATTCACTGCAGAGCATCCATTGTAGAGCAAGTGATACATATTTTTATAGGCAGAGTGATGATGTATAGCAGTTTGTTAGTATAGTCCATACCTACACCATTCAAGAACCATCGTTCTTCATCAACGGTCATTCAAAACTAATATGCTTTCTGACAAAATAAATGTTATTGTTCAGAGACGTTTCCATAGCTCAGGATAGTTTTTAATGATCAACTTTATCTCAGATGTTTCTCCTGAAAGTCCTAAGGAGAAATAAAAACAGACACAAATGAATCAAGCTATCATTCAGTAAAAGTATGAAGGTGTATCATGCAGTCTCAGGAGAAACATCTGAGAAACAGGCAACATCTCCATGTGATCTCACTGCTGTCAGGAGAAAGACATGAAGATGTGACTGTGCTCTCTGCTCATGCACGTGTGTTTGTTTCAGACGGACAGACTGAAGCGGATCTCTGGACCGGGATGAACGTGAGGAGAGCCAGTAACACAGATTGAGGTGGGTGGTCTGAACCTCTCAACTCCAGCAGGTTTGAGCAGCTACAAATATTCCCAAAGCATTGCCTAAACCTTGAGGTTTTCCATTCTGTGAGTGTTACACCTACTACATCCCAGCCAACAGAAGAACCGGCCGAAAGAGGACGATGTTTGCGTTCTGCTCGCGAGTGATGGATCGATCGCTCTTTACAGCCTCGGAGAGCAGCAGCACTCGTGAATCTGCTCTTCATTAACAGGTGGTCCTGCTCTTGGCAGGCCGTCTGGATTTCTGCATTTTGAGGCGTACTGCCAAGTACTCAACTGTCATTCTGCCGTCAGAGGAGCATAAATACATTAATTTACATCTGATTTGGTTCCTGAATTCCAAAAAATCCCACCTGAGAAAACAAACAGCACATTCTGAGCGCTGAAGAAGGAATGACGTTGATTTAGTCATTTGAAACTGCATAAGCGTGTGTTTGGTAAAGGGGTCGTGAATATGAATATCATGTATGTAAGTAGGGCTCCACTTAATCACATCTGTTCATTTTAATCTAAATGCTGCTCTCTTGACATTACTTATAATTACTAATTACCATGTTCTGAGAAATGAAATACAATGCAATCATCTCATTATTATGAGCTGTGCTTCATTAATCTTGCAAAGAAGCAAAAAAAATGAGGACAGACAGACAGTACAATACATACACTATATATGCACACACACACAAATATATATATATATACGTATATATGAAGAGTTCATTTGCAAAAACAGATAACTCCGTTTTTGAACATTTTCAAAAATCATGTTTTTTATAATGCTATCATGTTTTTATTGTGTTTTATTGTGTTAGTTGTTGTTTTTTTAGTTGTTTTTTTAACCCAGTCAAAATAACCCAACTGCAGTTTGATTGAGATTAATACACAATGAAAAAACATGATTTCTGAGAATTGTTAAAAACGGAGTTCTCTGTTTTTGCTAATTAACTCTTCATATATATATATATATATATATATATAAGTTGTAAGTGTTTGTTACATATACAGTTACGTATATATAGGAGTTTGCACAAAGTGAATCTCAGGTACTTTCATTTCCACAATAAAGCAAACTGTAAAATGATAAAATGCATATTTATATAAGTCACTTTTGCCACTAAATCTGTGTATTTGTGTATTGTTGGTGTATTTTATATGAAAACACTATCATGAATACAAAAAAAAAAGTTTTATATGTACTTTTAAGAAAAGCTCTGACCAGGGCCTAAGAAAAAGAGAGAGCTTTGTATTTAATAATTTCCCGAACTGGAGCTGAATATTATTGCTCGGAGCACAGAAAGACTCGCTCTGGTCAGCTCGTGTCCGTCAGCAGCACGCGGTCCATTTGGAGAGGTTCAAAGCGTCGTCAGTGTCAGGAAAACACTTCTCCTGCGTTTCTCTGGAGTGCATTAATGGAGATGTAAGTAGTGCTCTTACAGAACCAATGTATAAACTACATGATGAACATAAAAGGGCCATTAAATTGAAGAGCACAAGCAAAACAAAGTACTTTATAGTTCTGCTAAATCAATAAGGAGTTCATTCAGATGTCAAGGAAAGTCTGTAGGTTATGAAACAATCAGTTCAGTCTTATTCCTGTGTTCTTTACATGCTCATCATAGATGTACTGATCTGGAGTATTTGATTAATTAATTATAAATAAGAACTAAGCTCATTTACAGTTTGATACAATCGTTAGGACACACTTCTCAATGCTTAAGTCATTCTTTGAAAACTGCTAACACAGTTCTTCTGACCAAAATGCACTAAAACTACCAAAACATTTCATTAAGGTTTCAAATAGCAAAGTCTTTCACCCTATAAACACACAACAGACAGCATACAATGTCTTGTTTCATAAAAAAATATCTTTACAAAACAAGAATATGTTTAATAATTCACTGCATGATAAGTTACATAATCCATGTTTACATAACAGTACAAAAGTGATCCCCTTTTGTACAGATAGTAATGAAACGTGTAGGTGTTCAGCTACATCAAATTGATTTTTTTAAATATTCAATATGGTATTACTGTAGAAATGTAGCATTATTCATTTTTGTATTATGATTATGAAAAGAGTATGTAAACGTGCACACTGGCCTGTAGGTACATTGAGTTTTGGTGGTGTTTGTGTCTGAGTGAGAAAATTATTCATTGAATGCATTTTGTTCCAAAGCAATGATAAATGATCCACAGTTTAACTCATATACCCCTGGTTTCACAGACAAGGCTTAAGCCTAGTCCTAGACTAAAATGTAAGTCTGAGCTGTTTCAACTGAAAGAAACTTGCTCTGACTGATCTTAAAATATATCAGTGCCTTTGTTTTGTCTCAAAATGCACACCAGTAATGTTTTTTTTTCTAAGCATGTTTATAAAAATTACTTAAATGTCCTAATTGAACTATGGCCTAATCCTGGTTTAGTCTAAGCCCTGTCTGTGAAACCGGGCCATAGACTGCTGTTGTGTTCACTGTGCGAAGAGTGTAGAAAAAGTGAGCTAATATTGAGAAATGTGTCCTAGCAATTGTAAAAAACTTTAATGAAGCACTGAATCCTCTCAGCCAGTTGAAGAGTCAGTAAAGCTGAACAGCAGCTGTATGTCTGTGGATGTGAATCAGGAGTGAGGCCATAGACTGGATCGCAGAGAAAACATCTGAATCGCCACTCATTACAGCACATGAATGAAGCAGAAAGGCCTGCTCAACAGCTGAAGAGCTGTCTGATAAAGTCCACTGTCCCTACAGCAAACAATGGCTCTGCATTCATGTAACATCATATTAAAACACGCCAGCACTTATCAGACACTGATGAGCAGCCCTTCGCCTCCACACTGGAGAAAACCAGGGCGTTGCTTTTCTATAACGTATCTAAACATCCATCAAACAAGATTTAATCAGCTGAGAATCAGAACATAAGAAATATGTTGTTTTTTCTCTCTCTCTCTCTGCATTTCTTCTTGTTCTACACATAAGTCTACACTGTAAAAAATAAGTGTAATTTTAACTGTAAAACACTACTGAAAAAAACTGTTAATGGGTTAACGGTAAGTTCCCGTACTACTGTATATACAGGGAAAAACTGTAAAAGATCTAACCAGACATTTCATGTAATTTTACAGTAAAATGCTGTTAATTGTACAGTTTTTAGAAGTAAAAAAGAACAAATCAATGTATAATTTACAGTCAAAAACTGTAAACTGATATTCCCTGCGTGACTCTCCACATTTGAAAGTATTTTGTTTAAATAATCATGTTTTTTAATAGTTTTGTTATCAGTTATGTACATTTGGGCTTTATGTTACATCTTCTGTTGTTTAATGAAAGTTTATTGCATTATTTAAGTATCACGTGAGTTATCATGATGGTGTTTCATGTTTGCATGAATGACCTTCTGTATATTAGTATATACTGCTGCTTGAGCTTTGATTCTTCATGTTCTTTCTCTTTCACCCCCTGCATTATTATGATGTTGTCAGTATGTTAAAGGTACAAAACAGATTTTAATAGCAGTGTGTGTTGTTGAATTTACTGGTTTACATTCAAATTTCCTTACAGTTTCTTACTGTGAATTTTACAGTTTGTTCTGTAAATGTGTTTACAGTTTTTCTGTATTTTTTACAAAATTATTCTGGCAACCACAGCTGCCAAAATTATTTTGTAAAAACTACAGAATTTTTTTTTACAGTGTAAAGCTTTTGCATAAAAAAAAGGAAACAAAATTGGCAAATTTAAATTTGGGTCACACTGTATTTTAAGGTGTCTTTGTTACAGTGTAATAGTACTCTGTGAAATGTACTAACTACTGTACTTACTATAGAGTTAAGGTTGGGGTTGGTGTTATCACTATAGTAAGTATATTTGTACGGAGCCACTAAAGGGACATTTGCAAAAATAAAAAATGAAGACTTTTGCATGCGCACGAGAAACTTTTTGTGAGCTCATGCGTTACAGTTTCCGGTTGCGTCACTTCGGCCATCTTACAACGAGCAAAAACAAGCATGGATGCGCATGAATTAGCCTAATTGAGATCTATTTTAAACTCAGCCTTCAATACGAAAACATTGTTTCTGACACAGATAAATCATCACTGAGCGGCATAAGAACAGCTTTTTTGGGGGGAATGCATAACATCTCAGGGCTGTACATAACTTTTCAAAACTTTTCATCTGTAAAATAGCACATTCATAATTTCTTGAATTTTCTGTATACTTTGTACATAACTTTTTAGAACATTTGCAGATTCATAATTGTGAATTTTCTCTATATATTATATATATATATATATATATATATATATATATATATACAATATAGCTTTTTTTAATTATCATTTATTGTCTGTTCTCCTTATTATTAGGGCCCAAGCACCAATGGTGTGAGGACCCTCCTGGAGTTGCTCTGTTTATTATTATTCTTTCAATTATTCTTCTTCTCCAAAATGAAGCGCATTTTTGAGGGCCTAAACATGCACGAAAACACACGAAACTGCACACTCGCCTGATATAGATTTCAAAAGTTGGTGTGGCAAAATGGCTCAATAGCGCCACCTATTCATGTTCAAAGAAGTGCCCCTCCCGCTACGTTTCACGTACATGTACGAAAATTGGTACACACATGTAGCACACCAATATCTACAAAAAAGTCTCTTGGAGCAAAATACGAAACAAAACAGGAAGTTGGTTATTTTTAATTTTCTCTACAAATTTTGTGTAATTTTTGCTTTTTTTAGGCATTGTATTTTACCGAACTCCTCCTAGAGATTTAATCAGATCAACACCAAATTTGATCAGTGTAATCTAAAGCCCTTTGTGATGTTAAATTGCGAAGATCTTGAGTTTTCGTTGAAGGGCGTGTCCGTGGCGGCCTGACAAATTTAGATTTTTCGCCATGAAGTGGGAAGTTGTTATAACTCAGGCATACAATGTCCGATCTGCCCCAAACTTCACATGTTTGATAAGAGTCCTGACCTGGAAGGATCTACATGCCAATACTCAGTTATAGTCATAGCGCCACCTGCTGGCAACAGGAAGTGACATGTTTTACGCTGTAACGTACTTTATCAAGAGATTTACCGTTTTTTTGTTTTGTATGTTTTTCAATTGCTAACAAGCGTTTACCAATACTTTAAGTACTTTTTCTAAACTATTAACACAGCAACACACCTACATCACACAATTAGCCAAATAGTTAATTATCTGGCCAAAATCATATCTTGTTAAATAAATACAAACTCTACATTTCAAAATGCCGAATACCTTTTTCTGCATATACTAACTCTGTCAAAACACAGCAAACCTGATTCAAAATCGAGTCATTCGGTCAAAACATTAGCACTAGTTTCTATCCAACAGGAACATATAGTCAACTATAGCGCATAGACTGTCAAAATGCTAATGCCGACCAGAAGGCAACGGTTCGAAGAGGGAGATGGTCTGGGTGTGTGGAGTCCAGAATGATTTTCTTTGCCCTTTTCCTCACTCTGGAGGTGTAAAGATCTTGGAGGTTGTGCAGAGGACCAGTAATCCTCTCAGCAGTCCTGACTGTCTGCTGTAGTCTCTTGATGTCTGATTTCAACCAAACCAGACAGTCCTGGTCCAACTACTCCTCTCCCTAGTCCACCCTGTTTCTCTGCCATCACAGAGGATGCATTAAAGCAGACATAAGGCCGTGACATAAGTATACTGGACCCTTGAACATCTTGGCCATCTCAGGATGCATTAAAGCGGACATAAGGCCTTGATATAGGTAGAAAAGCTCATTTTTGAGCAAACAGGTCTTTATGAAATCATGTGCATCCATACTCTCATTTTCTTCACAGTAAAATTGCAGTGACGGACAAAGGAAATAGTTAATAGTTTACATAAATCAGACACTGTAATGCATGCGCATGTGAAAAGATTCTCGTGAGCACGGGAAAGTCTTCATTGTTATTTTTTATTTTTTTTTGCAAATGTCCTTTTAGGGGCTCTGTACATTGGTAGTTGACAAATAAAAATTGGACTGTGACACAGCAAAAATGTAGAAGAAAAAACAACACAAATAACATGAGAAAAATGTATCTTCATTCTTATAGCATTTGAGTTTTACATTTTTCCGTCACACCATAGGACACATTGATGCGTCAACTACCCACATGCGTGTTAAAATAAAGTGTTAGCCGAATTAAAGATTAGTTCTCTAAAACCATATTTTTCCAGCTTGTTTTAAGGATATTTCTATGTTTTGCTGATGAATGATGATGAGCCTCGCTCCCGCAGGTCAGTAATTCAGCAGCTGGACAGACGGCTGGTGTGTTTGACTCACACTCGTCCTGCGCTCCTGCACTCTTCTCAAAGCCTCCATGTGCTGGACGGTGTCCTGACATTTTATCCTACCCATCAGATTTTCCTACCGGGGCTTACTGCGCATGCGCACATCAATATTTCGTCCTTCTTCTCACGCTGAACAACAATATTTAATGCATCTGCATTACTGTAAGGGGTAGGTTTAGGGTTGTGGTAGGTGTAGACATTGATAAATCATAATTTAACAGGTAGCATTTTTCGTTGTCGAATTCTACTACCTACTGTTTTAATGGGAGGTAGGAAAATCTGACAGGGTGGCACAAATCGACAGAACAACGGATCAGAGCAGCTGCGCTGGAGGAGGAAGGCCGTGAGAAAGCCATGCGAGTGGGAGAGAAACACGGGAAGAGGAAACGAGACGAACTGTGAGAAAATAAACCCAAACACACACAAGTTACAACTCTGAGAGACAAAGATTTCCACATCAACAGCGTTCGCTGGCGGCACACGAGAGCAGATTCACACAAACACACTGCAAAAAACTGCAAAATGTTTTTGTACACTGCAAAAAATGCTTTTCTTAGATTTTTTTGTCTTGTTTTCAGCCAAAATGTCTAAAAATTCTTAAATCAAGTAGGATTTTCTAGACAAGTAAAAATTATTGTCTTCTTTTCAGAAAAAACATGTCAAAATGAAGTGAGTTTTTGCTTGAAACAAGCAAAATAATCTGCCAATGGGGTAAGCAAAATAATCTTGTCTTCTTTTTGAAATAACATTATTTTGCTTGTTCTAAGCAAAAACTCACTTAATGTTGACATGTTTTTTTCTGAAAAGAAGACGATTTTTACTTGTCTAGAAAATCCTCCTTGATTTAAGAATTTATAGATATTTTGGCTGGAAAATGACTGAAGTGCCACTTCATTAAAAATAGTTAATCAAATAAAGTTTATTGTTTGGTTTCTGTGCAGACTTGCATTCACCTCTCTTGTTATTCACACTACATGCATAATCGGTGGGCGGGGCTAAACAGGCAGTGATGTAGAATCAGTGGGCGGGACTAAACAGGCAACGATGTATAATCAGTGGGTGGGGCTAAACAGACAGCGATGTATAATCAGTGGGCGGGGCTAAACAGACAGTGATGTATAATCAGTGGGCGGGGCTAAAGAGGCAGCGATGTAGAATCAGTGGGCGGGGCTAAACAGGCAGTGATGTAGAATCAGTGGGCGGGGCTAAACAGGCAGTGATGTAGAATCGGTGGGCGGGTTAAACAGGCAGTGATGTAGAATCAGTGGGCGGGGCTAAACAGGCAGCGATGTAGAATCAGTGGGACGGGCTAAACAGGCAGCGATGTAGAATCAGTGGGCGGGGCTAAACAGGCAGTGATGTAGAATCAGTGGGAGGGGCTAAACAGGCAGTGATGTAGAATCAGTGGGAGGGGCTAAACAGGCAGTGATGTAGAATCAGTGGGACGGGCTAAACAGGCAGCGATGTAGAATCAGTGGGACGGGCTAAACAGGCAGTGATGTAGAATCGGTGGGCGGGTTAAACAGGGAGTGATGTAGAATCGGTGGGACGGGCTAAACAGGCAGTGATGTAGAATCGGTGGGCGGGGCTAAACAGGCAGTGATGTAGAATCAGTGGGCGGGGCTAAACAGGCAGTGATGTAGAATCGGTGGGCGGGTTAAACAGGGAGTGATGTAGAATCGGTGGGCGGGTTAAACAGGCAGTGATGTAGAATCGGTGGGCGGGGCTAAACAGGCAGCGATGTAGAATCAGTGGGCGGGGCTAAACAGGCAGTGATGTAGAATCAGTGGGAGGGGCTAAACAGGCAGTGATGTAGAATCAGTGGGCGGGGCTAAACAGGCAGCGATGTAGAATCAGTGGGCGGGGCTAAACAGGCAGTGATGTAGAATCAGTGGGAGGGGCTAAACAGGCAGTGATGTAGAATCGGTGGGACGGGCTAAACAGGCAGCGATGTAGAATCAGTGGGAGGGGCTAAACAGGCAGCGATGTAGAATCAGTGGGCGGGGCTAAACAGGCAGCGATGTAGAATTAGTGGGCGGGGCTAAACAGGCAGTGATGTAGAAGCAGGCATTGATCTTCTTCTGCGGAGGCGGTGCTTATCCACACTATTACATCATAGAGTTGTACATTCCACAAGCTGTCGTTTTGGCAGATTGGCTTCAATATAAGCTGTTTTTAGACTAATGAGAAAGTTTTGAGTTCTGAAACTTACAGGATGTTTTTATAGTACAATGACCTCTTATATGTCAAAAGATCAAGGGAATTTTGGGTTCTCATTTCATGACCCCTTTAAAATATCACAAGATCAAGATTTCAATGTGATATTTATCGTTTCTTTTTAATTATTTGTGAAATTTAGTATCAATTTCTTTGTAAGAATTGTTTCAAAGTAAAGATGTGTTTTCAGTGCATGGTTCCGCTCAGTCTAACCAGCACCACACAAACATACAGCATCTGTTACAGCGGACTCTATGAACTATTGTGTATAATGTTGTGTAAGTATAATTTAATATGTGGCTCAGTATGCACAACATCCTCCCTAAACTCACACATAGAGACACATAAACCCCTCAGGTCCAAGAGACATCCGACACACCTTGAATTTTTGAAACAAATCTTTCTGTTTGGTGGCTGCTTTCAGACGGGATCGAGTGATCTCTGGAGATTCTTACGAGGAAGGACATGTTTGGTAGCTGTGGCCACATTAGCGTACGGTTCATGAGAATGCAGCTCCGTGGGGCACGAGGAGATGAAGACCCGCAAATGTCAGAGAGGCTTCCTGCAGAGCGGCCCGTGACCCCGTGACCCCGGCAGCGCTCATGCTCGGCTGTTCTGAGGTCAGACGTCATGCATTTAGCACGAGGTGGAGCAGGAACGAGAACGAGAGTGGGAGGAATAGGAAGAAACTAAGTAAGACGCTATTTATAGATGAAGCAAAAACACATGCTTAAACAAGAGAAAAGCTTCAGAAGACACATCCAAACTCTTGACAGTAGCTTTAATGTGACAGTCTCCATCCAAATACTGCACTAAATACACTAGAGTTTATGCTAAATCTGCCTCAAAAGACCAGTTTATTTCCATGTGTATGCTGGTTAATGCCAGATAGTGCTGGCTGAGTACTGTTCACCGGTTAAACTTATATTTATAGTACATTTATTCATTTGGCAGATGCTTTTATCTGAATGTTGCAAAAGTGGAAAAACACTAACTTGATTTATCATAGAGGAACCAACTATATTAGCAATGCCACAAACCAGAAACGTACATAACTAGAGAAGTGAAATTGCAGAACACAAGTGTGTGTGTGTGTGTGTGTGTGTGTTATAGTGTGTGAGAGAGAGAGAGAGAGAGAGAGAAAGAGAGAGAGAGAGTGTGAGTGTGTGTGTTATAGTGTGAGAGAGAAAGAGAGAGAGAGAGAGAGAGAGAGAGAGAGAGTGTGAGAGAGAGAGAGAGGGTGTGTGTTATAGTGTGAGAGAGAGAAAGAGAGAGAGAGAGTGAGTGTGTTATAGTGTGAGAGAGAGAAAGAGAGAGAGAGAGAGAGAGAGAGAGAGAGAGAGAGTGAGTGTGTGTGTTATAGTGTGTGAGAGAGAAAGAGAGAGAGAGAGGGAGTGTGCTATAGTGTGAGAGAGAGAAAGAGAGAGAGAGAGAGAGAAAGAGAGAGAGAGAGAGAGAGAGAGAGAGAGAGGTGAGTGTGTGTGTTATAGTGTGAGAGAGAAAGAGAGAGAGAGAGAGAGAGAGAGAGAGTGTTATAGTGTGAGAGAGAGAGAAAGAGAGAAAGAGAGAGAGAGAGAGGAGAGAGTGTTATAGTGTGAGAGAGAGAGAGAGAAAGAGAGAGAGAGAGAGAGAGAGAGAGAGAGAGAGAGTGTGTGTGTTATAGTGTGAGAGAGAGAGAAAGAGAGAGAGAGAGAGAGTGAGTGTGTGTGTTATAGTGTGTGAGAGAAAGAGAGAGAGAGAGATATAAAATGAAATGTGACCCTGGACCACAAACCCACAGTCATAAGGGTATTTTCTTTTAATAATCTTTCCATTGATGTATGGTTTGTTATGATAGGACAATATTTGGCTGAGATACAACTATTTGTAAATCTGGAATCTGAGGGAGCAAAACAAATCTAAATATTGAGAAAATCACCTTTAAAGTTGTTCAAATGAAGTTCTTAGCAATGCATATTACTAATCAAAAATTAAGTTTTGATATATTTACGGTAGGAAATTTACTAAATATCTTCATGGAACATGATCTTAATATCTAATGATTTTTGGCATAAAAGAAAAATGGATAATTTTGACCCATACAATGTATTGTTGTCTATTGCTACAAATATACCTGTGTTACTTATGACTGCTTTTGTGCTCCAGGGTCACATATGTCTGTGTGTACTGTCTTCTGATCAAGTCTTGCTGGTTAAGAAGAACTTGAACCAGCATCCAACCAGCAACATTTATTTGAAGTAACTGCGTCTCTAGAACAGATAGTAGTAGAACAAATAGAGTGTTGCAATATAGAAGATAATCGCCAAGCTTTTGTATCTGTATGCATCTATCAGTAAGTGTTCAAAACTAGCACTTGATCCATAAACTCTGACATCAGATGCATCTCGCTGTAATGCACACAGAGTCAGCGGTGTTCAGGGTTGTGAGCGCTGACCACTTCCAGTATATTATGTAATTCAGTCTGGTCATCTGGGAGACCCTGAGTAACACCAGGCTAATCTGAACCGGCACCAGCCTCCAATGATGAGCCCAAACACACACATTCTGCACGCCGCAGCTTTCGGTGCATTGCATCAGCCCGGGTGGGCTATTTTTACTGTTTATTTGAAAGCTGGTGCTTTTCTTAACAAACATGCAGGAAGCTTTTAGGCAAGATACACTATATTGCCAAAAGTATTGGTGCACCCCTTCTAATGAACAGGTTTGACTACTTTAGTAATTTCTATGAGTACAAATCTTAATGTTAAAGCATATAATGATATTCTAGGAAATTGTGTGCTTCTAATATTATAGCAACAGTTTGGACTCTTTTCTATTCTAACATGACAATGTCTCTGTGTATAAGACAAGGTTCAAAAAGAAAATGATTGATTCAGTCAGTGTGGAAGAACTTGACTGGTCTGCATAAAACCAAGTCCTAATCCCAGTTTAACACCTCTGGTGTGACTGTAAATGCAGACCTTGAGACCAAAAACTCATCACCAAACACCAATGACTTGTACATATGGGTTCAGTCATTTTAGACACTTACAAAACTGTTGCAACAGAGATGAAATACAATTTTTAAATACATGAATTATGTTCCCATCGTTGTTGCCACAGATTTGGAAGTGCATTTTTCTGTTCTAAAGAAGGGGGTGCCAATACTTTTGTCTATATAGTGTATGTACAAGTCATTGGTGTTTGGTGATGAGTTTTTGGCTAAGATAAAGCACAAGGGACACAAACCAGACTCAAACTCATTCCTAGAGATCAGTGACACCTAGACATGATGGGAGCCTTCAGATTCTCCCTCCACCTGTTGCTGGCCCATTGGCCCTTATGACCCGAGCCTTTGAAGCGCCATACAGGACTGACTTTCCTTTGTGACGCGGTTAATGAAAGCCAAGCACTTCAAAAGGCAAGCGTAAGAGGCCACGGTGAGGATGCACAGCGCGTTTCGTCTCATCAGTGCAAACAATTATCAGTGAGTAATAAATCAGTCGGAGCGAAGGTGACTCCAGACGGTGTAAATCTTTCATCACCTGCAGTCAGTAAAGACGATGAAAGCTGGTCTCGTATTCTTACAGATGCACCAACAGTCTGGAAATATTCTTAGTGGTTGAACCCACTGCTTCCTTTTTGAAACTGTTTGTTTTGAAAGTGTGTCACATTTCTTTAAGCTGTGAAAGCCGAACGATGAGTGTGTTCCAGTGCTGCTAAAATAAGGACTCGCTTTGTTTGTGTTTTAATCCAATGTATATTCATGCTCCAGATACACTCGTAAGACACTTTCCAGGTTAAATAAACATACGCTGTCAAAAAACAACAACCGGTACAATTCTATTTTGTAGATTTGCATTAACAAATACAATAAATATGTAATAAATATTTTTTTTTTTTTTTATTAAACCCAAGCATAAATCAGTGTTTTAAGCATGTTTACATCAATTCCAAAATAATAGCTATAAGAACACATTCATGTATATTTTATTTGTAAACTGATGTTCAGCTGTTCATTTTAATAAAAGATCAGTAAACACAGCTGGTGTCATGATGATCACAGACACTGAGATGTGCATTTAACTTCACCAAGCTGAGTGCTCACTAAAAAAATAAAATAAAATAAAAAAATTACTGAAAGATTATGTTTTCAAGTCATTTCAAGTTTGAATGTGATGTGACATAAAGCGATGTTATCAAGCGGGTTAGTTGTTGCTTACTTTTTATTAGTCTTCCCATTAACACCATTATTTATTCATTCAGACTGATTTGAGCATGCAGAACGAGCACAAAAAAACAAAAGGCGGGATTTATTGCATTAACTGAGTAACAGGCCAATCATAGGCCTTTTCTCACATGACTTTCCTCATATATCCCAGCGGATGCTTTAGAGGTTTGTTAAAACTCACTGTGCTCAGCGGAGACGAGATAGTCGATGACTTACACTGTAACTTTACTTTTTTAACTGCTTACACACATTTTCAAAACTTTGCTTCTTCGTTTCAAATCCAAGAATTGCACACAAAATGCAAAATGCATCACATCTCTTGCAAAATGAAGCACTGCATTCAAAATATCACAAATGCATCTAAAAATTTGCAAACACCTTTGCCATAATATGAATTACTGTTAGATTTTTGTGTGTTGCATAGAGAATTGTGTTGTGCTTCACAAAAAGTGTTTTCAAAGAGTCAAAGGCCTAAAATCAGTGTATGGTTTTGCAGATTTGGTGTGTGTTTCAGGTGTTTGAGTGTCAGCTTTCAGAAACTGTGTGACAAGTAAAGATTCTGTGTGTAAGCAGTTGTAATGCTGGTGTCTCATCCAGTTGTTTTCTCATCCAATTTGGCCTCCTCTGAGGAAACTTGCCATTCTAACAAAAACCCTGAAACTAAACAGGCCAAAAAAACGGCGCTTCTCACCAACTACCACCTTCAACCCATCATTCATGCTTTGCTGGTGAACAGTGTGACCGTGTGGGTAAACCAACAAAGCCAATATCAAACCAACGCTAACCAGAAGCTGCACCACATGGACCGGCATGAAGATTCTGTTCAAGCACTCAAACACCAGCTACAAATATCTCACAGTGCATCCTCTGGAAGAGAGCCATACGCGGCCCACACCGTTTCACTTCAGCAGCAGATCTCAACCCAGTAAACATCGTCACGCTGCAGGTGTGCGACTGAGCGCTGCAAACATCCGGCTGGAGGAGACCTTCGTGCCACACAGTCAGAAGCTTGCTTCTTCCTGAGGAAGAGACTCGATCCTCTGATCTGAGCTCAGCTTCACGCTCTCTCAGACAGCTCTGCTGGGTCTACAGACACTGGTCCTGGATCAGCACTCGAAGCTTTGACTCAGAGCGTGGGATGTGAGCAAACTGCCAGCAGATCACAAGTGCTTCTGCTTCTCTTGATCAGTCAACAAGAGCTGTGAAAACACCCTGAACCCCTCGTGACAGACCAAAACACAAACATTTACATTCGAGCGGTGAAAAGATTAAAGTGTGTTGATGTCTTAGAGAGCCGATGACTGCCATACAGCCAATATATGATATCACAACACATGCATAACAATATCTGCAAGTTATTTAACATCATATTTGATAAAGTAGTTAATATATAATAATAATAATTTGAACTTGATCAAAATAAATCTGTTAATGAATAAACTTTAGATAGCAACTTCTGGATTCTGTAATCCTATTATAGTCATTTTCATAATTTTATGTTTACATTTAGTCATTTAGCAGACGCTTTTATCCATATGAGGACAATGGAAGCAATCAAAATCAACAAAAGAGCAATAATATGCAAGTGCTATAACAAGTCTCAGCTTAACGCAGTACACGTAGCAAGTTTTTTTTATTATATAATAAATAAAAATTAAACAGATGGAATAGAAAAAGAATAGAGAAGCTAGTGTTAGAGGCCTTTTTTGCTTTTGTTAATTGTATAATAAATAAAAAGAAGATAAATAGATAGAATACAAAAAGAATAGAGAAGCTAGTGTCTTTTTATATATATATATAAATAAATAAATAAATAAATAGTTAAAAACACAAATAAAAGTAAGTGCACTCAGTATTCTGGTAAGTCTGCGCTCACTGGGGATCATATTTGCTCAGATAGAGATGCTAATCTTACACAGCTGCATGATTGATCATTAAAATTGTTTGGTATAAAATTATTAAAACTTTTGACAAGTGTGATCATCACAGCGAACATTCAAATCTGTGTTCATGCTGCTGCTGACCCAGAGTTATCAAGATATGAAACAACTTCACAAACAGTCTTTTCAATCACATAATATCATAATGTCTGTGTTACAAACATCCCAATAATCACAGAGGTCCTGGGATAAAACGTTATAGTTTGGATATAAACACTATTGTCTTTAATAGCGATCAATATTGAGTAAATCACTTTCTGAAAGTGACTTGACCTTTCAAATAAAGACGGTATCGTTACACTTTACACCAGTAGGTGGCGACAAGTGACTGATAGCAAATGTATGTCATTGAGTCACTGTTTCAAGAGATTCTTTCAAACACACTGATTCATCCAGTAATGAAGAAAGAGAAGCCTTTATGAGTGATGAGTCATTGACTCATAATAATTCATGTAAATTATACATATTATTCTTTTGACCTCAGGGTTTTGTTTTTGCTCTGATATTCATTTTCAGCTGTTCAGCTGTTGTGCTTTTCCACATCACACACATTCATCTGAATTTACCACAGGTTAACTCTACTCAGTGTAGTAACATCTGCAAGTGATATGAATGCTCCTGAGATAAACTTCAAGTGTCCCAGAAGATACTTATGAAAAGTACTTATTTCATTTTTTTTATAAGTTAATATATATAATTGTATGTATGTATTCATTTTTAAATAAACAGCAATTAACATTTTGTCAGAACCTCTAGTAAATTGCATGCAATTTTGTTCAGTTCGATTCAGAATCATGGGAGAGTTGTGATCTATACTTAATAAATAAATCAATAAAAAATCATAATTCCAATTATATAAATGCATAGTTTCTGAATGTCAACACTATAAAAAGTATTATAGCTTTTGCCTTTCAACTTAAAAAAAAAAAAAAAAACTATTAAGAAACAACAATAAACTAATGAAATAAACGTATAAACTAATGTGCGTGTGGTTTGGTGCCCAGTGCGTCCTGCTCTTAAAGGGACAGTTCACTTTTAAGTCTTTCCAACTTTCCAACAACTACTGTATATAAGTCAATGGGGACAGAAACTGTTTGCTTACCCACACTCTTCAAGATATCTTCTCTTGTGTTCAACAGAGGAAAGAAACACGAGGGTGAATAAATGATAACGCCATTTTCATTTTTGGCTGAACTATCACTTTTAATGTCAAAAAACCTAATATTGATGACTAGATGCAGTGAGGATGCTGATGTTTAGAGCAGGTCAAAGGTCAAAGGCTCCTTCACACGATCCATTGATGATGCACTGAAGAGCATTTGTGTCCATGAACGACAGTGAGTCAGTATCCGCTGAATATCATGAAGTTCTGTAGACTAATTCATCAGAGACAATAAACCAGATTACAATGAGCTCCAATACACAGAGAGAATAAATCACACACACATGACTGTTTTACAAGACCAACAAACAACAGCTCATTGTGAGCAGACAGTATGACACTCTCTCGGCTCCGGCGTCTCATTGTGTGGATGAACACACACACACACACACACACACACACGGATCTGTTCATGAAGGAGAGCAGCGTCTCCATGCTGCTCCACTTCCTGTCCTGGCACGGCTCGGATGTGGGCCATGAGCTCATACACACACACACACACACGCGCTGTCAACGCTTGGCATGCCACCCGATGCACACCTCCCGACCTTCACACACAACCCTGAGTCTCTGAGAAACCCAGTGACCTGACAGAATGGGCCTGCTGGCTACACACACACACACACACACACACACACACACACACACACACACACACACACACACACACACACACTCCTCACTCTACTCACTCACTCCTCCTCACTCACATCACACACACTATCACACACACACACATCACACACACACACACACACACACACACACACACACACACACACACTCACACTCACTCCACACACACACACACACACTCACTCACACACACATCACTCACACACACACACACACACACACACTCTCTCTCACACACACACACACACACACACACACACACTCTCACACACACACACATCACACACACTACACACTCCTTCTCTCACACACACACACACACTCTCACACATCACATCAGCTCACACACACTCTCACACACACACACACACACACACTCACACACACACACATCCGTCTCGTGCACTGTCTCCCTCGAGCAGACTCACGTTACAAGCACTATCACCAACACAAGTAAAAACACGGATTAATAAGCACCTAACACACACACAGGGAACTCAGCTCATAAAAGCTTATACACAGATCAGAACTCACACCCCACACCTAGAACCATCAACATAACGTCTAACCCAGTTTACGAGTGTGAGTCATATCACCACTCTTCAAGATCCAGTTCACAAAAAGAGCCGGACTTCGCAGACCATCAGTGCATCAGTTCACTTACTGTGATCCAGACCATAATGTTAGTGTGCACATCTGTTTAGATCTTAGAGCTGACAGTAAAAGTAAGTAACAAAGTAAGTAAAATGTATTTATATAGCACCTTTCACAGACAAGGAATCACAACATGCTTTACAATAAAACATTAAAATCAAAATAAGTTAAAGTACCAGCTGTACAAATACCACCAAATATCACAAAAGTTTGATTCCAGACCATATTTGTCAAAACTAAAATCAACTAGTAAGCCATGAAACACAATTCAAATTGTTCGCTTTTAACCACCAGATGTGTTTCACGTCACCACCATCACATTGACTTTCACACCACCCAGTCAGTTACAGATCACTCAGAAACTACATTTCCCATCACCCACTGCATTGACACAGCTGTTCACACTGATCACGCTTGCACCTGAGAACCATCTCACAATCACCATCACCCAATCACACACACTATATAAGCTCTGGACTTTCTCTTGCTCTCTGCCGAGTATTGTTACCCCGCTACCTTACCAAGCCTTTCTAGTTTTTCTTGTTTGATTTTCCCGTGTTTGATTCCTGCCTGTGTTTCTGGATTTACCCCTTCGCCTAGCCCTTTGGACTCTGTTTGTACCTCGCTTGGATTATTGCTCGTTCTCTTGGATTATCTCTCTGCCTAGCCCTTTGGATATTGTATGCTGATCGTCGACCCACGCTTGCTCTACGGACTGCTTCTGTGTTTTGCCCCTGCCATACCTGTTTACTGGTTACTGACCCTGCCTGAATATGACCATGTATTGTAATAAAGCTTTGCAAATGGATCCGCTTGCCTCACGTCTCGTCAACCCCGTAACAATATTGTTAGTTAAAAGCTTGTCCAAAAAGATATGTCTTTAGGTGTTTTTTAAAAGATTCAACAGAACACATAGTTCTCAATAACAAGGGGAGAGAGTTCCAAAGCCTTGGAGCCACGACACAGAAAGCACAGTCACCCCTTGTATTAAGACGTGTTCTGGGAATAGTTAAAAGGACTATGTCAGAAGACCTCAAAAACCAGCCAGGAGAGTGTGCATGTAATAGATCATGAATATAAGAGGGTGCCTGACCATGCAGGGCTCTATAAGTAATGACCAAAATTTTAAAATGCACTCTAAAACCAATGGGAAGCCAATGAAGGGCCTTAAGCACGGGGGTAATGTGCGACCTCCTTGTGGTCCTAGTCAAAAGCCTTGCAGCCGCGTTCTGTACAACTTGTAATCGATCCATTGAAGATTTGTTCAAACAAGTGTACAGAACATTGCAATAGTCTACCCGTGTAGAGATAAATGCATGAACAATCATCTCCATCTCTTTTTTTGAAACCATAGATCTGATCTTCGCAAGTTCCTAAGATGGAAAAAACATGAACGAACTACAGATTTTACATGACTGTTCAAACACATGGACCTGTCAAAAATGACACCCAGATTTCTTATGTCACTGCTATCAGATGATGATAGACCCCCAACAGCCTGCCTAATCTTAGGAGTAATGGTGTCAGGGGAAATAATCATCACCTCAGTTTTATCATTATTTAGTTGCAGAAAATTGTCTGACATCCGTTTACTAATGAATGCCAAACAATTCTGCAGAAGGGACAGTTGTTCTAGTCTATCAGGACTAAAAGAAATATATAATTGGATGTCATTGGCATAACAGTGATCAGATATTTTTAAACTACTAATAATCTTGCCAAGAGGAAGCATATACAGACTAAACAGCAGAGGGCCAAGCACAGAACCTTGTGGCACACCACAGGACAGAGGAGCAGAGTCTGACATGTAAGTTCCAATGGACACAGAAAAACTCCTATCAGAAAGATAGGAGGATAACCAATCCAGAGCTCTTCCAGAAATGCCCACTAGAGAATGCAGTCTATTAATCAAAATGCAGTGATCGGCACTATCAAATGCTGCGCTAAGGTCTAATAAAACCTGCACAGAGCATTCGCCAGCATCAGCAGCCATCAAAATGTAATTTGAGACCCTAAGGAGGGCAGTTTCAGTTGAATGGTTTTTACGAAAGCCAGATTGAAATTTATCACAGACATTATGAGCCTCCAAAACCGTATTTAACTGCATTGCCACTACTTTTTCCAAGATTTTAGAGATGAAAGGCAATTTAGAAATAGGCCTGTAGTTATTAAATGATGTTGCATCAAGGCAAGGTTGCAGTCAGGAACCAGAGCGATTACCATCATCTCTGAAATCACCAATCACTGGGTTCAGTCTGACTCTGGTCAAACCAAAGTAGCCCTGACCTTAAAAAAGAAGTAAACTTCAAGTTCATTAAGTAAACTTAATACAGTTCAAATATATGTTCCATACTTCATGTAGTAAGACTAATTGTATGTACTTATTCAGTACTTTACTATTTCAATGGGACTAAACTGACCCACTTTTAAATATAAACATTAGTGGTGTAACGGTTCACAAAATTCACGGTTCAGTTCGATACGACACAGTGGTGTCACGGTTCGGTACGTTTTCGATACGGGGGCGGGGTAATTGTTTACGTCGCAATGTTGGAAATATTTCTGTTTTAAACCACGAAGGTAAGCCAATGGATATCACATGAGCATGCGTTTGCACACGTGCAGACTTTGTGCAATATTTATGCCGGTGAACATCTTAATCTCAGTCAATTCACTATAAGCAGAAACTGAAAGTAAAAAAGTAATGACGGAGCTTTCGGCATCTGACGCCACGTATTCTCTCAGAGACGACGAGAGACGAATCTACTTCAACATATGCTGATAACGATATAAAAAAAATAAAAAAATAAAAATTGATGTATTGTCAAGTATGGTGACCCATACTCGAAATTGGTGCTCTGCATTTAACCCATCCAAGTGCACACACACAGCAGTGAGTAGTGAACACACACACTGTGAACACACACCCGGAGCAGTGGGCAGCCAGTGCTCCAGCGCCCAGGGAGCAATTGGGGGTTCGGTGCCTTGCTCAAGGGCACCTCAGTCATGGTATTGAAGGTGGAGAGAGTGCTGTTCATTCACAAGCCCCACCTTCAATCCCTGCCAGACCAGAGATTCGAACCTGCAACCTTTGGATTACAAGTCTGACTCTCTAACCATTAGGCCACAACTTCCCCTATAGATATAGCCTATAGCTGTTTTCCTTTATTTACTTAATATTTCTCTTGTGGCCCGTACATACTGAAAGAAAAATGAGAAGAAACGTGTTTTGTGTTAAACAGGTTGTTTTTGAAAGTCGGTGCTTGAAATAAAAGCTTTTTATTTCATAGATTTTTATTGATGACTGCAGTGTTAATATTTTAATTATAGGACTATAGTTTATTGTATAGCCTAATAGACCTGTTTTAAAAGACCTTTTTTAAAACATTTTAATTGAGGAGTAAATAGCCTAATCTTATCCTCGCAGCACGTCAGTTATGTGGAAATTATTGCGGGGCAAATTAATTGTAATTTTAATTTAATAATAAAAGTAACTTGATAATAATAATAGGTCAAATAAAAATAAGAATGTAACAGGCCTACATTAATTGGAAATGCCAAATACTCTTAATATTGCCAATAATTGATGTTTTTGACAATATCTCTGGCTATCATCGATACAAGATCATCGTTCTTCGATGCACCCCAGCAAGAGGAGGTTATCTCTGGGCAGACAGCACGATGCCTGTTACGTCGTTTGGGCTGCGTTGTTGAGCGCAGTGGCACTGAGAACATTATATTTCACACACTTTACGCTCTTTTATTTTCCAAACCTAATAGGATTACTCCAACGAATCGTTCGGTTTGTAATGCGAACCGAAAGCTTCGTACCGAACGGTTCAATACGAATACGCGTATCTTTACACCCCTAATAAACATATAAATACTTTTAAGTGTACTTTAAATGCACCAGTAGTAAATTCAGAGTACAACTAATTTCCATCTAAACTGTAGCTAATTTTAAGCTTCCTTTTTTTTTTTTTTTTTTTTTTACAATGGTGCAGTAAAATTGACTTTAAAGATTCACTTTTCATTCATGAAGATAACATGGGAAAAAATGGTCAAAAATGTGTCTTGTGGTGGAAAACAAAAACTTTTAAGATGAAAATGAGATGAAATTACCATTATATCCAGTAAGATGGCAGCATAGGATCACTCATTAGCTCAGTTGCCTTTTCAACTCCTTAGGTTTTTGTTTTTTGTTTTTTTGCATTTGAATTTAATTTTAGTACTTTTACTGTTAGTAGCTTTTCCTGTAGCTCAAATGGTAGAGCATGGCGCTAGCAGCGCCAAGATCATGGGTTCGATTCCCAGGGAAAGCAAGAGCTGATCAAATGTAAAACTGTAACTTGAATGCAATGTAAGTCGCTTTGGATAAAAGCGTCTGCTAAATGCATAAATGTAAATGTACTGTACTTAAGTATGAAGTATTGCAAGTGCCGGAAGTCACAGTCTCATATCATTAACTAATGTCATTAAATAAATAAATAAATGCATATGCCCAGGCACCAAATGCCTAGAAGGGATAATTATTTTAATATTTAACTAGAAATTAGATAATTATTAATGGTATAATAATAATTTATACTAATTAGTAATGCATTAAATATTTTTAGATTTAATTTTAAAACTAATTTTTTTAATAATAATAATAATTAATAATTCATTACATTTATATAGCGCTTTTCTGCTTTTCTAAGCACTCAAAGCGCTCAACATTGTGAGGGGGGGTGTCTCCTCGTCCACCACCAGTGTGCAGCATCCACCTGGATGATGCGACGGCAGCCATAGTGCGCCAGACCGCTCACCACACACCAGCTTATTGGTGGAGAGGAGACAGAGTGATGAAGCCAATCAGTATATCAGTGTATGGGGATGATTAGGAGGCCATGATGGTCAGAGGCCAATGGGCAAATTTGGCCAGGATGCCGAGGTCACACCTCTACTCTTTTCGAAAGACATCCTGGGATTTTTAATGACCACAGAGAGTCAGGACCTCGGTTTAACGTCTCATCCGAAGGACAATTTTAAGCATTGCCTTCAAACAAAAAGTGCTTTAAGCTTTATCTTTAATGGTAGAAGCTTATATTCTTATATACATGTGTGTATGCTTTTTTCTCTAGTTATAATGGGAAGATTTGCGAGCATGCAGAACTCCGTAAACTTGCGAAAACAAAACATTTATAATTCAAAACCAGAGTGATGCGTGTTTGAAAGTGTTTGTGTGGTGAAAAGAATAACAGTCAACACAATCATGACCTCCTCCCAACACTTTCTCATCGGATCTATGCTAGTCTCATAGCTGAACTATTCTGATCTCATAAAGGTGAATTTTCACCGAAAGGTGAGGAGTTTGCATCAATGTAAATAAAAGAACAATTCAGTGAGTTGAACTGTCTGAATGATTCAGAATGAATTCACCTGTGTGATTGATTCATTGATAAGAACTGACTCAAACTCTGATTTGTTTTCTAATCAGGTCACTTTTAAAAAAATGGTGCTATATAGCACTAAAAGTGGTTCTTGGCTCTTAATCATAGGGGAACCACTTTTGGTGCTATATAGTACCATATCTTTAAAGGTGCTATACAGGACCTTTGTCAAATGGTGCTATGTAGAACCATAAGAGGTGCCATATTGCATTGTATTTCTTCAACAAAAATGGTGCTAATCAGCACCAACAGTGGTTATATGGCTTGTAAAGAACCTTTAAAGCGGATTAACAGGCTCTGTAATGGTAGAGGTCTACCTAGCCCCTCATTCATGCCAAATAACCACTGAAGAATCATAGGTTTCTTAACAGGTTCTGTGTAAGAAGTGGTGCTATATAGCACTAAAAGTGGTTCTTGGCTCTATAATCATAGGGGAACCACTTTTGGTGCTATATAGTACCAGTATCTTTAAGAGGTGCTATACAGGACCTTTGTCAAATGGTGCTATGTAGAACCATAAGAGGTAGCCATATTGCATGTGTATTTCTTCAACAAAAACTGGTGACTAAGACTAGCAGCCAACGAGTGGTTATATGGCTCGTAAAGAACCTTTAAAGCCTGGATTAACAGGCTCTGTATATGGTAGCGGTGCTATATAGCCCCTCAGTCATGCCAAAGAACCACTGAAGAACCATACAGGAGCTTAACAGGTTCTGTGTATGGTAGTGGTGCTATATAGTCCCTCAGTCATGCCAAATAACCACTGAAGAACCATACAGGAGCTTAACAGGCTCTGTATATGGTAGTGGTGCTATATAGCCCCTCAGTCATGCCAAATAACCACTGAAGAATCATACAGGAGCTTAACAGGTTATGTGTATGGTAGTGGTGCTATATAGTCCCTCAGTCATGCCAAATAACCACTGAAGAACCATACAGGAGCTTAACAGGCTCTGTATATGGTAGTGGTGCTATATAGCCCCTCAGTCATGCCAAAGAACCACTGAAGAACCATACAGGAGCTTAACAGGCTCTGTATATGGTAGCGGTGCTATATAGCCCCTCAGTCATGCCAAATAACCACTGAAGAACCATACAGGAGCTTAACAGGCTTCTGTATATGGTAGCGGTGCTATATAGCCCTCAGTCATGCCAAATAACCACTGAAGAACCATACAGGAGCTTAACAGGCTCTGTATATGGTAGTGGTGCTATATAGCCCCTCAGTCATGCCAAATAACCACTGAAGAACCATACAGGAGCTTAACAGGTTCTGTATATGGTAGCGGTGCTATATAGTCCCTCAGTCATGCCAAATAACCACTGAAGAATCATACAGGAGCTTAACAGGCTCTGTATATGGTAGCGGTGCTATATAGCCCCTCAGTCATGCCAAATAACCACTGAAGAACCATACAGGAGCTTAACAGGTTCTGTATATGGTAGCGGTGCTATATAGCCCCTCAGTCATGCCAAAGAACCACTGAAGAACCAAGATTTGGTGCTATATAGCACTAAAAGTGGTTCTTTGGTTCGTAATCATAGGTGAACCATTTTTGGTGCTGTATAGCATCAAATCTTGGTGCTTCATTTTTTTAGAGTGTATCACTACCTTTGATTCTAAATATTATTAGAAAATACTAAAAACATCTGAAATTCTGTAATATCACATGTACCGCACAACACTGGGCTGCTCTATGAAAACATAATATACCGTATATTTGTAATGTTAAAACTAGAACTACACCTAACCCACCTAGTAGATCAGAAGTCCAGGTGTAATTTACAAATGTACCCCACAAATAGTCAATAAATTAAGTAGAGAAGATCAACCTATCATGTACCTGTACACCTGGACGCCTAGAAACTCTTACTATATTAAAAAATGTTAAAACTAGAATAACAACCGACTAAGAATCAAAGTCAAAGTGTAATGTTAACGCAAACCTACGTTCAAAAAATTCACTAACATCAGTGTTGATAAACAAGCACACTTACTGAGTGAATATCCTGAACTCGGCAACGCCAAAAATCGAGATTCTAAAGAGCATTTAGAACATTGAAATCTATAATACACTAACACAAGAAAATGCAATTAACAACAGCAGTTTAAAGCAAGTGTATGTATTCTAACTATTCCGTTTGTCATGCACAAAACAATCTGCAAGACATTACAGTCTAACAGATCAGTAAGGTAAACTCAATAAGAAGTTAGAACAGCTCGGTCCTTCAGAAGCTTGATTAACCTTCTAGATAAATATTTTGTGCTATCAACCTCTGATAGACCATAGCTGTGACGTGTACAACCTTAGAGGTCTAGCTAATAGTGGCTAACTCTAGTGTTCGTACTATAACCCTAGCTAGGTAGTCTTAACCTCTGGCTTCAATTGTAGGGCTGATCAAGTTATAGCATGTAGATACTAGAGGTTGATAGCACTGTACACTAGCTAGGGCGTGATCAGAGGTTGATACACGTACACTAGCTAGAGGTTGATAGCATGTACACTAGCTAGGGCGTGATCAGAGGTTGATGTTAACGCAAACTGTACACTAGCTAGGGCGTGATCAGAGGTTGATAGCAGTACACTAGCTAGGGCGTGATCAGAGGTTGATACACGTACACTAGCTAGAGGTCTGATAGCATGTTGACACTAGCTAGGGCGTAACTACAGAGGTTGATAGCATGTACACTAGCTAGGGCGTGATCAGAGGTTGATAGCATGTACACTAGCTAGGGCGTGATCAGAGGTTGATAGCACGTACACTAGCTAGGGCGTGATCAGAGGTTGATAACACGTACACTAGCTAGAGGTTGATAGCATGTACACTAGCTAGGGCGTGATCAGAGGTTGATAGCATGTACACTAGCTAGGGCGTGATCAGAGGTTGATAACACGTACACTAGCTAGACGTGATCAAGTGATAGCATGTACACTAGCTAGGGCGTGATCAGAGGTTGATAGCATGTACACTAGCTAGGGCGTGATCAGAGGTTGATAACACGTACACTAGCTAGAGGTTGATAGCATGTACACTAGCTAGGGCGTGATCAGAGGTTGATAGCATGTACACTAGCTAGGGCGTGATCAGAGGTTGATAGCATGTACACTAGCTAGGGCGTGATCAGAGGTTGATAGCACGTACACTAGCTAGGGCGTGATCAGAGGTTGATAGCACGTACACTAGCTAGGGTGTTTTGGGAAGCCCGTGTTATTCAGATTCCCATGAGCCTCTGCCGGTGGGAAACGGCACAATAAACCGAATCCCAGCAGAACACGCCGTCCTCAGAGACTCACATCTTGTTTGTCTCTCGGTGATGATGGGTTAGCATTAGCCTGGAACCCGCTAAGAGCGCTAATGAAACAAAGATCTGTATTTGGCCTGTATTGCGGCTGCTGTGTTTCTGAATCAGAGGGTGTGTTTCGCTCTAACTCTCAACAGCAGTGGAACCAGATCAAATTAGCGGTGAACGGTTAAAAAACTCAAACCAGCTGTAGGGTAATTAAGCTAAATGCAAGATTGCAAATGACTGCAAAACAATATTTCAACTCCCTCTTCAGCAACAGCAGTAAACAAGAGGCCAGCAGAGGCCTGGACTTCTTCAAGTGTTGTGAACGGCCTGAATAAGGCTTCTGCTGGAATAAGAGAGCGTGGCATTCATTAGCATTAGTGAACACACCTTATGGCTTCATGCTGATAAATCATGCATAAAACAGTGCTTTACAGTGTAAATGTCACCAGAGCATAATGTACATTTCAGGCGGCCGTTATTTGGACTTTAACACACTAGTAGGGCCCCATGAAGTTATATTGTATATGTATGTGTATTGTGGCAGGAGGAGCAAACGACAGACACAGTGGGTGTGGCGTCAGGCCTCGGAGAGGCTTTTATTGAACAGAAATAATAAAATAAAATGTCCAAAGGGGTTAAAGTGTCCAAAATAAACAGGGGATCTGGTGTCCTCGTCGTGCTGCAGAAGGAGGGGCAGTGTTCGAGAAGGAAGGGTCCAGGTAACGGGCGGAGTCCGGCGGCCGCACGCGCTCCCCTCTTGTGTCCGGGGCGCAAGGGCGGCAGCTTCATCTAGCGGCTTCGTCCTCCTTTTGGCCCGCGGCGCTTCCAGGGGTACGGCCCGGCATCCTGGCCCGTCAGCCGTCTCACGGGTGCGGTGCTCGTCCCTCAACGCTCCCTTCCTGGACCCACGAGGACACCAGCGTGCATGCACGGGGAAGAGACCGGTCTCCCGAGGAGAGGTGCACTCGGCATATAACAGCGGCGGTGATGAGTCTCCATTCACTTCAGGTGTGCCTCATCACACGCCGCCAGACCTGGCTGTTTCAGCGCCCCTCCTCTCTCACACACCCACTCCCGTCGGGAGCCTGGTGAAGCGCGGCGCTTAAGGGACGGGGAGATGCTGATAATTAGGGGGAGGCAGCCGACTCGTCACAGTATATATATATATATATATATATATTATACAGTACTTGTAAAAAGTTTGGAAACATTATGATGATTTTTAAATGTTTTGAAAGAGGTCTCATCTGCTTACTAAGGCTGAATTTATTTAATAGAGTAAAAACAGTGAAATATTATAATTTAAAATAGCTGTTTTCTATGTGAATATGTGTTAAACTGTAATTTATTTCTGTGATCAAAGCTGTATTTTCAGCATCATTACTGCAGTCTTCAGTGTCACATGATCTTCAGAAATCATAATAATATGCTGATTTGCTGCTCGTTCTGTTTTAATGTTTAAATTTAATTATAATGATCAAAAAGCAAGTCTAATTAATTAAAAAAAAAAAAAAACTTGGCCAATTTAACAAACAAACAAAAAAATTGTTTTAGGGCCATATGAAATGTTTAATTTTATCTCAAAATCCATTTTTCTTTTTCCAAAATTCTGTAATGTTTCCCGTTTTAATTTTTCTGGACTCTTAAAATCATAAAACTTAGACAATTAAACAACATTTTATTAAACAACACAAAAAAATACATTTTTAGGGCCATATGAAATCTGTTTTATTCTATCCCAAATTTTGTTTTATTTTTTCCAAATTCTGTATTTTCTGTCTTGATTTTTCTGGAATCTGTTTTATTGGTTTAATTAAATTTTCATAATCAAAAAGCATGTCTCTTGAATTAATTTATTGAATTCTTACAATAAAATGGCCTATATTTTTATTTTATTTTTTTTTTTTTTTTTTTTTTTTTTTTAGAAAACTGTGGTAATTAAATCAAGGCATAAAACAATAACAAAATAATCAATCTTTTAAAAAGTAATCAAATAAAAATATAACAATTGATATTTTTTTCACACAGACACATGCACGTTTTCCTCATTGTGGAAACCATATGGTTTACAGCAGACAGCGCTCATAAACACTCGCTGGAGACGCTCATGCTGCGTGATCCTGACTCAGGAGGTCAAACACGGGGAATGTCAATATTTCCAATCGCAGAGACAAAGACATCATGACTATTTGTACTCAGTCTGTTTTCCCAGGCCTCCCTGCAGTCGATCAGATATACGTCATCCTCCAAACACACAGTGACTCACTCCAGAGACACCAGAGTCTGAGAAACTGTAGGAAACGCTCAGCGAGCGTGTTTCAAACACAGCAAGGCTCTGACTGTAACCTGAGCGCTGTGACATCAGAGCGATGCGATGCTTCATCTATCCGCTCTTACCGTTAGAGACACAGAGCGTCAGACGTCTTTAACAATGACCACTCATATATCCGTAATCATGAACTGAGCGACTGAAGGAGGAAAGAGTCACAGACTTCACAGGACATCTGAGCCACGCAGGAAGTTGATTACAGCACTTCCTGTCACGAGCACTTGTAACGATCGGCCTAACAGGCTGGGTTACAAAGTTTAAAATGGGGTCAGATTTTACTGTGTGAGAGATTTGTAGGTGTTAAAAGAATGACATAAAACAGAAATACGTTTAAGAACGGGACTTTAAAACAACACAATAGATCCAGGAAAACTCATTCTGTTAAAAGCATACAGTTTACTGCACCATACCCCACAAACAGTCCAAGAATCCTAGTGTGCTGAACAAATCCCTTAAGTGAGTCCACCAGTGTATATACAATCCAAAATGAGTGATAATCCAATTTGTTGCAAGTGAATCTGGAAAGGTAAGTCCACCGAAACGAAACTCCACAATCCAGGTGTGTCGGGTAGCTGAAATTGGCCCCCTTGTTTGTTGGCCATGCTGCTCTCTATATACTGTTTACCTGACAGGCCAACCATACAATTCTTAAAGACACACACACTAAAATGTTAAGAGGAATAAAATGGACTTAAGAAAACATGTAAACCCGTTAAAACTCTGTTATACATAAAATCAATGCAATAAATAGAGCGCTAAAACATGTCTCTTATGTGACAGTGTCACATAGTCTCCCCCCTTTGCCTACGGCACATTGGGGAAGAAACTAGTCTCTTAAGAGGACTGTCATCCGTTGTCCATAACATGGGTGTCCTCTTTAAAGTGTGACTTAAAATGTCTTTGAAATAAATTAGCTAAAACTAGTTGCTCCCATGCAGGTACTAGTTTGCTGGAAGGAACTGGGAAACCATTAAAGAGGAGTGAAAGACGATACCAACCTGGGTATCCCTGGGTAGGCTGCGCGGTTCCTCCCTGGTGCTTTCTATACCCGGCGGTGCTGGCACGCTGCTCCCTCTGTAGATTCCTCCTTCCTGGCTTGATGGTTGTTGTCATTGTAGGGTGAAGTGTGGGTTCTTTGTTTTGGTTGATGACGGTGCATATTCCACAGCTTCCCACATATTGCCAGACATCCTTTCGGACCGTTGGCCACCAGGCAACCTCCAGGATGCTGAGGAGAGTTTTCAGATGTCCATGATGTCTCTCTGTTGTCCTTCTATGGAGGCTCTGTAGCGTACGTTGGATCAAGGCCTTTGGAACGACGAGCTGCAGTCGGTGCTGGCCGTCCTCGCTCTGGATCCGTCGATACATTGATCATGGTGATCTGGTCCGTCTGGTGTGTGGAAGGCGAGATGGGAAGTGTGATCTCATCATAACATTATAGTGTGTGTGTCTTTAAGAATTGTATGGTTGGCCTGTCAGGTAAACAGTATATAGAGAGCAGCATGGCCAACAAACAAGGGGGCCAATTTCAGCTACCCGACACACCTGTATTGTGGAGTTTCGTTTCGGTGGACTTACCTTTCCAGATTCACTTGCAACAAATTGGATTATCACTCATTTTGGATTGTATATACACTGGTGGACTCACTTAAGGGATTTGTTCAGCACACTAGGATTCTTGGACTGTTTGTGGGGTATGGTGCAGTAAACTGTATGCTTTTAACAGACTGAGTTTTCCTGGATCTATTGTGTTGTTTTAAAGTCCCGTTCTTAAACGTATTTCTGTTTTATGTCATTCTTTTAACACCTACAAATCTCTCACAGAGTAAAATCTGACCCCATTTTAAACTTTGTAACCCAGCCTGTTAGGCCGATCGTTACATATGGTGGCCCGTACGGGGAACGTTTAAGATTTTAAAAGCTGTGTTGAGAAAGTGTTAAAAGATGACGACTCATTTTGAAAATGCTGCTCCTTTTAAAACACCTGCTAATTTGAATGATGAATGGATTTTACACCAATGTGATTGTGAACAGCTTCGTGCTGAAGTACTTTCTCTTAAAAACCTTATTCTAAAACTGGAGAAGGATTTTAAAGACTCTGTCGAAAGTCATTTTAACCGTGAAGTATATTTTAGAGAGGCTGTGGATGTAAAATTCAGTGAGATGGAGAAATATGTGAAGGAGACTGTGGCAGCCTTAGAGAAAGAAGTTGTGGAGTGCTTTCGGAGGAGAGATAAACAGTGGGCCAAACAAACAAAGGACAAAAAGACTCCGGAAGCCACTGTTTCCCCTCATACAGAAACATCCAACCCCGTGCCTTCCATTATCAGCTCCTCTTCACCCCCAACTGACAGTCCCACCATCTCAGCAACTTCACAGACCGACAACAGAGCAAAGGAAGGAATTACCTTCACCAAGACATCATCAGGGCCTGATGTCACCCACATCTTTTCTGTCCTCCCCTTCTCCAGTGAGGAAGTCATCAGTGCACAGCAGGATGAGATCACACTTCCCATCTCGCCTTCCACACACCAGACAGACCAGATCACCATGATCAACCACCAGGGCGCGATGTATCGACTGCAGCTCGTCGTTCCAAAGGCCTTGATCCAACGTACGCTACAGAGCCTCCATAGAAGGACAACAGAGAGACATCATGGACATCTGAAAACTCTCCTCAGCATCCTGGAGGTTGCCTGGTGGCCAACGGTCCGAAAGGATGTCTGGCAATATGTGGGAAGCTGTGGAATATGCACCGTCATCAACCAAAACAAAGAACCCACACTTCACCCTACAATGACAACAACCATCAAACCAGGAAGGAGGAATCTACAGAGGGAGCAGCGTGCCAGCACCGCCGGGTATAGAAAGCACCAGGGAGGAACCGCGCAGCCTACCCAGGGATACCCAGGTTGGTATCGTCTTTCACTCCTCTTTAATGGTTTCCCAGTTCCTTCCAGCAAACTAGTACCTGCATGGGAGCAACTAGTTTTAGCTAATTTATTTCAAAGACATTTTAAGTCACACTTTAAAGAGGACACCCATGTTATGGACAACGGATGACAGTCCTCTTAAGAGACTAGTTTCTTCCCCAATGTGCCGTAGGCAAAGGGGGGAGACTATGTGACACTGTCACATAAGAGACATGTTTTAGCGCTCTATTTATTGCATTGATTTTATGTATAACAGAGTTTTAACGGGTTTACATGTTTTCTTAAGTCCATTTTATTCCTCTTAACATTTTAGTGTGTGTGTCTTTAAGAATTGTATGGTTGGCCTGAAGCAGAAACAGTATATAGAGAGCAGCATGGCCAACAAACAAGGGGGCCAATTTCAGCTACCCGACACACCTGGATTGTGGAGTTTCGTTTCGGTGGACTTACCTTTCCAGATTCACTTGCAACAAATTGGATTATCACTCATTTTGGATTGTATATACACTGGTGGACTCACTTAAGGGATTTGTTCAGCACACTAGGATTCTTGGACTGTTTGTGGGGTATGGTGCAGTAAACTGTATGCTTTTAACAGACTGACCCCATTTTAAACTTTGTAACCCAGCCTGTTAGGCCGATCGTTACACACTGACTCCGTGTGTCTTGCATGATGCAGTTTGTGTTATCATGCTCAAGAGAGTTTCTAGCCTCCGTATTTTGAGGTTTATTTTTTGATACTGTTTTGAATATAAATGGAAATGAATGTTCACAAGCTGAAAGGCATATTGAAGAGCTGCTTTTCCAATAGAAGACATTAGCTATGTTTCCATCCAAAGATATTCTGAATATCGCATAAAACATTTGCGAATAACGCACCGTTTCCATCCAACGAGTCAAAGAGAACAAAATCATCACTTCCTGGTAAACCGGCACTAAATATCACTAAGAAGTCACTGAATATAATAATTTTCATATATAATAAATTACTTGCACCTCAGAGCGAGCTTTCGGGGGCGGATGCTGCTGTTTGTGAACGCAGTCGTGTTTAATGACAATTATACAGAAATACTTTGACGACAGACTTTACTCAGGCTTTTCAGAACGACCCAAACAACTTATAGATGCTGTGAACGACATCGGTCCGCTGGTTACTCAAGTTATCCCGTCTCATAGCACAAACTCGCATGACTTTTTTGATGTGCATGAAGGAATTTATTCGGTAAATGTGTTTTCATCATAGTTTATGCACATTTTTTCTTATCGGATACATTTTTTAAGTTTATATGCATTTTTAGTATTTTAAGTGCATCTTGCCGTTTCCATCCAGAATTAATTTTTTTATGCGATATTCCAAAATGCGCATAAAAATAAGTGGATGGAAACAAGTTGTGATTTATACACTGGACTGCAGGTAAATATCACCTCATCCAGTGCTACATTTGTTTCTGTCTTATAAAGCATCCCAATACGGTGCAAGAAACCACTGCAAAGGATTCAGTGCATGAGTGAATTCTGTACGAATGAATCAAACTGAACTTCAGAGCTTTGTTTGAAGGATTAGATCAAAAGTGTGATTCATGCATTCTGATGGAAAACACACACGACATGATTACTGTAATATTATCAGGGGAAATGATTCCCGTCGGTATACGCTCCTCTCCACCATCAGACGAGGATTTATCAATCATGTTTCAGTATTAAGAGTCTAGTGATGCTCCTGATCATGAGTGATGAGTTGCATGACATGCATGACACACAGCACTCAAACACATCTACATATAAGACATGATGTGCAGGTCCAGCCCGGGCTGTGATGAGGACACTAACACTGCCTCAGCTCTTTCACAGGACTGATTTACGCCGGCATCTGAGATGTTTGGATGATGCAGGAGAGACGCTGAAACCACAGATTCACAAAGCAAGCACTAAAGAGGCAACGTGGACATGTTACAGGCTACTACATCTAGATGACCATGTACTGAAGGGACTTGTTTCGTGAACAGTTTAAACTTATTATCAACGGCAGTGTGGGACATTTTAATATGACTGCAATGAGACAGACTTACAGCCGTCTGGGTCTCTTTACGTGCAGCAGAAAGATGAACAGAACAGCATTGATTCAGAAATGATTGGATTTGATTGTAGATGAGTTTATTTCTTTGTGGGAACAGAAGAAACATCTACCTCTTGGATGGCAATTTGGCAATGGCAATTTTATTTATATAGCACTATTTACTACAACCAGAGTTGACCAATGTGCTTTATTTACACTAGAATAACTAAAAAAACAGCAATAACACAAACAAATAAATAAAACAGTAATACATTTTAACATGCAACAAAAACATCATAACATGCAACAAAAAATATATAAAAACATAGTGCTTCAATCAGAATTAAAAGCCTTATCGAACAGAAAGGTTTTTAATTTAGACTTAAAAATAGCCACAGATGAAGCCATTCTAATAAACATGGGCAAATCATTCCAGAGTCTTGGCGCAGTTGTAGCAAAAGCGCGATCACCCCTGCACTTCCGCCTCGTCTTGGGAATAAACAAGAGTCTCTGGTTAGAGGACCGAAGGGATCTGGTTACATTGTGCTCAATCAATAAGTCAGAGATATATGAAGGAGCCATACCATTTAGTGACTTGTAGACAATAAGTAACATTTTAAAATCTACTCTGTAACGCACAGGCAGCCAATGTAAAGACTGTAAAACCGGAGTAATATGATCCCGTTTATGACTCCCAGTCAAAAGTCTAGCTGCCGCATTTTGAACCAGTTGTAATCGGGATAGAGCTGTTTGACTAATCCCAGCATAGAGTGAGTTACAGTAATCTAATTTAGAAGTAATAAAAGCATGAATCACTTTCTCAAGATTTTTAAAAGAAAGAAAAGACTTAGCTTTAGACAGGAGCCGCAACTGAAAAAAAGATGATTTGACCACAGAATTTATCTGCCTATCAAACTTCAAATGTTCATCAAATACCACACCCAAATTTTTCACATAATGCTTAACACATGAGGATAACCCACCAAGATTTGGTTCGGAAGCAGTCATGGAATCTGAGGGTTTAAAAACAATAATTTCTGTTTTTTCCTCATTAAAATTCAGAAAGTTTAGCGACAACCATGCCTTTACATCTGCCAAACATGCCCAGAGAGCATCTAATCCATCCGAGTTTCGTTTTATAGGCAGATAAACTTGAGTATCGTCGGCATAACAGTGGAACGACAGCCCATACTTTCTAAAAATGGAACCAAGTGGAAGCATATATAAAGAAAAAAGGATGGGAGCCAAAATGGATCCTTGGGGAACCCCACAGGTTAATACAGTATTACTAGAAGTAAGATCTCCCATCTTAACCGAAAAAGTTCTATTGGTAAGATAAGATTTAAACCACTCCAATGCACTACCTGCAATACCTGCACAATGTTCCAATCGATTAATAAGGACAGCATGATCAACCGTATCAAATGCGGCAGTAAGATCTAGAAGCACAAGAACAGCGTAGTTGCCTGAATCGCACGTTAATAATATATCATTAAAAACCTTCAACAATGCAGTCTCAGTGGAGTGATATTTTCTAAAACCAGACTGAAAAACCTCAAAGATCAAATTGTCAGCTAGAAAAGTCTGTAATTGGTCAAGAACAGTTTTCTCTAGAATTTTTGTAATGAACGACAAATTAGAAATGGGCCTAAAGTTTGCTAGAACGGTGGGATCCATGCCCTGTTTTTTAAGCAGAGGACGAACAATTGCATGTTTTAGCAAATCTGGAATAGTACCAGTTTCTAAGCAGCGATTTATTAAACTCAGAAGACATGGGCCCACCACGTCCAGAATTTGTTTAAGAAAAAATGGAGGAATTGCATCAGTTGAAGAGCCAGATGGTTTAGGATGATTCACTAAATCTATAAAATAATTTTCAGTAATTGGAGTAAAATGACTTAACACAGCAGTGCAACTAAGAGGAATCGAAGGGTCTGACAGAACAGGATTTATCCCCATTCTTAACTCATTTATCCTATTTACAAAAAACTTGAGAAAATCATCACATGATCATGAGGACACTTCTGTAAAAGAACAAATGGAAGGATTGATTGAAGTGGCATTAATAATGTTAAAAATAATTTTTGGCTTATGGCAGTTCTTATTTATAATTTCAGTAAAATACCTTGATTTCGCTGTTTTTACAGCTTTCTGATATTGTGATAAGGAGTCTCTTAGCATTTGCATTGAGACCTGGAGTCTATCCTTTTTCCATTTTCGCTCAAATCTTCTACAGATTTGCCTAAGAGAGCGCATAGTGTCATGGATGGCCTGAGGATGAACGCATTTTCAGCAAACTTTCATTTTTGGGTCAGTTATTCCTGTAAGAACAATGGTAAGAAAATTATTATTTGGGGAATTCATAATATTCTTAACTTTTTTTTTTATTTCTAAGAATGTTTCATGAATCCAGCCATAATTAAGAAGGCAATATCGCAGGGATGTTTGACGCTCCTGATTTACATTTTAGATTTAGTCATTTAGCAGATGCTTTTATCCAAAGCGAGTTACAAATGAGGACAATAGAAGCAATCAAAATCAACAAAAGAGCATAATGCAAGTGCTATAACCATCTCAGTTTGCCTAACGCAGGACACATAGCAAGGTTGTTTTTTTGTTTAGTCTTTTATTATATAATAAAAAAACAGATAGAATAGAAAAAGAATAGAGCAAGCTCGTGTTAGAGGCCTTTTTTGCTTTTTGTTAATTGTATAATAAATAAAAAGAAAACAGATAGAAAACAAAAATAATAAAAGAATAGAGAAGCAAGTGTTTTTTAAGAAAACAAGCAGTTAGTAAATGAATAGAGTGCAAGCCTAAAAGGGGCAAGTTTTTTTTATATAGAATTAGAATAGAGAGTGCTAGAATTAGAGGGTCAAATAAATATTTAGGTTTTAGATATAGATTGAAGTGCGTTCATCTTTACTGGATGACGGACAGAACCGCTGCAGACATTCATTCTGGAATTCATTCCAGTGGTTTGCACACTGTCTGTTCCAATCCTCTTCAGTAGAGAAAGAAAGGACAATGTTAGAGCATGGGACAGACAGAAAAGCTGATCAATAAGGAGTGAAGCTCATGGTTTGTATCTCTCTACCTCATCCTTCCTCACTGGTGGTTACAGTGGCCTGGTTTCCACCTCAGTTTAGAACAATAATGGCACCGCAGATGGCAGCTACAGTGCTTTGCTCTTCAGTATTCGTACTGTTTTTGTTTGTTTTTCCTGTTTTTTGTTTCTCAAACATGACCAGTTTTACCAGGGATGAGCTGGCAGAACACACCACAAAATCTTTTACCAGATTTTGATTATTCTGACGTTTTGCTGGACATTGTAGTTGGCGGCGCCGTAGCACTGGTCAAACGCTTCAGGACACGCAGACGGGGGAAGCGAGCCGTTGCCTAGCATCCATCTCGCGAATCTCCGCTCTCTACCCAACAAAATGGACAAACTTCTTCTGCTCTCCCAAACAAACAGGGATTTTTCAAACTCTGCTGCTCTGTGTTTCACGGAAACCTGGCTGAATGACGCTATTACCGGACAGCGCGTTACATCTGCCTAACTTCCAGCTGATCAGATCAGATCGCGACGCAGAATCAATGGGGAAATCGTGTGGCGGCGGGACGTGCTTTTACATCAATGAGAGGTGGTGTACAGATGTAATTGTGTTAAAGAAGATGTGCTGTTCCTATCTAGAAATGTGCTTCATTAACTGCAAGCCATTCTATTCGCCGCAGGAGTTTTGTTCGTTTATTCTCGTGAATGTTTACATTTACACTTTATTGTCCCCAATGGGGAAAATTTTCTTGGACCCTGGAGCCCACATACACTGATCAATATTACATTACATAATAAATATCCACATAAATAGGATATAAACCAACATTCCAAGCCACAATAACAATCATAACCAACAAGGGTTACATAAATAAATAACATATTTAAAAGTCTAATTGACGTAGGCACAAAAGATTTCTTAAAACGAATGTGTCTGCACACAAGCAGCCTAATATATTGGATCACTGTTACACAGCGATAAAGGATGCATATCACTCTGTCCCACGGGCAGCTTTAGGACTCTCTGATCACTGTTTGGTTCATCTTATACCGACCTACAGGCAGAAACTTAAATCTGCTAAACCTGTATTAAGATCTGTTAAAAGATGGACTAATGAAACAGAGCGGGTTTTACAAGCCTGTTTCGACCTCACTGATTGGACTGTTTTTGAAGCTGCTGCCACCGATCTGGATGAGCTCACAGAGACTGTAACATCTTGAATCAGTTTCTGTGAAGATATGTGTATTCCTACCAGGACTCATTTAACCTACAACAACGACAAACCATGGTTCACTGCAAAACTCAGACAGCTCCGTCAGGCCAAAGAAGATGCTTACAGGATGGGGGATAAAGTCTTGTATAAACAGGCCAAATACACACTGGAAAAGGAGATCAGGGTGGCAAAGAGGAATTATTCTGGCAAGCTAAGGATTCAGTTCTCTTCCAGTGATTCTGCTTCAGTGTCGAAAGGCATGAAAGACATCACCAGTTACAAGACACCATCCCCCAGCACAGTGGAGAATCAACAACTGGCAGACTACCTGAAGGAGTTCTACTGCAGGTTTGAAAAAAACACCATTCACACCTCCTGCAACCCCCCCTCTCCCCCACACCTACACTGCAGATAAGTGAAGATAACGTGTGCCAGGTCTTCAAAAAGAACAAAAGAAGGAAATCACCAGGCTCAGACAGTGTGTCACCAGCCTGCCTAAAAACCTGTGCCGACCAGCTAGCCCTCATCTTCACACAGATCTTCAACAGATCACTGGAGCTGTGCGAAGTCCCCTCATGCTTCAAACGCTCCACCATCATCCCCGTCCCAAAGAAACCCCAAATTACTGGACTTAATGACTACAGACCTGTGGCTCTAACATCTGTGGCCATGAAATCATTTGAAAGACTGGTTTTGGCTTATCTGAAGGCCTCCACTGGACCCCCTGCAGTTTGCCTACAGAGCAAACAGGTCTGTGGATGATGCAGTCAACATGGGATTGCACTTCATCCTGCAGCATCTGGACAGACCAGGGACTTATGTGAGGATCCTGTTTGTAGACTTCAGCTCCACTTTTAACACCATCATCCTGGACACCCTTCTGAATAAACTGACACAGCTCTCCGTCCCTACCTCCGTCTGTCAGTCGATCAACAGCTTCCTGACAGACAGGCAGCAGCTAGAGAGGCTAGGAAAATTCTCATCCAGCACCCGTATGATCAGCACTGGAGCACCTCAGGGCTGTGTTCTCTCCCCACTGCTTTTCTCCCTCTACACGAATGACTGCACATCTTAAGACCCCTCTGTCAAGCTCCTGAAGTTTGCAGACGACACCACACTTATCGGCCTCATCCAGGACGGTGACGAGTCTGCCTACAGACAGGAGGTTAAGGAGCTGGCTGTCTGGTGCAGTCTTGACAACGTGGAGCTCAACACACTCAAAACCGTGGAGATGATCGTGGACTTCAGGAGAAACCCCCTGCTCTCCCCCCACTCACCATCTTGAACAGCACTGTAATGACAGTGGAGTCATTCAGGTTTCTGGGAACCACCATCTCCCAGGACCTGAAGTGGGACATTCACATAGACTCCATTGTGAGAAAGGCCCAGCAGAGGCTGTATTTCCTTCGCCAGCTGAGGAAGTTCAACCTGACACAGGAGCTGCTGAAACAGTTCTACTCTGCCATCATTGAATCCGTCCTCTTCACTTCAATAACTGTCTGGTTCAGCTCAGCTACCAAATCTGACCTCAGAAGACTACGGAGGGTAGTCCTGACTGCTGAGCAAATCATTGGTACAACCCTCCCTACTCTCCAAGAACTGTATTTATCCAGAGTGAGCAAAAGGGCTGGCAAAATCACTCTGGACCCCGCACATCCAGCACACTCACTCTTTGAACTGCTGCCGTCTGGTCGATGCTACAGAGCTCTGAGCACCAGAACGACCAGACACAGAAACAGTTTCTTCCCCCAAGCAATCCATCTCATGAACACTTGACATTAAACGTGGAACACACAAACACTATTTACATTATTTATTCATCACACATACTTATTTTTCATTTCAATTTGCACATATCAGACCTGTGCACACATAATTGTCTATATTATGTATTGTGTTTTGCTATTTTGTACATTGCCTATTTGTATATTTATGTATTATTCTTTTATTATCTGTGTCTTGTCCTGTTGCTGTCATTCTGTTGCACTCTGGAGCTTCTGTCACTATAACAAATTCCTCGTATGTGTAAACATACCTGGCCAATAAAGCTCATTCTCTCATTCTCTCTTCTCTCTTCTCTGACCACAGACCGGCCCCAGGGTTTCTGTTTACTTCTCCTGACACGAAAGACTGTAGCGAGCAGGCACACACACACACACACACACAGAGTTCACACTCCAACGGCCTGCGAGCTGAAGCCTCTGCTAAACAACTGTGTCATTCGACTCAGACTCTGTCAAGCATAACAAAAAGCAGCAGATCAGCGTTTCATATAAACATGAGATTGATCATCAGAGGAACATCCTGCACACTTCCCTGTTTCTAAACAAACAGACTGGTCACTGAAGGGAAAATCTGTCGTTTTCTTCTCTCTTTAGTTGTAATGCAATAGGAACTTCTCCATTGTTTTCAGATTTTGCACCTGGTTTTCCCAAAGCTCCCACCGCTGAATAGAAGCAGCCAATTCAAGCTTTGCATCTTGTTCCACACGGAATTCCTTACAAAAAACTCCAGGCACATCTCATGCTTGGCAGTGAGCAATGAAGGGGTGTGAAGGACACCCGCAGTTTTCAAGGTAATGCACCTCAAAATCTACCTAAATACGTTTCACGAGTTCATGTGCCCATATAATCTTAGCATTAATGGTAAACAGATTTGGCTTGATGTCTGCAATGGAGGGCTCAGAGAGACCATTCTACGCGAGCTCCGATAGCCCCCCATAGACAGAAAGATAGATAGATAGATGGACAGGAGGACAGACAAATGAATAAACAAATAAATATGCATAAAGGAGGAGATGGGGAGGAGGAGGGATGCCGAAAGAACTAACAACGGAAGTGGTAAGAGGCTGTCTTTATACTTGGATGTTAATTGGAAGATTAGATGGGCGTACTCCTCCCGAAATTACGTTAATAACTTCACTTATGTCTCCGCAAATCATTCCACTCCAGACTGCTTTGTGAATGTCATGACATTATAGTGCTTACCGTATTTGTGTGTGTACATTATCAAACTATTTTAACTGATCATCGCCGCACTTTATTAGTTTGCGTCGCAGGGACACCCAAGAGCGATATTACATCTAGTAAAAAGGGGCATAATAGGTGCCGTTTAAAGGTTTATAAGTTAACGTTAAATATTCCTCAGTGGAGTTTTATATCACGGAATCCAACTGTTACACTTAGCAGTGTTTTCTAAGGCAAGAATATCATTGCTCCCATTTACCCTAGCGACTGCATAGCAACACACTAAAACCCCTCAGAGCACCTCAGTAGCAGTCTGTCTTTATTGAGGAGAGTGTTGCACATCCAAACACATTTCATTCAGCTGCACTTTTAACTCACACATTCAGACACACTGATCAGTGCTGCGGTGTCGCAGGTGATGATGTGATGCTGAAGGAATGTGACCTCTGACCCAGATCTGACGAGTGGACGGGAGGAGAAAGCCCAGTGTTTGGGAGCCCTGTTCTTCACTGCACTGGTCTGGTCCGGCCCGTTAACACCCCTCCGGCCGCTCTTTCTGTCCTCGGCGTCTGCAGCTGCAGCTTGCTTTATGTGATCAGCGCAGAGAGGCTCTGACGCTGCGTGAGGCCTATTGTCCCGCGGCCGAGAGAGACGCTACTGAGAGTTACTGTGCTGAGACGAGTGCTGTGAGAGTGAGTGTGGAGGAAAACACACAGCAGAGAACACACTGGAGCACTGACGACAGACGAGCAGGTGCACACTCACACACACACACACAAACACAAACAATCACTCACTCTCACACACACACACACACACACACACACACAAACAATCACTCACTCTCACACACACACTCTCACACACACACACACACACACACACTCAATCACTCACTCTCACACACACACTCACTCACTCACACACACACACACACACACACACACACACACACACACACACACACACACACACACATGTTGGTTTTTGTGGTTTACGGGGACTCTCCATAGGCGTAATGGTTTTTATACTGAACAAACTGTGTGTGCTATTGCCCTACACCTACCCTACACCTAAACTTAGCCCTCACAGGAGACTGTGTGCAATTTTAGATTTTCAAAAAAACACCATTTAGTATGTTTTTTAAGCCTTTTGAATTACGGGGACATGGGCAGTGTCCTCATAAACCACCTTCAAATTGTAATACCTCTGTCATACCCATGTTATTATACAAATTTGTGTCCTCATAAACCACATAAACCCGCACACACACACACACACACTCACACACACACACTATTACATTTTCATAACTAATTTAGTTACACAATTTTTCTCAGTAACTTTAACAAATTACAGTTACATTTATTTTGTAATTAAATGACGTACATTACATGTAAGTTCCTCCCCAGCACTGCATGTGAGTTAGCTGTGAAGCAGCTCCGTAATGATGGATCTGATGAATTCTGCTCCACACACCAAACAGCCCTCGACTGCATTTCCCAGAGTTCAGCGGGGTTTCATCAGATTGTGTGTGATGTGGTGTGTGTGCTGTCGCTAGCACACAGTGTCTGCAGTGTTCGCAGTGGTCTGAGGAAGAGGAGGAGAGGGGTCTGTGAAGGCAGGCTTTGTCTGCAGAAACCGGACACTCGCGAGTCAGCAGGAGAAACCCGTCATCTCTCCAAATGTCACGCAGTACAGACTGAACACAAAAACACTCCGAACACGTCACCTGAGAGAGCAGCGCTGATTAGGATAATACCTCAAACTCACATGTGAATGTCTGAGCAGATTCAGTCATGTTTCAGTACTCAGCTGCTGATTTAATGCATAACACTCGAGGCATAATTTAGGATAGAATAGGTTATTTATTTTTGTTAGTATTCTATTAATATTTATTTTTAGTATTATATATATGGGTAAAATGAGTATTGAACACGTCACTTTCTTTCTCAGTAAATATATTTCTGAAGGTGCTGTTGACTTGAAATTTTCACCAGATGTCGGTAACAACCCAATCAATCCATACATACAAATAAAACAAAACAAATAATTTCAGAAATGAAGTTATGTGTAATAAAATGGAACGACACGGGCAAAAGTATTGAACACATGAAGAAATGCAGGTGCATGGAAAGCCAAGACACCAGCTGAAGTCTATCAGTAATTAGAAAGCAATCCTGCCCCTCGTCAGTGGAAATTAATATTAGCTGCTTCAGTACCACGATGATAAAGATGATCCCAAACACAGCCAAGCAAACTCTGGACTGGTTTCAGAGAAAGAAAGTAAAGCTGCTTGAACGGCCAGACGATCACCTGACTCGAATCCAATAGAAAATAAGAACTAAAGGTCAGAGTTAGAGGCTCACAGATCCTTCAATATATGATGTTTTATTAACAAAGTTCGGGAGGAGCACTTTCAGATAATTAACATAATTAACACGAGAGGAGAACAATCAGTAATCAACCCAGTTAACAAGATAAGAGGTGTGTATATATACACAGCAGACTTACCTGTTCATTGGCAGTTTTCCAGCATCCCTCCGCCACCCCTTCTCCGCACTTACAACTATTCCTGTCCTAATCTGTAGGGGGGTACTCTGGGTTCGGGCCAAAATTCCGAGCTCGGAGCCCTCCCCTCGGACAGCACGCCAAATACGCTTAAACTTTATTCTATTTATTATATGTAAGTGTGAACTCGTGAAATGAAGATTAAATCACATCTGAGCGATGCAGGAGGCGTCTTGAAGCTGTCATTACCAACAAACACTTTTGTACAAAGTATTAAATACATTTCAGTAGTTCAATACGTTTCCCCGTGTCATTCCATTTTATTACACATAACTTAATTTCTGAAATTATTTGTTTTGTTTTATTTGTATGTATGGATTGATTGGGTTGTTACCGACATCTGGTGAAAATTTCATGTCAACAGCATTTTTAGAAATATATTTACTGAGAAAAATAGTGACGTGTTCAATACTCATTTTACCTGTGTATGTGTGTGTGTATATATATATATATATAATTATTATTATTTTTATTTTTTTTATTCCAACTGTAAGGTTGTGCAGTGTGTTTTTTTTACTGACATTTTGCAAACGTGATCCGTCCAATCAGAGAATTTAGAGTGCTTATATAATTATGTTTTTAACATTGAATGTAATATAATTAATTCACAAATCACAAGTTTGTCGTTTTCAATTTTTCATGCCAAATGTAAATAAATGATTTGTGTTTAGTGCATCAGAGCAGTGGTGTGATATTCACACATTCAGCGTTTAGAGTTCGTTCTGTTCATCTGTGGCCTTCACAAGCTAATAAAAACCAACACATCATATTCAGAAAACTGCATGTTTCAAACAAAAATGTGTCGAGCTCAGCTCTCAGGGCCTTAGCTGTTTTTAATCAGTCACGAAAGAGGTGCAGTGAATCCAGTGACATGTTAAAGCTGTAAATTGGGATGTCTTGCATGAGCGTCTAATTGCACGCCTGCTGTTGTCAGGGAACGGGACGGTGACAGCAGGTGAAAGCCAGGCGTGTTTTTAGGGGTCTGGAATTTAAATGTGCCTTCCTCACACACACACACACACACTCACTCTCACACACACACACATGCACACACACACACACACACTCACACACACTCACACACACACACACACACACACACACACACACACACACACGGCTCTGCACTCACAGATTCTCTCTGTCCCTGTCAATCGCTGTCAGAGCTTCAGGTAGTTATTGTGCCAGGAGCGCTACGTCTGATTATTTATTTAATAACTCATCCGCTCCTCAACACCATCAAGGTCATTGTTACACCAAACCAGTTCAAACGGCACGTTAATAGAGCTCCGAGTGAAGAAGCCTCCACTGAACATTCAGATCGGACAGACTGTGCATGTGTCTCATCACAGAGATCTTGTCTGCAACGCTAATATCAAGTATTTTAACTACAAACAGCATCTCCTCTCTACCTCCAGCTTCTTCAGCTCGCTGGTGTCTATAAAAACCAAAGCAATTCCACTCTGTCACAAGGAAACGTTCAGCACTCGTGCCAGCTTTCTTCAGAATAACTGAAAGCGGAAAGTGCATATGGAATAGTGCAATAATAATAACCATTTACATGTGGAAAAATCTATACGCTGGTTCCAACGACCACACGGCAATGGAAATATATGCTCTCGCTGGAGATGGAAGTGTGTTTTCATCACTTGGCCGTAACATTAAACGCGAGCAATTCATAGTTTTCAGTCACGTGACCGGCTCGAAGACTCGGAGGGCAAAACATTCATAGAACTGCATGTCGTTTCATCTGTTTCACAGCTGCAAATATTTAGATCACGTCTTAAAAGAATAAAACAAAGGTATTTCTGAACAAAATGCAAGTTTTGGCCATTTGCGATCCATATTAAGCACCCGCGGCAATATTTCAATTATTAAAAAGTGCGACAAAATGTTGCAAAAACACTTAAAGTGCCTTAATATATTTAAAACAGTAATATTAAAAGATCAAATTCAGTATTCATCACATTAATGATGCATAGTTTACACAGACAAGCAGATGAGGCCGGAATATGAACACAATCCGCTTAATAACGGTTCAGTGTTTTCCTTCTAATGGTTTTCTATGGGAAGCATTTAATGTGAAAGCGTTTATTTTCTGGCTTCATCTTCTTGTCTGTACAAAATATACATCATCAATAAGGTGTCCACTGAATCTCGCCTTTTAATATCTGCGTTTTACTACATTATTACTTGATGCAATCTGTGTAAAAATAGCTGTCGGTCAGTGGAGCAAAGCTTGGTTTTGTCCTCCAGGTGGACGTTCCTATAAGAGCGTGATGTCACGTGAAAACTATCAATAGTGGAGATTGTTGCACATCATCTTAATCTACACAGTTGATGTGAGCGCATACAGTACGTGCTTCGGGTTGAGTTATCAGTGTGACGTCTACCTCATTCTCAAGCGTGTTGATGCGGGCGCATGTATTTATGTCTCTCTCTAGAGGAGCTAAAACAACGCAAACACTTTTGATTCAAGCTGGTAAGTCTGCAGATCAATATAGAGACGTGGCAGCAGCGCTGAAGGCCTGTTAATCCCTAATTCAACTCAAAATACATCTTCTATTCTTCTAGCGCAATCCAATCCTCCACAATCTCCATACCTCACATCTCTGTCAGACAAAGACGTCAATCAATCCAATGAAGACTTTCTAAGAATTTCACCAGAACGTGAACTAAGCATCAAAATGCCTGATATGCATATTTCCCATCTCAGAAAGCTTGTCAAACTAAACAGTAGTAGTGTAAAGTGATGGATGTGTAGTGTACTCGCTCGTTTACTATGGTACTGATGGTAGATTCTGCTCCAGATCGCACGTACGCATCAAAACACATCTGCAGCAGATCTGACTGAACACTTAAACTGGACCCTTACTCTGGATTGACATGTTCAGTTTACACTTTTAAGCATGTATACTGTTAAAAAGATCCCAGATGAGGTGTTTACAACAACGCCATAGACAAACCATTTCTGGTTCCCCAAAGAATCCTTCAGTGGACATTTATTACAGTTTTTATTTTCAGCTGCTTTCACATATTTTCAAAACTTTGCCTCTTTTTTTCAAAACTTTACACACAAATCCAAGAATTGCACACAAAATGCAAAACACCTCACATCTCTTGCAAAACGAAGCGCTGCATTCAAAATATCACAAACACATCTCAAAAGCAAACATTTGCAAACACCTTTGCTATAATATTACATTTTTGGATATATCATACACACACAGTTATTCAAAACCAAAAGCTCTTCTTTCATGAGCTCCTGTGTGCATTTCTGTTCAAGATCGTACAGTTGTGAATACAGTATTACACAATACAAAAGAAAAGAAACACATCAAGCATGTGTAGATGTGTGTTTATAGGCCTGTTCTAAGTTGCTTAGTCCTGGTTGGTTTTAAGTAAAGCAATGAGTGTTTGCACATGTGAGGAGTTAGTGTGAAACACTGATGAATTACTGTGGCATTGTGTTTGAAAAAGAAATCAAGATGTGTTTTATGAAATTGAAAACTGAGTCAAAGGCTGAGAATTAGTGTATAGTTTTGTAGATTTGGTGTGCGCTTCTGCTGTTTGAGTGACAGCTTATTGTGTGACAAGGAAAGACTTTGTGTATAAGCAGCTGAAAAAAACTGTAAAAGAACAATTTTTTTCTTTGTGTGAAGAAAATTTGGTTACACTTTACTTGAAGGGGTGTGCATAAGACTGACATGACACGTGTCATGAATATGAAGGAGGTTTTAAAGCATGTTTATGACAACTGTCATTAAGTGTCATTCACTCAGTTATGTAATTTTTAATGCAAATATGACATTGTTTGAGATGTCTTTGTTATGGGCTAGTTAGGGGTAGGGTTAGGTCAAATAATGTCATCTTTGCATTAAAAATTACATAACTGAGCGAATGACACTTAATGACAGTTTTCATAAACATGCATAAAACCTCCTTCATATTCAGTCTTATGCACACCCCTTCAAGTAAAGTGTTACCGAAAATTTGAATAATCTAAAGAATCTTTAATGCAAAGAAAAGGTTAAAGGTTCTTCATGGAACCATCCATAGTAAGAGACCTTTATTTTTAAGCATGCATTTCCATTAGTGGATTCACTTCTGTCAGTAAATAAGTCAGCTCTGCATTGCAATAACATTGGAGCGGTTGCAGAGGAAGGCAGCGCTGAGAGGGGAACTACGCCCCGTCTCAAAATGGAAATTAATCCCTCAAAAAACAGGCTCATCAGTATTCTGCTCACACAGCCTCCAAACGTACAGGAGGGCGGTGGGACGGGGGGGCAGGACTGTACCAGCGCCCAAAATCTGCCTTCTCTTTCTTCATCCAACTTCATCGCTCGCTATTTGTGTTTAGAAACGACTCCTTCTTTTAGCAGGTTTCTGTTTAGTTTGAGAATGAAAGGGAATGACGGGCGTCCTTGTGTCTGTCTGTCAGACGGCTTCACTGCAAAATAATGCTTTTCTTACTTAGATATTTTGTCTTGTTTCCAGACAAAATATCAACAAAAAAAAAATCAAGAAGGATTTTCTAGACAAGTAAAAATAATTGGGTAACACTTTACAATAAGGTTCATTAGTTAACATGAGCTAATAATGAACTGAATTTATACAGCGTTTATTAATCTTTGTTAATTTCAGCATTTACTAATACCTTATTAAAATCTTGTTAACATTAGTTAATGCACTGTGAACTAACAATGAACATCTGTATTTTTATTAACTAACGTTAGAGAAGATTAGTAAATACAGTAACAAATGTATTGCTCGTGGTTAGTTAATGTTAGTTAGTACATTAACTAATGTTTAACTAATGAACCTTATTGTAAAGTGTTACCAATAATCGTCTTGTTTTCTGTTTGACATAAGATTATTTTGTTTACCCCATTGGCAGATTATTTTGCTTGTTTCAAGCAAAAACTCACTTAATTTTGACTATTTTTTCTGAAAACAAGACAATAATTTTTACTTGTCTAAAAAAATCCTTCTTGATTTAAGAATTTTTAGATATTTTGGCTGCAAACAAGACAAAAAATCTAAGTAAGAAAAGCATTTTTTGCAGTGTTTAAAGAAGAGCCGATCCTCGGGAATAAATTATGTGGACATTATCATAACACAAAAAAAAGATCCATCCAATCCAGGATAAATTGCTTCATGCTTTCAGACAGCCACCTCAAATTGCCCATCTGACATGGTTTTTTTTCTTCTCTCTATGGATGTGAATATATTATTTCTGTCTTACACCTACATGTAAATAGGGGGAAGTGAAGCAACATGGCTGTGTGCTGCTGATACTGTACATGTCAAGCAAACACGCTTCGTACACATGAGATTTACTGCCTCTTTTTATGTAAATAGCACTGAATTGTGGCGCTTGAACTCTTGAGGGAGTTTGGGGAGGTTAATTGTGATTGGATGACAGTTGCTTTCTTTCATGAATATACTGATTTTGAAATTAGTTATTGCACAAATCAAAACAACAATTTCTGCTTTTGATTTCTGCATCGCTTGTCGAAACCAAAGCTTAACTCTCCTCGCATCTGATCACCCACAAACGACTTGGCGACAATCACAGGCAAATCAAAACGTTAATAAAGACACAGTTTCTATCCATTTTCTAACGTTTTGCTTCAAGATACAGGACTGAGACGTTTGGCATAAGACACAATGTGTCACAAATACACAAGAACAGACAGTGTGCCAAAATGTGCATGCACTTATAATGCATGCAATTCAAGACACAAGAGGCGTTTGCTCAAAAAAGCATCACTTAATACTGTTCATACTTGATGTGTGTGTGTGTTAGTGATTCCTCAGATCAGTGTGTTGTTAAGAGGCGTGTTGGTGCTTTACTAAGTGATCAGATGCACTAGTTTCACATAAAAACAGGTTAAAAATAACCCCACCGATGCATATTTTAACCAATATTAGACTAATATTTAAATCTGTTAATTGCTTTGAACTATCAGTTGTGTGTTAGAGTCACTGCAGCACTGCTATATGTGACTAAACAACACTATAAATACAATACAGCCAGACTAAAATTCAAAAGTTCATTCGAATCATCGTTTTTTTAATTATTAGTATATTGGCCAACACTAAAACTCACTCTATGGTAAAGCAATAAGGCATTAAAGACATAACAGTATGACTCTGAAAAGCTGCTTCGAAATTATGCATATTCTGAAAACCATAGAAACTAAAAAGCAATACCCTACCCTTACGAAAAATAAGTTTATTCAAGTGTGCTATTAGTATACTTCTTTTAAACTAAAAATAGGGAAGTATACTTTTAGTCTACTTGTTATGTACTTCTCAGAAATGAGCTTTATGTACTTCTCAGAAATATACTTAAAATGACATTTAAGTATACTTGACTTATACTTAGAGAAAGTCTAAATATATTTGAGCTATACTTGTGCTCCGTGTTGTCATTGTTATACGGTAGGGGGCGCTAGAACACATCTACTGTACAGAATTACCACAAAACACAAGTGAAGAAGAAACCGAAACAACAGATGCTTCACATGTAATCAAACACATCATCAGACATAAAACAGCATCATAACTGTGTAACGTTATGAATATAATATCACCAATGAAGAGGTAATAATGAGTGTCAAGCTTTGGGTGTTGATCGACTCCATCTACGTTTTGATTATCATTCTGAATCATATTCATATCAGCTTTTTGTTCAAAATGTTGTTTATTTCTTTATTTCTATTTATGAAACTTACCCACATTCAAGTGTTTATAAAAGAATGCATGAAGCTTTAAAATGTTTTTGTTTACAAGCAGATACTCTGTTCTTTCTTTGGATGTTTTGTATGTTCAGATATTCATAACAAAATATATACAAATTAATAAATAGGGACATAGTAGTATACTTAAAGTATAATGTAAAGTTCACTTACGAGTATACTTGCAGTATAAAACTACTAAACTAGTAGACTATACTTCAAAGTGTACTAAAATGCTACTACAAGTATTTAATTAGTAAACTATCAGTATATCTATAAGTTCACTTTTAGTATAGTTACAATACAAGATAAAACATTGATGTAAACTAGTTGTGTACTCAAAGTTTACTACTGTTATACTTAAAGTATACCTTTATATACTAGAAAGTGGGCCAATTTAGTCTCAAGGAGTATTGAAATAGTACACGTACAAGTATACTACTAGTGCACTGATATTTGTATACTTACTACATAAAGTATACTTAAAACATACTTTACTTAAGTATACTTAATACAGTAAACTTGAAGTATACTACTTGGTAAGGTAGCAATGGCTCAGAACACCTTAGCAACCATATAGCGACATCCTGGCAACCACCCATCACCTAACGTTGTGGCGCAGACTCTGATGAGCTCAGACGCAGACTCTCCCTGTTCTGGAGGAGAGATGGGTGGAGAACACAACCACAGCCTCTCCTACTGCCGACGTTATTTATTGTGCGCCTTTTCAGATCTACACTGGTTTGGATTGGAAGTAAAACCGCAGAGATACACAACAAGTGACATAACTGAGTCCAAGAGCACCACTCGCTCTCTTATTCAACTTTTCTCTGTGTGATAAATCATTTACATCGCTCATGTAAGTAAGAGTGTGACACGTCATCGCTACACAACCATCTCTTACGGCACCCTTAAAGGACCACTCCACTTTTATTGGAAATAGGCTCATTTTATAACTCCCCAAGAGTTAAACAGCTGAGTTTTACCTTTTTGAATCCATCCATAGCATAGATCATTGAATCTGATTAGACCGTTCGCATCTCGCTCAAAAATGACCAAAGAGTTTCGATAATTATGCAGCGCCTGAAAGGAGTCCCCAGCTAGGTAACTAGTTATGATATAGCTGGGCACTACTTTCAGGCTCTGTGTAATATCATTACGCCTGCTGCGCTCATGGTACGGCAGCAAAGCTCCTTGATTATTACGCCGGAATGAGAGTATAGTTCTAGCCATACCAGCCTAGAAAACCACAACTCTTCATTTTCCGTCAGTCTTAGTACACGATGTAACTACAGAAGAGTCAAGCTTTAAATAGGAGAAATATCGAAACTCTTTGGTCATTTTTGAGCGAGATGCTAACGATCTAATCAGATTCAATGGTCTATGCTAAGCTATGCAATAGTGCTACCGCCAGACATCGTCTGAATGGATTCAAACACGGTAAAACTCAGCTTTATTAACTCTTGGGGAGATGTAAAATGAGCCTATTTCCAATAAAATGGGAGTGTTCCTTTAACTCCTTTACCGCCATATTTCAGCATAACACATCCGCATGCGTACGGCTAATGATTCGTCCTCAGGAGAAAGAGCGCCGAGCGCCGCAGATCAATCGCTAAGAAAGACGGAGAGAAATGTAAACAGAAATGTGCTGTTAGTGCCACTTTGGCATCATCGTGTCCCGTTCGAATGCTTAGCCAAGAATAACAATCCATAATTCATGAGCTGCCGTCTAGTGCACAGACACGAGTCAACGAAGCATTTATTATTCATCGGCACTCACCTCACGTGACCAGCGCCCCGACAAATGGCTTTCAGGAAAAACCCTGCTTCATTTACTTTAGTTTTAGTTTTGTTGTTGCTTTGTGGAATTTGTAATAAATGAAAAGGGAATTAAATCATCAAATGGAAGCCATTAGCAGTGATTAACTAGCATTAGAATAAATATAGAGCGGATGAGCGTTAGAAAAAATGCCTTTTCATATTCACCCACTAAAGACCTATTAAATCAGACTTGTGCATTAATCATACATACGATCATGCATGCACCAAAAACTGTTTTGTATGAGCCTCAGAGGTCAGAGGTTACAGGAATTCACTTAATTTCCAGCGATATGTGTCCCTGGAGCACAAAACCAGTCTTAAGTCGCTGGGGTATATTTGAAGCAATAGCCAACAATACATTGAATGGGTCAAAATTATCCATTTTTCTTTTATGCCAAAAATCATTAGGATATTAAGTAAAGATCATGTTCCATGAAGATATTTTGTAAATTTCCTACCATAAATATATCAAAACTTAATTTTTGATTAGTAATATGCATTGCTAAGAACTTCATTTGAACAACTTTAAAGATGATTTTCTCAATATTTAGATTTTTTTGCACCCTCAGATTCCAGATTTTCAAATAGTTGTATCTCAGCCAAATATATGTATAAATCTCAATTTCGAAAAATTGACCCTTATGACTGGTTTTGTGCTCCAGGGTCACATATCGTGGACTTGATTGCACAGATACTATTAGAACTGAGCTGGATGATGATAATCACTGAATTCAATGATAAACTGCCTTTAGCTGAAAATTGAGTGTTTGCTGTTGTTCTTCTGCATTATTGACACACTACTTTCCTATTTGATACTGTAAAGCTGCTTTGACACAATCTGTATTGTTAAAAGCGCTGTATAAATGAAGGTAACTTGACTTGACTTTGACAGGAACATCTCTGCAGCTGTTTATGAAACTTGAACAATCACTCAGCCAGACCTCTGCCATGAGAACGGCCTGATTTGATCAGTTTTGTTGTGCGCAGGATTCAGGTGCACATCTTTCCGCCGCTTTAATCACATCTGAACCAAAACGGCATCAGATTTAGCTGTTTATTTCTCCCAGCGCTCCTGATGATATGCGTGTGTTGGTGACCTACTTTTGCTCGAGCTGATTCAGCAAGAGGCGGCGGATCCAGTGTCGATGTGTCTGTTGTGTTTCATTGTGTGTGCGTAGGAGTTTGCATGCATATACAGCTAAGAGTGTGTTAACAGGAAACAGTGCTCATAACCATCTGTAACAAGTGGAGCCAGCGATTTCAGGTCAATGTTGATTACAAAAACATGCTTTTTTTTTTGTTGTAAGGTCACTGATGAATCGTTCACAATAAGACCGGGAACATGCATTAAAACAGTAAATGGAGTTTGATTTCGAACATCTGCAAATGTGGGTTTCTGGCGCCGAGGCGAAGGAAAAACATGTCTCCGACACATGAGATCTGAAGAGGACAACACGAGCACCGGAGAAAGCCGGGTCCCAGAGGAGCGGATGCATTTCCTCAGATAAAGTGCAGTCTGTAACACGGTCACTCAGGGACGCTGCGAATGTGTCCTTATATGACATCCAATGCAGATGTAACCGATTACTTTGCGTTATATTCCAGCAATTGTATCATTGAGGCTGATGAAAACTGGCAATCTAAAAAGCACTGCATGTCAACACTACAAAATGCATGTAATATAATCCAATTAAAATTAACCTCTGATTTACAAGCTTTAAAAATATTAGAGTAGACAGACATTAATGAAGCTTTCACCACCATAAGCAATTGCATTTAATCATATTTCAAGGTCTGTTCACACCAAGACAAAAATGTTGTGCGATAAACATTTTAATTTGAATGAACAGCTGATCATGCATCTATTCAGACCAATGCAAACATTCACATGCCACAATGCGACAATTTTTACAGAGGTGTTTTAATCGCATTACATGCACTATGAAGAAAACTGACCAACCAATAAGATTTTGCACTTTTGGTCACATGTCTGTAGCTGTGGATGTTATAACTACAGCACAGTGGAGCTCCAATACACAGCCGCTGTTCTCTTACATTTGGTGTTATTTGATAAACACTATAGTGGATACAAAAATCTGAACAGTTGTTTGGAAACATGTAAATGCTCTTCGACTTTCTTTTCCACGAAGAGCAGGTTAGAAACAATTCAATTCAAGTTTATTTGTATAGCGCTTTTCACGATACAAATCGCTGCAAAGCAGCTTTACAGAAAATTTTACGTTTCTACATTATATTTAGGAGTAGGTTATTAGTGACAGAAATGTACAGTAAGAATCATGCAGTTAGTTACAAATTACACATAATCAAACAGACAGTGAACACTATTAACTGCAATGATTATATGTTGTGATTAAACTTTGCGATTGCGATTAAACGTTGCGATTAAGCAAAATTTGGTAGTTTTATATGTTGCAGGGTTAGCATCATCTGAGGTCTTCTGAAATAAACAGAAAGATGTGCAGCACTGCTTTGTGTACCATAGTAAACGGGGGTGTTACGGCCGGACTATTCTCCTTTTTGCATCTGTCCACTAGGTGGTGCTGTTCTGCGGTTTCATCTTTTCCAGAGCCGGAGTCGGGTACAGGTGTGGAGTGATACCTGTGATTGGCGTCTGGGTTTAAAAGACTGAGATTCAGAAAGCAGGAGAGGTTCTGGACTTTGAGGCTGTTTATCTTCCCTCTCCAGTCTTGGATTGTTTTCTTTTGTTGTTTTTTTCCTTATTTATACTTAATTTTTGTACTAATTTTGATTAAATGATTATTTGTTAAATTTTGTTTTATGTGTGGCCTCCCCTTTCTACAAATGTTACTTGACCCAGAGCCAGGTGGTTGTAACATTATGGGGGCTCGTCCGGGATAAGGGGGGGGGGGGGGGGGTAACAGGGGGTAACCGCTATATGTCTGCTTTTCTATAAATGCCACCTACTGTCAAAGTGTGAAATTGAATTTTCATTCTGACATTTTTTATGCATTGGTTTGAACAGACAATTTTCATGCTAAACATTCATCTTAGTTTGATGAAGTGTTTTATAAGTTAAGTGTGTTAATAATCAGTACGGTGTTAACATACGGAACTTTTTTTAAATATATTAAAAGGAACTTTGGGTTTCTCAAATCTGAAACAAAACAAGAGGGTTAAACCAGCTCTAAAGATGCTGAATGTTTTATGCTGAAATATGCCAGTGACAGAAGCATTGCTTTCTACATCACTTTAGCGAAGTGTCTGAGAAAATGAAGACACTGCCTGTGAAGAAACATCAGCAAAACATCAGAACAGGTCTGAAAAAGATTCATGCATCCATTAGAGCAAAGACACAAGTCACAACTCGAACTCTCTACCAATACAAACACACTATCTGATCTCTGTCTGTCTGTCTCTCTGTGTGTGTGTGTGTGTGTGTGTGTGTGTGTGTGTGTGTGTGTGTGTGTGTGTGTGTGTGTGTGTGTGTGTGTGTGTGTGTGTGTGCCTCGTCTTATTCACCGTCTCATGTTTTCTGAGCGAATCAGAGTTTGTCCAGACAAGAGTCATATTTCATCTGGTTATTTCCAGTCCTCTCAGCAGTGCATCTATGATTATGATCAAATTAAAAGCACATTACATAGAGCACTGCACAGACTTCATTCGTGTTAACGGACAGAGATGATGAACTTGTGTTCCAGAAATCACACTCTCATACACGTTGTGCATGTCGAGACGTGAGCGGAGCAAGCTTTCACAGCTGATGAAAGAGCCGGGCCGAGCGACAAACGCTAACTGAATGATGACAGCTCAACCGCTAGCACACTTAGCCCCGCTCCGGATTCAATTAGTGAGATATAGGCCCTCTATAGAGCAGTAAACACCGTCCGCCGTGTCCTTTCCCGCTGGCTACGGTAATGGATTAGCCACCTCTTGACCCCCTCGGCTGCAACCGTTTGGTCGCTGAAGAACGAGGTCAGAGGTCGTCACCCAGGTCCGGGCCATTGTCGATCCCAATGCTATTATGTTAAATATCCAATCGTTTAACTCTTTGGCTGAATCTCCCCTGTGGTCACCCTACAGGAGCGCTTCTTTAATGGCAATAATCTTGTTATTCTGAGAGCGGCCGTGCAAACAATAGCGGTGTGGAGACGTGGTCTCTGAGGGTTAAAGAACGGCATCTGAGTGACCAAAAGATGCACGGCCTCGGCCCTGCTGGAAACAGCCATTAGGCAAATAATGTGCGTGATCTGTAATAATAAGAGCGTCATCTAGAACACAAGCGGGTCAGAATCTGCATGTCAGGGCTTGAGGAAACAGGAGTGTGTTTACCCACAGGACATGATACAGAACTCAATGGATCCTGAGTCATCAACGGTAAACAGGTTCACAGATTTGTGAGCAGGTCAGAGAGAGAGAGAGAGAGAACGAGAGAGAGCGAGAGAGAGAGAGAGAGAACGAGAGAGAGAGAGTGAGTGAGAGAGAGAGAGAGAGAGAGTGAGAGAACGAGAGCGAGAGAACGAGAGAACGAGAGAGCGAGAGAGAGAGAGAGAGGTTGTTTTTCACATGTCCTCAGAGTGAACCATGAAATAAATAGCTCTAGACCTCAATAACGGAGACGTGACGTAAAGCTCTCGGACTGACCTTCTTACTGTACAAAGACAACTACTCTGTGTATTGTTCTTCAAAGGTGAAGCCAGTAATCAAACTGGATGTTATGCACACAGGAATTAATTATGTTGTATAATCATGAGTCAGTTCAAAAGAGAGTTGAGAGATACTGTATCTTCTCAATCTTCAGCGACTCATAATAGGCACTGGAGACTGTGCTATATTGGAAAAAAATTGTCATGTCTGAAGGGGTGCATTATATAGCAGAGCCTCTCATGCATTATCGATTAAATATGTAACATGGAAAAACAGCATTTAAAATACAGATGGGTGACAAATTAAAAGACATTCATGGACATTCATTCATGGTGGATCTGCTGACTCTGTTATGCTTTCATGGTTTGGGTCCACTTGTCTCATTTGAGGGAAGGGTCGTTGCAAACCTTTATCCTATGATGAAACATTTCACTCCTGATCCATAGGGCACTAGGGTCAGTGCTTGATGAGAATGAAAATGTCGTAAATCATGATATGCTCTTGCAGTCACCCGATCTCAACTCAACTGAACACCTATGGGAGATTTTGGAGTGTGTTAGACAGACCTTTGCACTATTTTTAGGGAATATATTTTGGAAGAATAGTGGTCCATCCCTCTAGAAGAGCTCCATGCAAAGACCTAGAGCAAGTAATGCAATGATAATAAGGAGTAGAGATTGACCTTATTCAAGTACACAATGACATTCGGGTGCACAGAGACTGATCCCCAGTGAAGACCCTGTCTCCTAGACGGCCATCGGGACAAGACCACAGGAACCAGATGAGTCCTCTGCACAATCTGACTCTGCTGCAGCATTTCGACACACTATTCTCCGTCTAAATACTGTAAAGCTGATGTAAAGCCACCCAGCTTTATATCAAGCTGATGTAAAGCTGCTTTGACACAATTTGCATTGTTAAAAGCGCTATACAAATAATAGTGGCTTGACTTGACTTGCAATGTCCAGCAGACTTTAGCTTCAGTCCCTATTAAACACACTTGAACCAACTAATCAAGGTCCTCGTGATCACTAGAAACCTCTGGACGGGAGTCTTGGAGCTAAACTCTGCAGGAAAGGATTGGAAACACCTGCAAATAATAATTGAAGCACAAACAATCAGGGGGCAAATGGAAATGCTGCCTCGGCCCTGTGAGAGGACGGCCCCACTAAGGTCCTGTATGGTATAACCCACTCAATCTGGAGGTCGACGCATATTTTTTATTTCTTCCAGGCCATGTGATTCGTAGTGCCAGTTCTGACCAACAGTAAAGTGACTTTAGATTTAATCACTCTCATTGCAAACACCATAACACCTTTAACCCAACACATTGCACATCTCTCAACGGTTCTTTTCCATCTGTTCATCTCACTGAAGTTTGCAGGGCATTCTGGGAAGAGAATGCTGTACTAGTTTAAAGTAAGGCAGGGTGTCATTCGTGCTCAAAAATAAGACCAAGACAGCAATAGCCAAACACAAATAGCAATGTCTGCATCACAAGGCTTGTTCATGTTTCTCTTTCTACAGATTACCACCTCTCCGCAATCTTTACTCTAATACTTTTTTGTACTTTCACTTCTGCTGAAGCTTCTGTATGGCTCTGGAAACACGAGTGTTGTTGTTCTCGTGTGACAAACTGCTTGCTTGTTCCTCATTTGTAAAGACATTTAGGATAAAAGCATCTGCCGGATGACTAAACGTACATGTCAGTGTCTCCTCGTGAACTCATCCACCCTTGCTCGTATCTGCCTACCCTCAGAATCACAAGACAACACCCAGCAATCTCTAGCTCTAAACCAGGCCTTTAAAACACCCATCTGAGCTATTAAAACTCCAGAGTTACAAAACCTTCCCAAGACTTGAGTCCAACCCAAGCCTGTAGATGTGTCTAGCCCTGAGTTGTAAACCAAGGAGGTTTCCACAGCAAGGTCAGACCGAAGAGGGTTATTACATGACAATTAGGCCCTGGCAAAACAGTAGGGAGTGGCGTTCGACTTTATGGGCCTGTGTGCTGATGTTATCACACAGGGCTCTGGCAGGGTTTGGACAGTCCCTCGAGGTGTTTGCTGCTGTTTTAATCATGCTCTCACTGGCTTTCTTAAGTCTATCTAAAATGTCCAGCTCTCTTTGATGTCCTCATGAAAGCTCAATCGATGCGAAGCAGCAGGTTTGCTTTCCTTGTAATTGTCCAAAAACAGGACGTCCTACCTGTCTTGTGGCTTGCAGCAAAAACATGCTTTTCATTTTAAAACACTATTTGCAGAATCATTAGTCTGACCTACTTAAAGTTTTAATGATGTTCAGTGTTTCAGAGAACAGATGATTGTTTTACTAGCATTACACACACACACACAGCTGATCAAGACCACATGAACACAGACAAGGCCGAAGGTAAAAACAGTGAAACTGTGGTGAACTGTCTCTAGATCATGTGACCTTCACAGACAGAACACAAAGGAGCTGGAGTGAGTCCACACTAGACGATCTCCACCTGGAGTCTCCAGAGATGCTTAAAGAGTTGTGGAAGATCCATCCAGAGCTGTATATTACTTATGGTATATTTTTATAGATGTGAGCATATGTTTTGTTTTATAGCTGTAGATTAGACCTTTATATAACAGACACAGTCCCTCCTGCTTACTGTGTGAAATATAGAACGGTAAATTGACCTGACCGCAGATATAAAGATGCACGTTTTCCAAACCTACAGTATATACAGTAGATACAGTTTTTGCTGCTTGGTTGATCCAAAATCTATGCTCTTGGCATCTGAAATTGTTGTTTTGGAGCAAAGCCAATCACAAAATAAATAATAATAAGGCACATGTTTTCAGTCACTGGGTTCACAGACCAGCTCTGAAACACAGGAACGGAAATATATTTGGACCACACAAATGCAAAAGCCATCACAGACTAACAAAGAAGCGGATTTCGCCATGAAGACATGCCTGAACATGACCCGTATCTGTGAGAGTCTCCAGCTCCTGCTTCAGTGAAAACACTGAGCTTTCCTTGACCTCGGGTTTGTATTCAGCAATAATTAGACTCTCGAATCCAACCCGCAGTAAATGTCCCGCCCGGATTACATCAGCATTCCAGTGAGCAAATGGCAAAGCAGCCAGTTTCATGGTAAACAACAAGGACTATTTTGCGGACTGGCTGTGATTCTACCTCGTTTCTCTACGCCTGTCATTTCCATCATTCAGTGTTTGTGTTTGTTCCCGGTACAGTTGCTCTGAGCTGCCAGATCAGCCCTCCAGAGGGTCCCACGGCAGACAAATTGGCCTTTTATTGCGGCTGTTGACTGTGGAATGCACTTTACAAGAGCTGTAGAGCTTTATATCCGAGCCATAGTGAAGTCTGAACAAGCACAGCGGTTACAAAACACCACGGCGGCTCGAGAAACAGGATGAAAAAGTGAGAAACCACAAAAATCATTAGCATACCATCATCTCTACCACCTTATTAACATTTTGCATCTGTCTTCCCACAACTCTCTCCTCCGGTCGGGACAGACCATTTGAATCCTCCACATAAAGATAAATGCTCTCTGGAAAAGTTTCAAGGCACCGAATGCCTGAGTTCAACTCTCTAATTCAACATTATCTCAAGGTTAATAGCCCTGACACACAAAAGCACTTAATAACCCAATAAAACAGCACTACATCATTAAACCTCCCTCACAGCACTCCTACTGCCGCGGCGCTGGGGACGGGGACCACAACATCGGCCGTAATAATCTCAGAGACTCTAATTCACAGCTAGAGTTAGCCAATAATTCATGAACCCATATGCTGGTGTTTTGGATGGACTCAAGAGAACCGAGCACAATTCAATGTCAGCTCTCGGAGCAGACTCACCTTCAGATAATTAACCATGAAGAGATGAGTAACACATGCTCAAAGACGGAGCTGAAAAAAGAAACACCAACTCATGTTTGGTCCTGAAAGAATTTGCAGAGAAACGCACATTAAGATCTCTAACGCTGGAGAGCATGTTTTGTGATTTTGGCAAATGTGAGCACCGTTTGTGACACTGACATGTTCTTCTGAAATGCATGGTCAGAATAAAAGGCACAATTTGATGTCAAATTAACCATCATCTTCAGCAAACAACTAGATTAATCAAAGACAATCTTTACAGAAATCTAAACAAATTCCTGGAGTATCTCTTGAGACAATGTGGATATTACAATAGCCATGTTTCCATCCAGTTTTTGCGCTGTTTTGTTATCGACAAAGAGAATATGCATTAAAAATACTTAGCGAAATTTGCTGTCTTCAGCCTGTTTCCATCCAACTGGCCTTTTTACCGATGATGTCATCCCTAAAAAAAATTAATTGTCGCAAAATTTCACCTATTGCGTAAATTAGGCTTGTAGCCTGTTCTTCATCCATTTGAAACAAAACTTAATTATATAGCCTATTATTAAATTGTATAGGCCTACATAAAATTATTTGTATTAACAAGTGTCATGAGTTTTTTTTAATTTTACATTTTTTTTATAGACTATTTAGATACTTGATCATCAAGCAGTCAGGTACAGTTGGTTTACTATTATTTTTCTGGTTAACTTTTTTTTGGAAAAAGGAATGTTTATTTTTGGTTATTTTATTCCTCCTAACCGACAACCGATGGACGTTAAACCATGTTAACTGTTAAGCGACAAAATTATGTTAAATTACAATTCAATTCAAATTGATAGGTGGCTGTGATCCATTAAAAATACCTAAATTTGTTTTCCAGGGATTTTATACACGCAAAAAGTAGCATAAACAACATGAACGTGAGGATTCACATCATGTCACGCACAGCGCTTCTGCGAAAGGAGAAAAACATAAAGCTATATATAAAATAAATAAATAGGCCTATATGCGAAATACTGCATATTTTTCTAAATAGTTAATGAATTAACAAAACAAAAGGAAAAAAACTGCAACAATTAGCAGCCTATATACTGAACTTCGGTTCATTTTTGATGCGCTCTTTCCTTTATTTTACAAAAGCACTACGTTTTGTTTTCATTGTGAATGTACACAAAATAAAATAAATATTTAGAATAGTTCTGAATAATGTCTTAATCTTATATGACCACAAATGAAGGAGTATCGTAAGTTGTTTCCACTTTTATAAGGAAAAAAAAATCAAATGATCGTATGTCCTAATGTTCATTGTCATAATAAAATACATTCAGCCAAACATATTGAAATAAACATGCAATATTATTTCCCCTCACTCCACAGCAAATCCTTTAAATTTAACGGTAAAACAGAACTCAGAACAAAACAAGAATAAAAATATAATCTACTACCAAGTCAAAACAATTAGTTTAAAATATTGTACTTATCGTTCCAATATCCATGTAAAACAAGATCTTCAGAACAGAATTAATACATTTTAACTTGCAACGTACTAAAGTAACATCAAATAAAGATGTAGCCTATGTTTTGAGAGGTAACTCAATTTAATAATATGAATATGATTTAATGCGCTTTTGAACTACAGGGAAACGCTGCCTATAGGCTAATTCTGTCATGTGACAACGCATTTATTTGCGTTAAATCCACTTTTCTTGACAAAAAGTGTTTCCAAACTAATTTTTGTGACATTTTAAGTATCGATATATAATATACGCGCTAAAGTTAATCGGAAAAAGATTTGACACATGAGAAATTTCATCGATAAATGGCATTTCCATCAGCTATATCAGTAAACATTTTGAAGCGCTAAATATTTTTTCCGCCAAAAAATCCTTGGATGGAAACCTGGCTAATGACAGCACTACATCATTAAACCTCCCTCACAGCACTCCTACTGCCGCGGCGCTGGGGACGGGGACCACAACATCGGCCGTAATAATCTCAGAGACTCTAATTCACAGCTAGAGTTAGCCAATAATTCATGAACCCATATGCTGGTGTTTTGGATGGACTCAGAGAGCCGAGCACAATTCAATGTCAGCTCTCGGAGCAGACTCACCTTCAGATAATTAACCATGAAGAGATGAGTAACACATGCTCAAAGACGGAGCTGAAAAAAGAAACACCAACTCATGTTTGGTCCTGAAAGAATTTGCAGAGAAACGCACATTAAGATCTCTAACGCTGGAGAGCATGTTTTGTGATTTTGGCAAATGTGAGCACCGTTTGTGACACTGACATGTTCTTCTGAAATGCATGGTCAGAATAAAAGTCACAATTTGATGTCAAATTAACCATCATCTTTAGCAAAAAAATAAATTACTCAAAGACAATCTGTACAGAAATCTAAACAAATTCATGGAGAATCTCTTGAGACAATGTGGATATTACAATAGCCAAGTTTCCATCCAGTTTTTGCGCTGTTTTGTTATCGACAAAGAGAATATGCCCTAAAGGGGTGGTTGATTGCGATTTCACTTTTTTAACATTAGTTAGTGTGTAATGTTGCTGTTTGAGCATAAACAATATCTGCAGAGTTGCGGCGCTGAAAGTTCAATGCAAACGGAGATATCGTCTTTTAAAATTCTGGCAGTTTAATGCCTACAAAAACGACAGGTAAGGGACTACAACGAGTTACTTCCCGGGTCTGATACGTCACGGACCCAGATAAACCCCGCCCCCGGGAACACGCAGCAAAGGGGGCGGAGCCATGCTGCGCTGCTTTAGAGAAGAGGAAGAGAGAACTAGGGATGTACGTAACAATCTATTCATATGAATCACGATTCTGTCTTCTAACGATTCTAATGGATTCACACGTTTCAAAATCATTAAAGCAGCGGTTCTTAATACTGTTACTCTGTCGCCCTGCTCTGCATCTCTCTCTCTCTCTCTCTCTCTCTCACACACACACACACTCTCCTCTCTCTCTCTCTCTCTCTCTCTCTCACACACACACACACACACACACACACTCATCTCTCTCTCTCTCTCTCTCTCTCTCTCTCTCACACACACACACACACTCTCTCTCTCTCTCTCTCTCTCTCCACACACACACACACACACACTCTCTCTCTCTCTCTCTCTCTCCCTCACACACACACAACACACACACACACACACACACACTCCACCACACACACACACACCTCTCTCTCTCTCTCTCTCTCTCTCTCTCACACACACACACACTCTCTCTCTCTCTCTCTCTATCTCTCTCTCTCTCTCTCTCTCTCTCATTCAGATCGTCAGATCAGCTCCAACAAACTGTTCCAATTATACACTTATTTTCACACAGCAATGAGAAGCATTATAAATGGACACGCGTGCGGTTGCTGTGCTGTATTAAAGCTTTAATCAGGATAAAACCGTATATTAAAAGTAACAGAAGCAGTAGCACTTACAAATAGCAGCGTATTTAAAAGTATGAGACAACAACAAGCAAACATACCATTAAGAGCCGTGCTTGCACAGGTTCTGCACGATCCTCTTCACTAATATCCTCTGGGTCTCAATCGGGCTCAAATTGATAAGCATTATAGACAACGCCACTGTTTACAATTCAACCAGAGCACATGCTGCTGAGGAGAGGGGCGGGACGTTCAGACGTGCAGTAGAGGCGGTTTAGCCAATCACAACACACTGAGCCAGCTAACCAATCTCAGCCCATCGCGTATTTCTGAAGGAGGAGCTTCATAAAACCAGGAAATAAATCGAGGCGTTTGTCAGAGAAGGGACAGAGAGATGTGGAATAAAGGTAAATTATGTGAAAAATAATGCGTTTTTAAAAAAAACATGTTCATGCTAGACTGCACCCCATAAACACAATCAAGCCTAGAAAAAAAACAGTCAACCACCCCTTTAAAAATACTTTGCGAAATTTGCTGTCTACAGCCTGTTTCCATCCAACTGGCCTTTTTTTTTGGTCATCCCTAAAAAAAAAAAATTGTCGCTTAAGTTTTGGTGTATCGCAAAAAACAATTTGCCCTTGAGCTGTTTCCATAGCCTACAAAATTTCACATATTGCGTAAATTAGGCTTGTAGCCTGTTCTTCATCCATTTGAAACAAAACTTAATGATATAGCCTGTTATTAAATTGTATAGGCCTACATAAAATTAAGTTTGTGTCATGTCATGAGTTTTATTTATTTTTTGTTATAGACTATTTAGATACTTGATCATCAAGCAATAATCATAAACAGGTACAATTGGTTTACTATTATTTTTCTGATTAACTTTTATTAGGAAACAGGAATGTTCATTTTTGGTTATTTTATTTCTCGACAAAAAGTGTTTCCAAACTAATTTTTGAACATTTAGTACTTATTAATTTTGCGCTAAATAATGTAAAATTAGTGTCATATGAGAAATTTTCACGATAAATGGCTTTCCATAGTTTCAGTATAAATTTTAAGTCTAAAATTTTTTCGCCAAAAAATCCTTGGATGAAACTGGCATACACATAAATGAAACGCCATTAATACTTTTATAAAACGCTATATATGAAAATTTCTTGAGGTTCCATATATAATTACACCATCCAAGAAGACAAATGTAAATGACTCAAATATGGAACGATTTTCTTTTGTATTTTTTTCTAACAAGTGTTCCAATAATTCTACACTTTTAATTAGTATATGAATTAGCTAAAATTATCTAATTGTATTGTATAACCCCTTCGGTGAGAAATTTACAACTAAAACATCTATATGTTATATCTAAGTTAAATATTTTATGTTTACCCATAATGGATGTAACTTAAAAGACACTAAGAATACAAATTTACGTGATAACGCTTCAAAACTCTGGGTTGCAGAACCCCATCACGAATTAGTCTCAGTAGACCCCAAAGTGCAGGGTATAGCCTGAGTAATAGTCTTCGACAAGCCCGTAAAAAGGCTTGATTGTGGCTGAAGACCTGGCACTGAACGGTTAATTAGTTCTCCTAACCGCGACCACAGTTGTGTGTTGTTAGCGCTCGGCCTGGAATTTCCAGTCTGGGCAATGTCCCCTAAACTAATCAAAATTATTCATTCTGTGCCCATTTTTTGCCCCTGAGTAAAAGCGTTAAGTATACACATATAAGTTTATCACGTCCTGGGACAAATGTCCCCACAAAGATGTAATCAGTCTCTCTGTGAGGACAAGTTTAGGTGAGGGAAAGCACATACAGATTGTACAGCATAAAAACGCTTATTGTATGAAACTGCCCTAAAACATGGCACACAGTCTAACCTGTGTGTGTGTGTTAGTGTGTGTGTGTGAGGTGTGAGTGTGAGTGAGAGAGTGTGTGTGTGTGTGTGTGCCTGGTGAGTGTGTGTGTGAATGATGTGATAGAGAGTGTGTGTGTGTGTGAGTGTGTGTGTGTGTGTGTGTGTGTGTGTGTGTGGAGTGTGTGTGTGTGTGTGTAGAGTGTGTGTGTGAGAGTGAGTTGTTGTGTGTGTGTGTGTGTGTGTGTGTGTGTGTGTGTGTGTGTGTGTGTGTGTGTGAGTGTGTGTGATGTGTGTGTGGTGTGTGTGTGTGTGGTGTGAGTGATGTGTGTGTGTGTGTAGAGTGAGTGAGTGTGTGTGTGTGAGAGTGTGTGTGTGTGGTGTGAGAGTGTGTGTGTGTGTGTGTGGTGTGTGTGTGTGTGTGTGTGTGTGTGTGTGTGTGTGTGTGTGTGTGTGTGTGTGTGTGTGTAGTGAGTGAGTGAGTGAGTGTTTGTGTGAGAGAGTGTGTGAGAGAGTGTGTGTGTGTGTGTGTGTGTGTGTTTACTGTGTGAGGGAAGCAGATCTGACGAGTGTATACACAGTTTACTCTGTGTTTGAGTTTCAAGGGAATTATAAGTCAGTAATGGCTTCTTATGAGGCCAGATTACTGCGTCGCATTTGGACCCAGTTTGGATTGTGTTGAGTTTGATCTGAAAACGATTATTCCCTATTTTCTTAGTTTTTTATGAAGAAACAAGCAACATCTGCTTGAAATCCATGCATGTTCGATATGACACTGAACAATGGTCCTTAAAACAAACATACACATCTGGGGTTCTTCCTGCTTTCAAGAACAACAGAGGAAATCTGGACAGATAAGACATGAATTATGAACACTAATAAATGATAAACCACCACATCCTGCAGAAGAAACACAGCCTCCCTTCAGTTTGTTTTCTCCCGCGTCACTCCTCTCAAAGAGCTTCTCTTGCTTTTTTATCTTATTCTTTCTTCAGCCCATGTCGTGTTTTTTTTGTGCTGATGTTTATTGACCCATGACCGTAACACAAATACTGCGGTAGAGCGATGAAGACGAGAGAGAGCGCAGGACAGAGACGGGAGGGAATTACTGACGGCATGAATCTGGAGAGTCTTGGGCTTCACCACAGGAGCTCAGCCTGCAATTTCATCCATGGCCAAACCAGAAGAAGACCAGCCCAGTCTGGATCACAGCACCTACATCTGTCTCCAGCTTCAGACGGCCTGCTGTCTGGTCATGCGGACTGCAATCACCAGGACCGATCTGATTGTCTCTTTAAGGCCACGATATACTTCAAACTGATTTTGAACATTCCAACACCCCTCGCTACTGGAGGCGGGGTGTAGAGTAATGCAAACTTGTCGCGACGCCCGCGCGAATGCCCTTAAAACACAACAATGATGCTGTATGTCTTTTATTAAACTGGATAAATTACACATTTTTATATTTTATGTGGTGTCATGATTTGATAAAAACAGGTATATTATTGTATGTTCTTTTGGCATTTCATTAATTGTATACCTTTTAAATTCTCTTATTGAAAGAGCAACAACAGCAGCAGTATGGTGTAACATTTATTTGAAACATGTATTTGGTACTTGCTACTTTATATCTTTACTCTTTCCTTTCATTCTTTTCATGGCTTTGGAAAACTTGCATCTGTAACAGAGCCAACGAGACGTGAGGCGTACGGATCCATGTGCAAGTTTTTATTTATAAACATAGTCAATACACAGGCAGGGTCAAACAACGGCAAACAGATATGGCACGGGCAAGAAACAAGAGTGATCCTAGGGCAAGCGTGGGTCGACGATCTGCGAACAATATCCAACAGGGCAAGGCAGAGAGATAATCCAGGTACACAAGCAATAGTCCAAACGGGGTACAAACAGAGTCCGAACGGCAAGGCAAAGGGTTAATCCAGGAAACACGGGTAAGAATCAAAAACATGCAAGGCAAGACTATGACAACTACGTGGGCTCCGTAGAATAGCTATCTCTTGGAGAGTGATAAACGCTAAACAATACTCGGCAATCACAGAGAGAAAGTCCAAGGCTTATAAAGCGTGTGTGATTGGGTGATAGTGATTGTGTGATAGTTCTCAGGTGTGAGCGTGATTAGTGTAATCAGCTGTGTGTGTGTCGTCAGTGCAATGGATGATGGGAAATGCAGTCCAGTGTGCTGTGTGGTGTGAGAGTCAATATGATGGAGAGGCGACCTCTGGTGGCTATCGGGCGGAAGGCCACAGACCGGATTCGTGACAGCATCTGATGTTTCTCTACGGAGTTTTTGCATAACTCCGGGTCGTCGACACCAAGCTTCATTGCAATTTCTTTCTAGGAATGAAATGGTTTCCCTGAATCTTTAAAGTCTCTTCGCGAGCAATCGGATATATCTGTGGCAGCTCAGCTATTCGACACAGTGTATTTATGTTGCTAGTGACTTGGAGATGTTGTTCTCCAAGTCACTGCCTGACCTCAGTTGAATGAGAAACAAACCAGGAAAAAAAATTGCGTGTCAAAGAAGGCGGAGCTTCAGAACACACCCACCGATTGCGTAATCGCCACGGACCAATGGTAGCTCAAAGGTGTTTAGGAGCCAAAACTAACTCCCCAGAAAGTTCACTTTGGTGAGCTGTATCGAATTGCCGAAATTAACTCAAATTTTGTTCGAAATGACGTCATATCAGTTCGTTCTTCGATTTCGTTTGAAGTATATCGGGGCCTTAATGCGCAATTTCCAAGTTTCATAAACAAGGATAATAGAACGAGTGATTCTAATGCCAAGTTCACACTGCACGATTTTAGCCCGATTTTTCACTCGCCGACAGGTTTTGATGAATCGCCGACAAATGCCCGAGGCAACTCGGAGCTCGTTCACGAGAGTGACAATCGCGCAGTGTGAATTATCAAAGACACGATCTGAGGGAATCCCCGACACGTCGCCAACGCCCGCGAAATTTTTGGCATTGTAAATATTTGGAGCTGTCAGCGATTCTCAATCCTGCTGTGTGAATGAGTTCTGACCGGTTCTGACTGAAAAATACATCGGCGATGACCTACAGCCAATGAGAGAGCAAGATACAGAGCAGAGGGAAGATCGAGGGGGGAATTTTTTTTTTTTTAACAAAGCCAGCATTAGAATACACAGAACAGGTAGCTACATGAAGATGAAGAAGGGGCTAGGGTTTTTCCTGTAAATAATATTCTTCTATAAAGGACAAAATATATAGTGCATTTTTTTTTTTCATCACTTTGAGGGCTTTTATAGGCTATAAGAAATAAACTCATTATAAAATGCACAACACGTTGGTTTCACTTTCAAGTAGGCTAGATTTGTGTATGTAAAAATTTCACAGCAGAAGTATGTTTGTTAAGTCATCTTTATTAATTATTGTGTGTTCGGGGAGGACTTATAGACCATAATATCAGCCTGATCTTGGGTTATTTCCTTATCACTTCTGCGTGCATTTATCTGTATTTGCGGATCAGACAGAGTTGTCGGCGATTCTTCCTATTGTGAAATCGTGCAATGTGAAACCCCCTGTCGTGGATCCATCGTGCAATGTGAAACCCCCTGTCACGGATCCATCGTGCAATGTGAAACCCCCTGTCGTGGATCCATCGTGCAATGTGAAACCCCCTGTCGTGGATCCATCGTGCAATGTGAAACCCCCTGTCGTGGATCCATCGTGCAATGTGAAACCCCCTGTCACGGATCCATCGTGCAATGTGAAAACAGCAGTGACTGAATCCTACCCCTGATAGTCCTGCAGTGTGAAAACAACGGCGATCCGACGAGTTTGAAAATCGTGCAGTGTGAACTCGGCATAAGAAAAACTACTCTCAGGGCTTGCCAGAGTCTGCAAGTGTAGTTGCAGCAAATCTTTACAAGATTGTCACATTGTCAAATGTAGACTGCGCTGATTTGAAGCTGGAATACAATTCATGACTTTTTGCCCTGATTTTCAGTCTGGGCAAGTTGAAGCTAGTTGTCGAACGTCAGAGCTTACATATTTCATAAGAAATCGTGTTGTTTTTGATGGTCACAGACTCTGATTTATTTAGCTTCAGACTCTGCGTCAGAGAAGATCAAACCTATTTGATATTTTGAGAACACAATTTTAGAACACATATTTAAATGACTCTTTTTGCTGGTCAGGCCTCCTGGAAACAAAGGGTGTGCTTACATGAAGGTGCTTCAGTTTTCCAGTGCCAGTCTACTACTGTGGAATGAACTATTTTAGATAAACGCCACCCTAAACTGAACAATGGGTTTAGACTGGTCAAGACACGCTGGCTAAGTAAAACTGCTCTCCTGTCGGCGCTGATAGCCTTGTGGGCAGCACACCAACATATAGCGCTACGGCTCCTCATATAGTTTGAATCTCGGCTCGTGGACCTTCCCTGATCCCCCCCCCTCTCTCTCTCTCTCTCTCTCTCTCCCACATCTCTTTCAAAATGCCATTTTTGGCAAAAATGCCAAAAACAAATCTTTAAAAAAACCTGCTCTTCTGCTGGTTTTAACTTAAGTAAAGGAAAGGGCGTGATATGTGGCCAAGTATGGTGACCCATACTAGGAATTTGTGCTCTGCATTTAACCCATCCAAGCACACACACACACACAGTGAACACACACACACACACACACACACACACACAGTGAACACACACACACACAGTGAACACACACCCGGAGCAGTGGGGAGCAGTTGGGGGTTCGGTGCCTTGCTCAAGGGCACCGCAGTCGTGGTATTGAAGGAGGAGAGAGCGCTGGTTATTCACTCCCCCACCTACAATCCCTGCCGGACCTGAGACTCGAACCCGCAACTTTCGGGTTACAAATCCGACTCGCTAACCATTAGGCCACGACAGCCCCAAAAACAGCCTGAGTACACGAGTCAAGCTGGTCTAACAGCATTAACACTCAGCATAAACATCCTTGTTCCAGCACTGCAGGCCATCATTGTCAATCTTAAACTAGTTCCATCCTGGTATTTGAACATACTGGTCTTGGCTGTTTTTTTATTTTCAGTAGGGTTGAAATGGTTCTGTTGAAGACCTGAGGAATCACAACCTGTCATCACATGTTCTAGCTAAAGAAGATGATGGCACAGGCCCCAAGAAGCCACGTGAAGCATACAGTATCTCTCTCCGACACAGCTGCAACACACACTGACACTGACTGGATTGGGCTTGGCTTACAGTGTTTCCCGTCTCTGCTTAATGAGAGTTAATATTTTAGAGCTGCTCCACACCGGGCAGTGTTGCATTACCAGTCATATATATCCAGACGAATGTACCGCAGTGACTTTGACCATCAGCAGCTCTCGACTGGGCTGGAGCCAAACAACGCCTGGCACTGACCTGAGCACGGGCCATTTAGAAACCTGTCTCCACTTAATATGCATCAGTTTTCAGTGCTTATGAAAAATAGATTAGGTCTGTGAGAAAAGGAGAGTGGCCTGTAGGAAACAGTGGCATACGGACAAAATCAGAGAATGAAATAATTAACAATAAGCAGGAAATGAAAGGAGCTAATGGCTAAAGTCTTTCATTACAGTGCTCTGCTGGGACACTTATACCCATTTTCCACCAAGGCAGTTCCAGTGCTGGTTCGGAGCCAGAGCCTAGTTTCAAACCGGTTCTTTGTCTTTCGACACCCAAAGCACCAGCTCCGAACCAGCAAAAGCGGTTCGTAAGTAGCACCAAAGCATTGCTGGGCTAGAAGGAAGAACCGCTTGCGTCAGGGGCTGGGGTTACCGTGAACAACAAGACGACAGAAACTTTGGACCGCCATATTTGAAATAGCAGCTAAACACGGACACGTTGGATTCGCCGTGTTTGGATGCCGATGTAGATTCGCAAAGTCATGAACGTCAATAACAACACAACGTCCTCCATTGTTGATCGTTTATTTAGGCTTGTTCGGGATGGATCGGCGCTACGCGGACCGGTCGGTGCGAGGCATCGGGGTGCTGCAGGAGCGGCTGGAAAGCTGACGGCTCTTTATGCTTTTGGATCGCTCTCGCGGTGCTTTAGTGTGTTGTGTGCCGATCGATCTGCATGGCGCGATGCACCTCGAACAAGTCTGTTGTGTTTGGCGCTGCCACGCTAGTGAAACGAAACATGAAACGTATTCAGTGACGTAAGTCCTGACTTTGTATTGGCTCTCTAGCCTGTGGAAAAGCAACCGGTTCTTAAAGGGCTCACCAGTCGAACCAACTAAGAACTGGCAGTAGCACTGGCTCTGAACCAGCACCTGGTTCCTGCTGTGGAAAGGGGGTATTAGGAGGTTCTTCGGCTCGTCTTTTCACTGCAGCTCATCTGGGAAAAACCCCTGACAGGCCGTCCACCACAGCAGGGATCGTATGAGAGCAAACATCCCATCAGCCAAGACCTCAAAACCAATAATGAACACCAGAGAGGACGGCGGCCGGAGGGAGGAGCTCTGCTCAGCTCAATATCTCACACTTTCTGCTTCATTAACACTACACGCTTTTATCTTCAGGGCCGTTTTAATCGTACAGGATTCCTGTGTCCTCTCTTGTCATTGTCCTGAAACCCGACGCGAGGACATGAAGGCAGATGATTCTCAATTTGACGAGTTGCTGCGTTCAGAAGTGTGTCAGAACACGATTCATAATAAAAAGAGGTCTAATACAGCTGGAGAAATCTGTTAGCGTTTCCACTGGTAGTGGCTCGGCTGGTGGCTTTGATGATGTCATCTTTAGTGCCACTCCATTTTTGCAGCCAATCAGCTGATTTGTAAACATCATGTGACTCATCACTCATACTAGAGCTTAAAAGCAGTGTCGATTTCACACTGTTAAAGCCTCCAAATGCAGGCACCACTGAAACATAGACTAACACAATGAAGCAATGTACTGGTTCAAAATGCTGCAGCGCGCTTCTTAATGGGGAAGAAGAAAAGGGAGCATATCACCCCTATTCTGGCACATTTGCATTGGCTACCAGTTAAATTTAGAATCGAGTACAAGGTTTTATCTTTCGTATTTAAAGCCTTGCATGACCATGGCTCCAGTCTACATCTCAGACCTTATTTGTCCATACTCACCTCGAGATCTCTTAGATCATCCTCTGACCATCTATTAACCGTCCCATTGTCTGGTTTGAAATCTAAAGGTGATAGAGCCTTTTCTGTTTTAGCCCTAAGCTGTGGAATTCATTACCTCAATCTGTTAGGTTATCATCCTCCTTATCTGTATTTAAATCATCAGTGAAAACGTATCTCTTTTCTCAGGCCTATTCATAGTTGTTGCATATGTTGGTCTTAGTGAGTTAATTTCTTATTTGGTTTTATGGGTTAATGTTGTTGATTTACTTTTTAAACTTTGCATTTTTTTATCATTGTATTGTGTTACTGTGAAGCAACTTGGTCAGCAATAATGTTGTTTAAAGGCGCTATATATATAAAAATGACCTTGACTTTGACTAATGTACACCATATTGCCAAAAATATTGGCACCCCCTTCTAATGAACAGTGTTTGACTACTTTAGTAATTTCTATGAGTACAAATCTTAATGTTAAAGCATATAACGATATTCTAGGAAATTGTGTGCTTCTAATATTATAGTAACAGTTTGGACTCTTTTCTATTCTAACATGACAATGTCTCTGTGTATAAGACAAGGTTCAAAAAGAAAATGATTGATTCAGTCAGTGTGGAAGAATTTGACTGGTCTGCATAAAACCAAGTCCTAATCCCAGTTTAACACCTCTGGTGTGACTGTAAATGCAGACCTTGAGCCAAAAACTCATCACCAAACACCAATGACTTGTACATACACTATATAGACAAAAGTATTGGCACCCCCTTCTTTAGAACAGAAAAATGCACTTCCAAATCTGTGGCAACAACGATGGGAACATAATTCATGTATTTAAAAATTGTATTTCATCTCTGTTGCAACAGTTTTGTAAGTGTCTAAAATGACTGAACCCATATGTACAAGTCATTGGTGTTTGGTGATGAGTTTTTGGCTCAAGGTCTGCATTTACAGTCACAATTTGTGAATGGCCGTCAATGGGGAAACGTGCTTTTTGTGTTTCAGGCATGTAGAGTAACTCGAATGCCACCAAACGCAGACTGGGACAGAACTTTACCGTGTCCTTGCACAGACTAGGCTATGTTTTGTTTAGAAAACCTATTGAGTAGTTGTGTAATAGCACCTGTATCATAATGCACATTCACATCTTCCTGATCATTTATTAACTAAATATAATCCAGTGAGCAAACTAAATGCAAATCGATTGGAACCGATGTAAGGTCAAACAAGCTCTTTGATGCATATAGCAGTCTGTTCAGAGCCTAAAACTGAGACAAAGACAAAGAAATAAGAAATCGAGACATTACAGGAATATTGTAGGTTAATTACAAATGATTAGCATCTGTGCTTCTAGTTGATATTCTGTTCAGAGAAGATGCTCAAGCAAACAGATTGTAGTTTTGAAAGTGCCAGTCACAATGTTTTCAATGAAATCAAGCCACAAATGGCTTACAGCGACTGACTGGGATTCAAGAAAGCATTTGAACAAAACTGACAGGCATCAGCTGTGAGAGCAAGAGATGCAGTGGGGAGCTGTGTTAACAAAAATAATCGCTCAGTCGAGCTGTAAATGTAGTGAGAGGAATAAACCACTCAAACATGCGTGTGTAAGAGAAGCACCCACAGGTAGAAAACTGCTGACAGACACACAGAGGATGCTGCTCTCAGTTTCTCTGTTTCTGTGTCACTGAGCGATGCATGTGATTGTCTTTGGTTGGCTTCATCACACCAAACTTCTCCTAAATTGAGATCTGATGTGAATCAGACACTCGTGATGACTCTGTTCACTCAGGCTGCTTGTGGCTGTAACATGGCGTTTGTTTATATGCTGCTGCAGCTGCAAAAAAAAATATATACACTGTAACATGATTTTTGAGATGTGTTTGTGATGCAGTGCTTCATTTTGCAAGAGATGTGAGGCGTTTTGCATTTTGTGTGCAATTCTTGGATTTGTGTGTAAAGTTTTGAAAAAAGAGGCAAAGTTTTGAAAATGTGTGTAAGCAGTTGAAAAAAAACTGTAAACAACACTGAAAAAAATGTTTCCTGAACACTCCTCCCATTGGCCATTTGTCAGAAAAACATAGCCCCGCCCCAAACTCACACCATTGGTTGAGATACTAGTATTTTAACATAAAAACGGTGACACACTGTGCATAAGGTCAGATGTTGGGTGGGGGTTTGGGTGGTTGTGTGTTGGTGTTTTTTTTTTGTGTGTGTGTGTGTGTGGTGTGTGTGTGTGTGTGTGTGGTGTGTGTGTGTGTGTGTGTGTGTGTGTGAGGGCATCTGCTGTTCGTTTCAGAAACTCTATCAGATAATGGCTCATGTCTCCTGTATGAGGGATGAAGGCTGGAGAAACAGACACCGGCGGCCCGTATCGTTTCCGGCTCCAGACACGGCTCTGAATGGCCTACGCAGGAGCAGGGGGCTGATTCAGACTCATTGTTGGGGCCGGGATGGGACGGCGTCCAAGCCGCTCCATTAAACCAGACACCGAGAGCCAGAGCCCAACACAACATCTGTCAGGCAAGCCCAGCCAAATCAGATGTGCTCCTGTTACAGCCGTGACCAAACTCACTGCTGTCGCCTGATGCGCAGATAGAGTTTCTTCCATCTGGCGAGCAGGGATTAAGATCTCATTCCATATGAAGCAATCGCTGTGTAATATCACAGCAAACCACAACACCAGGCCCTTCCTGATTCACTAGCGATCAGCAGGCCGCTTCATGAGATGAACTGCATCAGCTGTAAAATCATCCACTTGATCTGAATGAACAGATCCTGTCAAGTGTTTCCAACAGCTGTCAATGCAGCATTTTTCTAGTAACTGAGTACATGTTGTAGGGATGCATGATTAATCTGAATAAAACAGAAATCAGTTTAATTTTTAAATCTCAAGGCTGTAATTGAATTAAAGTGCCCCTATTATGCCATTTTTTAAGGTTGCTAATATTGTTTTATGAGTGTCCTAAAACAGGTTTACATGCATCCAAGGTCAAAAAACACTTTAGTTTTCTGAAAAAATTGCTTTACTTTGACCTCATTTCTAAATGATTCGTAAACGACTCGTGCGAAGAATCAGTCTCTAAGCCCCTCCTCTCCGTGAGCCCTCGCTGCTGTGATTGGTCAGTTTCTAAGCCCCCCTCTCCGTGAGCCCTCGCTGCTGTGATTGGTCAGTTTCTAAGCCCCCCCTCCCTCCTCCGTTTAAGCCCCCCTCCGGCCCGGGGGCTTAAAATTGCAATTTTACAATTTTAATGTAAAATAAATTATAATTTTTTATTATTTTCCTAAATAATCTTTTTTTACAGTGAAGTATTACAATATTATTATAATATTATTACAATTATTGTTATGTTGTCTGTAGTATTTTTAATATTTTTATCTAGTAATAATAATAACATTAATTTGTCTTATTACTGTATTATTATTATTATTATTACATATTGATATATAAAAACTACACTAGCATATTGGCTGCTTATTAGTACTTATACAACTACCGTACTAACTGTTAATAAGCAGCAAATTAGGAGTTTATTGAGGGAAAAATCATAGTTAATAGTGAGAATTGGACCTCACACTAAAGTCTCATTTTCTCATTTGCTGTGTTATAAAAATATGTGCATTAGTCACAATATTAGTCACTGTCTGACTGCAACTAAAAACACTGCAGTTATGCTCAGAGCTATCAAAACATCTCATTTTGTGTGTGGTTGTGTGTGTGTGTGGTGTGTGTGCGTGGGGGGATGTATTTGGTGGTGGTGGAGAGTGTTTATGTGGGGTGTGTGTGTGTGTTGTGTTGGGTGTGTGTGGGGTGTGGGTGTGTGAGTGGTGGTGGTGAGGGTGTGGTGTGGTTGTGTGTGTGTGTGTGTGTGAGTGGGTGTGTGTGTGTGGTGTGTGTGTGTGTGTGTGGTGGTTGGTGTGTGTGTGTGTGTGTGTGGTGGTGGTGGTGTGGTGTGTGTGTGTGTGTGTGTGTGTGTGTGTGTGTGGTGAGGAGGAAAGTGGTGTGTGTGTGTGTGTGTGGGTGTGAGTGTGGTGTGGGTTTGGTGTGGTGTGTGTGTTGTGTGTGTGTGTGTGTGTGGGTGTGGTGTGGTGTGTGTGTGTGTGTGTGTGTGTGTGTGTGTGTGTGTGTGTGTGGTGGAGGAAGTGGTGTGTGTGTGTGTGTGTGTGTGTGTGTGTGTGTGTTGGGCAGTGTGTGGTGGGGGTGGGTGTGGGGGTGTGGGGTTGGGTTGTGTTGTGGTTTGTGGAGTTGAGGGAGGGTGGTGTGTGGGGGGTGGTGCGGGGACAATGTCTCTGTGTATAAGACAAGGTTCAAAAAGAAAATGATTGATTAGTCAGTGTGGAAGAATTGACTGGTCTGCATAAAACCAAGTCCTAATCCCAGTTTAACACCTCTGGTGTGACTGTAAATGCAGACCTTGAGCCAAAAACTCATCACCAAACACCAATGACTTGTACATACACTATATAGGACAAATAGTATTGGCACCCTTCTTTAGATACAGAAAAATGCACTTCCAAATCTGTGGCAACAACTGATGGTGCAAACAATAATCTCATGTATTTAGAAAATTGTACCTTTCAATCTGTTGCAACAGTTTTGTAAGTGTCTTAAATGACTGAACCCATATGTACTAAGTCAAAAATTGGTGTTTGGTGATGATATTTGGCAAGGTCTGCAATTTACAGTCACAATTGTGAATGGCCGTCAATGGGGAAACGTGCTCTTTTGTTTCAGGCATGTAGAGTAACTGAATTTTTGCCACCAAACGCAGACTGGACAGAATCTTTACCGTGTCCTTGCACCCACTAGGCTATGTTTTGTTTAGAAAACCTATTGAGTAGTTGTGAATATAGCACCTGCGATCTTAATGCACATTCACATCTTCCTGATGCATTTAGGGTCACTAAATATGATCCAGTGAGCAAACTAAATGCAAAAGATGCAAATCGATTGAACCGATGTATGGTCAAATAAGCTCTTTGGTGCATATAGCAGTGTGTTCAGAGCCTAAAACTGAGAGACAGACATTACAGGAATATTGTGGGTTAATTACAAATGAAGCTCTCTAGATCAGCATCTGTGCTTCTGGTTGATATTCTGTTCAGAGAAGATGCTCAAGCAAACAGATTGTAGTTTTGAAAGTGCCAGTCACAATGTTTTCAGTGAAATCAAGCCACAAATGGCTTACAGCGACTGACTGGGATTCAAGAAAGCATTTGAACAAAACTGACAGGCATCAGCTGTGAGAGCAAGAGATGCAGTGGGGAGCTGTGTTAACAAAAATAATCGCTCAGTCGAGCTGTAAATGTAGTGAGAGGAATAAACCACTCAAACATGCGTGTGTAAGAGAAGCACCCACAGGTAGAAAACTGCTGACAGACACACAGAGGATGCTGCTCTCAGTTTCTCTGTTTCTGTGTCACTGAGCGATGCATGTGATTGTCTTTGGTTGGCTTCATCACACCAAACTTCTCCTAAATTGAGATCTGATGTGAATCAGACACTCGTGATGACTCTGTTCACTCAGGCTGCTTGTGGCTGTAACATGGCGTTTGTTTATATGCTGCTGCAGCTGCAAAAAAAAATATATACACTGTAACATGATTTTTGAGATGTGTTTGTGATGCAGTGCTTCATTTTGCAAGAGATGTGAGGCGTTTTGCATTTTGTGTGCAATTCTTGGATTTGTGTGTAAAGTTTTGAAAATGTGTGTTACAAGCAGTTGAAAAAAAACTGTAAACAACACTGAAAAAAATGTTTCCTGAACGCTCCTCCCATTGGCCATTTGTCAGAAAAACATAGCCCCACCCCAAACTCACACCATTGGTTGAGATACTAGTATTTTAACATAAAAACGGTGACACACTGTGCATAAGGTCAGATGTGTGCGTGCGTCTGTGTGTTGGTGAATGAATGTGTGTGTGTGTGTGTGTGTGTGTGTGTGAAGTGTGTGTGTGTGTGCGTGTGAGTGTGTGTGTGTGTGTGTGTGTGTGTGTGTGTGTGTGTGTGTAGGTGTGAGTGTGAATGTGTGTGTGATGGCATCTGCTGTGCGTGTTCAGAAACTCTATCAGATAATGGCTCATGTCTCCTGTATGAGGGATGAAGGCTGGAGAAACAGCGGCGGCCCGTATCGTTTCCGGCTCCAGACACGGCTCTGAATGGCCTACGCAGAGCAGGGGGCTGATTCAGACTCATTGTTGGGGCCGGGATGGGACGGCTTTGGGCCGCTCTTTAACGGACACCGAGAGCCAGAGCAACATCTGTCAGGCAAGCCCAGCCAAATCAGATGTGCTCCTGTTACAGCCGTGATTCACTGCTGTCGCCTGATGCGCAGATAGAGTTTCTTCCATCTGGCGAGCAGGGATTAAGATCTCATTCCATATGAAGCAATCGCTGTGTAATATCACAGCAAACCACAACACCAGGCCCTTCCTGATTCACTAGCGATCAGCAGGCCGCTTCATGAGATGAACTGCATCAGCTGTAAAATCATCCACTTGATCTGAATGAACAGATCCTGTCAAGTGTTTCCAACAGCTGTCAATGCAGCATTTTTCTAGTAACTGAGTACATGTTGTAGGGATGCATGATTAATCTGAATAAAACAGAAATCAGTTTAATTTTTAAATCTCAAGGCTGTAATTGAATTAAAGTGCCCCTATTATGCCATTTTTTAAGGTTGCTAATATTGTTTTATGAGTGTCCTAAAACAGGTTTACATGCATCCAAGGTCAAAAAACACTTTAGTTTTCTGAAAAAATTGCTTTACTTTGACCTCATTTCTAAATGATTCGTAAACGACTCGTGCGAAGAATCAGTCTCTAAGCCCCTCCTCTCCGTGAGCCCTCGCTGCTGTGATTGGTCAGTTTCTAAGCCCCTCCTCTCCGTGAGCCCTCGCTGCTGTGATTGGTCAGTCTCTAAGCCCCTCCTCTCCGTAAGCTCTCGCGGGGCTTAAAATTGCAATTTTACAATTTTAATGTAAAATAAATTATAATTTTTTATTATTTTCCTAAATAATCTTTTTTTACAGTGAAGTATTACAATATTATTATAATATTATTACAATTATTGTTATGTTGTCTGTAGTATTTTTAATATTTTTATCTAGTAATAATAATAACATTAATTTGTCTTATTACTGTATTATTATTATTATTATTACATATTGATATATAATCACTACACTAGCATATTGGCTGCTTATTAGTACTTATACAACTACCGTACTAACTGTTAATAAGCAGCAAATTAGGAGTTTATTGAGGGAAAAATCATAGTTAATAGTGAGAATTGGACCTCACACTAAAGTCTCATTTCATCTCATTTGCTGTGTTATAAAAATATGTGCATTAGTCACAATATTAGTCACTGTCTGACTGCAACTATAAAACACTGCAGTTCATGCTCAGATGCTATCAAACACATCTCATCGTGTGTGTGTGTGTGTGTGTGTGTGTGTGTTGTGTTGATGTACATGTTAGTGAATGATGTGAGTGTGTGTGAGTGTGTGAGTGAGTGAGAGAGTGTGAGTGAGTTTGTGTGTGTGTGTGTGTGTGTGTGTGTGTGTGTGTGATGTGTGTGAGTGTTTAGTAGTGTGTGAGTTGTGTGTGTGTAGTGTGTGTGTGTGTGTGTGTGTGTGATGTTGGTGTGTAGTGTTAGTGAGTGTGTGTGTGTTGTAGCGTGAAAGGATTATGTAGTGGTGTGTTGTGTGGTGAGGTGTGAAGTGTGTGTGTTAGTGTGTGTGAGTTATGTGTTGTGTGTGTGTGTGTGCTGAATAAACACTGTTTGTGTGTGTGTGTGTGTGTGTGTGTGTGTGAGTGTGATGTGTGTGTGTGTGTGTGTGTGTGTGTGTGTGTGTGTGTGTGTGTGTGTGTGTGTGTGTGTGTAGTGTGTGTGTGTGTGTGTGTGTGCGTGTGTGAGTGTGTGTGTGTGTGTGTGGGGTGTGGGGTGTGTGTGTGTGTGTGTGTGTGGTGTGTGTGTGTGTTGTGTGTGTGTGTGTGTGTGTGTGTGTGTGTGTGTGTGTGTGTGTGTGTGTGTGTGTGTGTGTGCACGCTGTGAAACTGCAGTAGACCGAGACGGTGGGTAACGTGAAAGACTGCTGCACCACATCAGTGCAAAACCACCGCAGACGCATCCTGAGCGCAATCTGCTGACATCTGCATGAGTTACTGTGAGAACAGAACCACATCTACAGCAGGAGGAGAGCGAACCTGGATCAGCTGTGCAGAAGAGTGTGCGCAGGGTGACGGGGTTTGTCTTCATTATGCACTTTATGGGTGGCCAAAAGATTCAATAAACAATCACAGAAGGAGCCGGACGTGCAGAGTGCCGTGTGACGCATGAGATCTAAACAAACTAGTCCTTTATGAAGCCTTCAAAGGGCGATACTGCTGCTCAAACTGCAGGAACAGCGGCTAAAATGAGATGTTACGTGTAAAGTGACTCTAAAAATGAGCAGATGATTCACAGCCGTACGCTTGAGATGAAGATAAATGGGCTCTTCCAGCTCGGCTAATTAAGAGCCGGGTCTACAGGAGGGAGATCTAAATGCCAGCCGGGACCCAGAGGAGTCTCTTTAACTTCATCACACAGGGCTCAGGTGAGCAGGTATCCACGCTGCTGTACGATCGCTCCACAATCACAGGGTGTCGCGTTCAGAGACGCAGGCGAGCGCTCGTTTTAATGAAGCACTCCGAGAGAACAAAGGTCATCTCTGTGCTCTTCTTCACTAACTCTGGCTCCGGGTTTCTCCTCTCGCTCTCCGCGTCTCTTACTTATTGAAAAAAGTGGCTTAATGCTTTATCAAATGAGGCATGCAGGAGTCGGAGGGCTTCATTAGACCATTAGTGTGTGTGTGGACTCAGAGAGGCTCTCAGGGGCCACACGCAGGACACAAGGGCCCTGACCGTCTGATCTCAGCTCTTCTTTTGAACTAAACTTACTCTGACCTTCAGGACACTAAACTATCAAATCTGCCATCAGCTGCCATCACGGTTATGATGTCACAACATAAATTTATTTGTCTCAAATTCTGTTTCATTTGTTCCCAAATTTAATCTTTTTTTTCCCCCTAAAATCCTGTTTTTTGTTTGTTTGTTTTGATTTGTTTTGTTTGTTTTTAATGCATTTTTCTGCATTCTGTTTTAATGGTTAAATTTTAGTAACTAGAAAGTGTGTCTAGTTAACTGAAATTATGAGACTTATACAATTTTAAAACAATTTAACAAACCTACATTTTAAGGGCCCTGTGAAATGTTTTATTTTATCCTAAATTATTCTCTTTTTTTAATTGTCTTTTAACAGTTTAATTAACTTGTAATAATCAAAAACATGTCTAATAAACTGAATTCATAAAACATTAACTATTTAATAATTGATAAACAATAAATACACCTTATACAAATACATTTTTTCTTTCTTTTTTTACAATAATATTAAATATTTTCTGTGTTGTCTGTTTTATTTTTTCTGGATTTCTGATGTAATACAAATGCATTATCAAAAGTGGTGGTAACAAAGGCATCAAACAAAGGCATTCTGAACTCTATTGGGGTTAGACAACACGTTTCAGGACCTACTCATAGTCGAAATCATACTCTAGATTTAATACTGTCACATGGAATTGATGTTAGTGGTGTTGAAATTCTGCAGCAAAGCGATGATATATCAGATCATTATCTAGTCTTGTGTAAACTCCATATAGCTAAAGCTGTAAATTCTACTCCTTCTTATAAATATGGTAGAACCATCACTTCTACCACAAAAGACTGCTTTGTAAGTAATCTTCCTGATTTATCTCAATTCCTCAGCATATCCAACAGCTCAGAACAACTTGATGATGTAACAGAAACTATGAACTCTCTCTTTTCTAGCACTTTAGATGCAATTGCTCCTTTACGCTTAAGGAAGATTAAGGAAAAGAGTCCAACACCGTGGTATAATGAGCACACTCGCACTCTAAAGAGAGCAGCCCGGAAAATGGAGCGCAGCTGGAGGAAAACAAAACTAGAGGTATTTCGTTTAGCCTGGCGGGAAAGTACCCTATCCTACAGAAAAGCTTTAAAAACTGCTAGATCTGATTACTTTTCGTCTCTTTTAGAACAAAACAAACATAACCCCAGGTATTTATTCAATACAGTGGCAAAATTAACAAAAAATAAAGCATCAACAGGTGTTGACATTTCCCAACATCACAGCAGTAATGATTTTATGAACTACTTTACTTCCAAGATTGATACTATTAGAGATCAAATTGTAACCATGCAGCCGTCAGCTATATCATCACATCAAATAGTGTATTATAGATCCCCTGAGGAACAATTCCACTCATTCTCTACTATAGGAGAGGAAGAATTGTATAAACTTGTTAATTCATCTAAACCAACAACATGTATGTTAGACCCTATTCCATCTAAACTACTAAAAGAGGTGCTTCCAGAAGTCATAGATCCTCTTTTGGCTATTATTAATTCGTCATTGTCATTAGGATATGTCCCCAAAAACTTTAAATTGGCTGTTATTAAGCCTCTCATTAAAAAACCACAACTTGACCCCAAAGATCTAGTTAATTACAGACCGATCTCGAATCTCCCTTTTCTGTCAAAGATATTAGAAAAGGTTGTATCCTCACAATTATATTCCTTCTTAGAGAAAAATGATATCTGTGAGGATTTCCAGTCAGGATTTAGACCGTATCATAGTACTGAGACTGCTCTCATTAGAGTTACAAATGACCTGCTCTTATCATCTGATCGTGGTTGTATCTCTCTATTAGTTCTACTGGATCTTAGCGCTGCGTTCGACACTATCGATCACAACATTCTTTTGAATAGACTAGAAAACTTTGTTGGCATTAGTGGAAGTGCATTAGCATGGTTCAAATCGTACTTATCTGACCGCCATCAATTCGTAGCAGTGAATGAAGAGGTATCATATCGATCACAAGTGCAGTATGGAGTTCCTCAAGGCTCAGTACTAGGGCCGTTACTTTTCACGCTTTACATGTTACCCTTGGGAAATATCATTAGGAAACACGGGGTTAGCTTTCACTGTTATGCTGATGATACTCAGCTCTATATTTCTTCACGGCCTGGTGAAACACACCAAATTGAGAAACTTATGGAATGCATAGTCGATATAAAAAACTGGATGACGAGTAATTTCTTACTGCTAAATTCTGAAAAAACAGAGGTGTTACTTATCGGACCTAAAACCCCCACAAGTAATAACCTAGAACACTGTCTAACACTTGATGGCTTCTCTGTAAATTCTTCGTCATCAGTCAGGAACCTAGGTGTGCTATTTAATAGTAATCTCTCCTTTGACAGCCACGTTTCTAGCATTTGTAGAACTGCATTTTTTCATCTTAAAAATATATCTAAACTGAGACCTATGCTCTCAATGTCAAATGCAGAAATATTAATTCATGCGTTTATGACCTCAAGGTTAGATTATTGTAATGCTTTATTGGGTGGTTGTTCTGCACGCTTAATAAACAAATTACAGATGGTTCAAAATGCAGCAGCTAGAGTTCTTACTAGAACCAGGAAGTATGACCACATTAGCCCGGTTCTGTCAACACTGCACTGGCTCCCTACTAAACATCGTATAGATTTTAAAATCTTGTTAATTACTTATAAAGCCCTGAATGGTTTAGCTCCTCAGTACTTGAGCGAGCTCTTATTGCATTATAGTCCTTCACGTCCACTGCGTTCTCAAAACTCTGGCCGTTTGATAATACCTAGAATATCAAAATCAACTGGGGCGGCAGATCTTTTTCCTATTTAGCGCCCAAACTCTGGAACAATTTACCAAACACTGTTCGGGAGGCAGACACACTCTGTCAGTTTAAATCTAGATTAAAGACCCACCTCTTTAACCTGGCGTACACATAACACACTAATACACTTCTATTATTCAAATCCGTTAAAGGATTGTTAGGCTGCATTAATTAGATCAACCGGAACCGGGAACACTTCCCATAACACACGATGTACTTGTTACATCGTAAAAATATGGACATCTACGCTAATATTAGTCTGTTTCTATCTTATTCTGTTTCTCAGTTCGTGTCCGGATCAGATGGTGGATTGGCGCCGGGAGATGATGACTGCGGCCCAGATTGTCGGCGGAGGCCGGACCCCTGGATGAGCCCCGGGGACATAATCCCAGTGACGACCTCGACTTAAAATACAATAAAACAAAAAATAAAACAAATAAATAAAAATATAATAAAATACCTAACTACATAATACTATTATTGTTAGAAATTGCAACAATATTAAATAGAAATATAATACATTTAAAGTCTTAATTAAAACAATAAATAAAAAATAATATCCTGGCCAGAGGAGAACTGGCCCCCCGACTGAGCCTGGTTTCTCCCAAGGTTTTTTTTTCTCCACTCTGTCACAGAGGGAGTTTTGGTTCCTTGCCGCTGTCGCCTCTGGCTTGCTCAGTTGGGGACACTTAATTTCTAGCAATTATCGTCAATTTAATTTCATAGACATTATTTATACTAAACTTAGCTAGACAATGACATCTTTGAATTCAATAATGAAATGCCTTTAACTGAAAATTGAGTGTTTAATCTTATTATTATACATTACTGACACTCTATCCTCCAACTTGATACTGTTAAGTGCTTTGACACAATCTGTATTGTTAAAAGCGCTATATAAATAAAGGTGACTTGACATAAAATATTGATAATTTCTCTTATTTTTTGGCAAACAATGTGCTTTACAACAGAGGTTTACTGTTAAAATTCAAACATAAAAGAAAATCTGTATGATATTCCTCATAAGAAAGTTCATATGTGACCCTGCAGCACAAAAGCAGTCATAAGTAACACAGGTATATTTGTAGCAATAGACAACAATACATTGTATGGCTCAAAATTATCCATTTTTATTTTATGCCAAAAATCATTAGGATATTAAGATCATGTTCCATGAAGATATTTAGTACATTTCCTACCGTAAATATATCAAAACTTAATTGTTGATTAGTAATATGCATTGCTAAGAACTTCATTTGAACAACTTTAAAGATGATTTTCTCAATATTTCGATTTTTTTGCACCCTCAGATTCCAGATTTTCAAATAGTTGTATCTCAGCCAAATATTGTTCTATCATAACAAACCATACATCAATGGAAATATTATTTATTCAGCTTTCAGATGATGCATACATCTCAATTTCAAAAAATTGACCCTTATGATTGGTTTTGTGGTCCAGGGTCACATATGTCCTCAGAACAGAGGAGATAGAGATTTCTATATGTACTCTATATGTACGTACAGTACCAGAAAAAGGATGACCGGGGTCAGAGAAGCTGGGAAATACATCTCAACCGTATCTTGCAGCAACGACAAAACTGAGCAGTGTATGAGCAGTACAATAATGAATAAATGAATGCAGAAATAAATCTGTAGCCTGATATACTCTGATCGCACCAAACACATTTCTGTTACTGTGTTTTTCAGCTGCTTACACACAAAATCTTTCCTTGTCACACAGTTTCTGAAAGCTGTCACTCAAACAGCAGAAACACACACCAAATCTGCAAAACCATACACTGATTCTCAGCCTTTGACTCAGTTTTCAATTTCATAAAACATTTTTTGCAAAACACAACACACAATTTTCTATGCAACACACAAAAATCTGACAGGAGTTAATATTATGGCAAATGTTTGCTTTTGAGATGTGCTTGTGATATTTTGAATGCAGAGCTTCATTTTGCATTTTGTGTGCAATTATTGGATTTGTGTGTAAAGTTTTGAAAATGTGTGTAAAAAAAACTATGAAGCTAATAATAAACAGACTGGGATCAGTTGTGCTTCACTTCTGTGGTCATGAAATATCGCTCATTCCATCCCATTTCAAGGTCCATTTATGATTCAGACAGCAGATCTGATAGAAAAATGAATTCTGTCCTCAGACGTGGACCATTACCTCAGCAGAGCTAATGAAATATGAGCGCGGTTTGTGATTGACTTAATTACTGACTGAGAGTCTTTATGCAGCGGAGCTCGATCTGCCTGTAATCTGTGTTCACAGGCATCAGGAGACTCTCTCACACGCTCTGAAACGGGCCACAGATCTCCCTCAGACGAGACCAGAGAGGCGTGAGTCTGCCGTCTGTGGTCTGGATGATTGCAGGCTCTTCATATCAATAACCGGGACGCAGATTCATGCGAATGCAGATCAAAGCCTCATAACAGCCCCACAATCCTGTCGAGAGACTCTGTGTTTGACATTCATCACGCTGTTTGAGGACACTGACCACGATGGAGGAGGAGAGAGAGACTGCAAACAGACAGTATAATGACATATATTTGCCTAATGTCTCTCACATCATTCCCTGTTAATATCAGAGATTTGAGCACTCTGTTAATCATTAAAGGAATATTTTGCTCAGGAATTAACATTTTGCAGTTGAAGTTCCCTATACCGCCTATATACCGATTGTATAGTATGTCCTAAACTAATGTACACTGTAAAAAATAATCAGTAAAATTTATGGTAAAAAACAGCAGCTGTGGTTCTACCGTAAAAAATACGGTAACAACATTTTAGGTTTTACGGTTTTAACTTATATTTACAGTTAAATACCGTAATTTCATTAAGTGATATAATGTTAATATACCAACATATTGAAGTACTGAAATCTGTATCTTTGTAATACACTGATAACCACCAAAAGCAGGAGGTGATGAGAGTCACATGATGAACCAAAGCAGCTTTTAAATAATAACATATATAGAAGAAGCACAGCGTCATTCACACAAACACTGATCACCATCATGATGATCTCAATAAACTGAAATATGCAATAAACATTAATTTAACAACATTAGATGTAACATTCAACCCTAATAAACATAACTGATAAGAAAAAACTAAGAAGAAACAGTTATTTCAAAGAAAAAAACATCAAATTCAAACTAAATTTGAAATGTAACGCAGTTCTGGGAACGTCAGTTTACGGTTATTCCCTGTAAATTTTACATTCTTTTTCACTTCCAAAAACGGTATTTCACCGTAAAATTGTCTGAAATATCTATTACAGTTTTTCACTGTATATATTAGGGGAACTTACCGTTAACCATTTAACAGGTTTTTACTATAGCATTTTCACAGTTTTTTTACCGTTAAAATCACGGTAATTATTTTACAGTGAATAGTCTGTTTATAGCCGATTCTGGCCAGATTCAACAATGTGGTTGCAGTTTTGGTTTAAATTCACTAACTTCACTTTGTCTTAAAGGCTTTTTTTTTTTTTTTTTGAGTGAAGCAGAAGTGCTGTTCACTATGAAAGCTTGATTCCGCTACAGAATAACACAATTAAAAATAAAATTGTAACTTTTTTCTCACAACTGTAAGTTTGCATCTCACTTTTTTTCTTTTCAACCACAGAATAACAAATAAATAAAGCAGTTAAGACTTTTTTTTTTCCTGTCAATTTTATTATTATTATTATTATAAATACACATTTTTCTGTCAATTGAGAATTAACATCTTGCAATTCTGACTTTACTGTATATCAATAAATTCTGACGACTTTAACGATAATTGTCAGATAAAAAGTCACAATTACCTTTTTTGTTTGTGGAGTTCTTGTGGCAGAAACAAGCATCCATAGTTCACACTGTATAGTGCCTAAATATGATCTTCTGACAAAATCCATAGTTTGTTCACAGGACATTTTCAATGTGGCCCAAATCAGACACTGAACATGTGCTCCTGAACTGACTCAAACATGAGCCGGTCATCAGAATAAAACACAATCAGCAGTGTGCAGGGGGCTGGTGTCTATCATTACATTTCATTCATTGACACTGATGTAGAATCACATTGGTTCTGTACACTGTCCACACTCAAATCACACTACAGAAACGTCAATGGATTTGGGCCACCCAGACACACATTGAAACAGAAATCAGTATGATCTAATCTGAATTAAAACAAGATTCTTACAAGCGTGCACATGCTTCACTCGCTCACAGAACACATACATACTGTTTCCACGGGTCTGAGCTCATGTATGGTGTATGAATCTATGCATTCACAGCTCACCACCGGTCGAGTTAATCACTCATTACCACAGAAAGAGAGAGAAGCAGGAGAAGTGGTCCATTTCCGCTGGCAGAGCTCTATAATCGCACTTCTGTCATGATATAAATCGTGTCTAGCGTGCCAAAAACCCACCGGCTACACCCAGCAGTTTCATAACCCGAGCACTAAGCTCTCATAACACCAGAACACAGGCCAGCGCTGGACAGTCTCACAGCTAAATCATCTGGAAGGCTGGAAACCAGCGCAGACTTCACACAGGCTTTGCAGTAAACCGGTTCGGGCCGCAGGGGTTCGAGGCTGGGACACATCGAGCCAGACGACCCTGAAACACAGACTCACGGAAACATCCGGCCAAATCCGTGCAGCGCTCCATAAACACAGCAATAAATCAGCAGGATCTTATCAGAGCCGTGCTGATCATCTGGGCCGCTTACACACACAATTATTCCTATCAAACACACCACCTCGCTTTCAACTCGGCACACGGCTGCTTTTATGACAGATGAAGCAGTAAATGCATTTCTTCTGAAGTGTCCCATTTACTGTAAAAAGAAAAAAACTGTAAAATTTACGGTAAAAAAATCAGCAGCTGTGGTTGCCAGAATTTTACTGTACTGCAACATTTTAGGTTTTACGGTTTAAACTTAAATTTACAGTTAAATACCGTAATTTCATTAACTGATATAATGTTAATATACCAACCTATTGAAGCACTGAAATCTGTTTTGTAGCTTTGTAATACACTGAGAGTCACATGATGAACCAAAGTCCATCACAAGCTGCTTTTAAATATTAACATATATAGAAGGTGCACAGCGTCATTCACACAAACACTAATCACGGTGACACACATGAAACTGAAATAACGCAATAGACATTCATTTAACAACATTAGATGTAACATACAACCCTAGTGTACAAAACTGATAAGAAAAAACTAAGGAACAGTTATTTCAACAACAAAAAAAACATCACATTTGAAATGTAAAGCAGGGAATTCTGGGAATGTCAATTTACGGTTATTCATTGTAAATTATACATTCTTTTTCACTTCCAAAAATGGTATTCTACTGTAAAATTGCATGTAATGTCCAATACAGTTTTTCACCGTATATAGTAGGGGAACTTACCGTTAACCATTCAACAGGTTTTTCCTGCTGCATGTTTACAGTCTTTTACCGTTAAAATTCACTGTAATTTTTTACAGTGTTAATTTTCACACTTTCATTCTTTTCTGTGATATGGAATCAAAGCAGATCATCTTTCAGATTTATGTCATCAGGCCCACAGTATGTGAACAGATCATGTGACGCAGGCGATGGAGCGACTCGGACAGCTTAAATCCATTAAAACCATGGATCACAACATTGAGGCAGACAGTGAGAAGCAGGACACACGTTTAATCTGTATGAGGACCGACCGGACCTGTCGTCAGACTCAGACCAGTCCGGCCCGTCTGTGCTGAGGTTTGACCCAGGAGTCATTGGGGTTTTACACTAACAGTGTCACTACTACATCATTATGTGGAAAATCAGGCCCAATACACCACTGATGACCTTTCAAGAGCAGCAAGTGTGATACAAATCATAAGTATTTAATTATATTTCAGTCTATGTTTAGTGCCTGGTTCTTTGGAGGGCTCTTAACAGCATGAAATATACATGTTTTTCCCTATTCACTGTACTGTACACACACTGTACTGTACTCTAACAAACACTACCACGTTCAGAACAACTGTTTTTTTTTCCAGAAATAAGTCTCTTCTACTCACCAAAGCTGCATTTATTTGATCAAAAATACAGTAAAATCAGTCAAATATTATTACAATTTAAAACAGCTGTTTTCTATGTGAATATCAATATAGTTTTCAGTATCATTACTCACATGACACATGTCACATGATCTTCAGAAATCATAATAATATGCTGATTTGCTGCTCAAGAAACATTTCTGATTATTATCAATGTTGAAAACAGTTGTGCTGCACAATATTTTTGAGGAAACCGTAATGCATTTTATTTTTCAGGATTCACAGATGAATAGAAAGTTCAAAAGAACAGCATTTATTGGAAATAGAAATATTTGGTAACATTATAAATGTCTGTACTGACACTTTTGACACATTTAATGAATCCTTGCTGAATAAAAGCATGAATTTCCTTTTCTTTTCTTTTTTTTCTTTTTTTTTTTTAGTGTCTCGCAGTTTCCACAAAAAAAAAAATTAGGCAGCACAATTGTTTTTAACATTGATAATAATCAGAAATATTTATTGAGCAGCAAATCAGCATATTAGTAGTGTAGTGTAAAGTCTTATGGCGTAAGTCATATGGCTTTCCTGTAGCTCAAATGGTAGATCATGGCGCTAGCAACGCCAAGATCATGGGTTCGATTCCCAGGGAAAGCAAGAGCTGATAAACTTTAAAACTGTAACTTGAATGCAATGTAAGTCACTTTGGATAAAAGCGTCTGCTAAATTCATAAATGTAAATGTAAATGTAAGCGATTGTTTCAAAGCAAAATTGGCAGCATCCAGGTCACACATGTGCCAGCCAAGCAGCTGCCATAGAGATGAATGATAATGCTAATGGACAACATTCTCCAGGTATAAACAGATGTCTGAGTTCAGCAGAAACACTGAAGGCCACACACACAATGATGCCACATCACTAATGTCAACTGAAATGACGATACTGCAATGATATACAGTCATTGACCACAGCTGATGATGATGATGATGATGCAAACCATTTTATTTGAGCAATCTTTTTGTGCACCTCTCTAATGACAATCATGCCATTCGCATTCTCCTTGCCTGACCTGTATAGAAAACATACGTGTGAAATCACCACCTGCTCCAGGGGCGTACGCCTATAGTCCAGGGACGCATTTGCTTCGAGACAGAAATACACTGACATAAATATTTAAAGAACATTTTGACAAAGTAGGTAAATCCTCGCTGACCACCCAGTCGGTGTCTTGAGCAGCCCTGTGTTATTCATTCACTTAGGGAAAAAGCTTCAAAATATATGTCCTCTCAGCATGATTTCATAACTTAAAGCCACACCGCAAGCGGTCTGAAGTGAATCACTCGTGAATGTAGAGTCATTCTCAGATCTGCCCTCCGTCCCGGAGCAGCCGCACATCTCTGGGGAGCAGCTCTGTAAATACAGCCTTTATTCACAGGCAAAAATCCCCACCGCTCTGACCTCCACCGATTTACTCGAACATCAAACGCATGCATGTGCCAGCAGCATGACATGTGCCCTCATTTGACTTGTGACTGGTTGCACCAAAAGAGAGCAACTTGATTAAAAGTCCTTATTAAATCAAGACTAAACATTCCCAGAATGCGTTCGTGTTCCCTGAAGCCTACTGGACGGCTGCTTTTATTTGCGGCTGAGAGCGGTGTGTGTGTGCAGCCAGAACCAAGAACAACAGCGGTGCTCTTTTACTCTCCAAACCCTCTCACAGACTGACCGATCGGCCACCCAGGAGGCGGCGCAGGAACTGCCAGCCGTGTTTATAAGCCAGGGTTGGATTATGAGCCGTGTGCGTGCGGTGGGGTCTGTTCAGCTGTGTCTCATTAACATTAGCCTCTCGATGAGAATGCAGAGCGCCATCATAACAAGAGTTTATTATTACTAGAGCCTGAGGATAGTCAAGCTCAGGTGTGTCCTCCATGTCTCCACTCAACTGCATTGTGATATACAAACAAGAGCAACACGCTAATTTAGTGTGATAAATTATTTAAAAATAAATAATGCACCCCTACATGACTTCCACACAATGAGTTTGAATCACTGCCTTCTTGTACATAGCACTTACTAAGAGCTCACAAGCATAAAATATTGGCTAATGTCTTTGAATCATGTTCACAGGGGCTTCTCTCAGCAAATATTGATAAATGTGATTCATTTGATGAAGTAATCAGCATATCATGCAATTAACTCCATAAAAATGGTAATATATTGGCAGCCCTAATGCAACAGTGGAGCAGTGATGACATATTTTGTAGCCCAACCCGTAAGTTCACATCACCCTGATTCCCTCGACAAAAACCCAACAAGATTTTTCCACTGGCTTTATGAACACAGCTTTTATCAATTTTGAAGCCTGGGAGCAAATGTAAAAAAATTAAACTAGTCATAGGCTATAAATGAACTACACCATGGTCACATGACTTAACCTTCACCAACATTAAGCTATATAAACACTAATATATTTTATGTCCTAGAAGAAAATGTGCCATATACCTTATTTCATGCATTTAACCAAAAACATTTTTTTGGTTAAATTATGTATTATATTAAATTATTTATATTTATTATATTAAATTATATAAAAATGTTCTTAATATTAAGGTTTTAGAATTCTTTTTATTTTACTTTTACTTTTATTCCTAATCTACATAATTTTATTGTATTCTGTGCAGAGAGTCGCATAAAGCATTTCACTACATGTCCTACTGTGTCTGGTTGTGCATGTGACCAATAAAACATGAAACTTGACTTCTGAATGACAGAACTGGATGTGCTAAAATTTGTTAATATGTGTTGCTAATTTGTTTCTGTTTGTTTGGCCAACAAAAATATGTCATCCCTGCAGCACTCCACAGTCACAGTACTGAAATTCTTCCTCTCTTGCGTCCTAACAGAAACCACACATTAACAAACACATGCATGCATCCTTGAAATCTAGACTCGGCTGGTAGTTTAGCCAAATGACACAAAGACTCGCTCTCCTCTCCTGCTGACCTCGCTTGAGTCGCAGCCAATCATAACGGCTGTCCAGAGCCAAAGGTGTCCACCAGGGCTTTGCTCTGGGCCCGCTGTTGATTTCACTTGCAAGGTGAATGGAGTGCACGCTTTGATCTGTGGGGGCTTGTGGGCCTAACCCAGGGCTGAACCGAGCACATCCTCTCTGTGGTGGGCTTCGGTTATGCTGTCAAACCTCCTTTTCTCCACAGGTCGAGCAGAAGGGGGCGTAGCATGCTGACGTGCGGTGGGAAGGGTTCACATGTGGAAGGAGCTCGCCGCTGAGCTGTGCTGAGAGTGTATCAGCCAGGCTTGGCAGCGGCTCTCTGGCACGACTGAAGTCAAAACGAATGACCTTCCAGAGCCCTCGCCAGCATGCCAGCCCTGATCTACTGGGCAAGGAAACTTGGCCGGGGCTCCGTGTGAAGGCGTTCACATACACACAGTTTCAACACGAACAGGACACAACCTCTCCACACATTCTGCTGACACACAGAGACGGCTGGCCTAACACTTTCATAGCTATCCTGAAAGCTTCCGGCACAAGATCCTTGGCATTCCTCTCAATGACCTCTTCCTCCACGCAAGGTTAACAATCACAGAAGATGCATGTAAAGATTACCCTCTCGTGACTACAGCAGTGGTACCTGCTCTATTCTCTTCAAACATCAATCTGACATCACTCGATCCTGCAGTACGATCCATTTGTGGCCTGGAATGAAACACATTAAAAGCCTCAAATGAAAGCTTGTGTTAGTAATATCTGTCAGGTGCACAGGTTCAGCTGCGGGTCAGGCAGAGCTGTGGCCTGTATGTCTCTGATTACCCAATAGGAAAAAACGAATAGTGGAGGCCTAAAGGACATGAAACGCTGCCCTGGTGCTCGTGCTTTTCAGCTGCACACAACAACCTCAAAGAAAACATTGGATAATTCTATTTTTTGACATTTACTGCTCAGGAAACAAACGTTTGAATTGTAACTGCTTATGGACACTATGATTTTATTCCATTCCCCATGTCGTTGACGTTTTTCAACATAAAAGCAATTGTGCAAACGGTCGTAAACGTTTGGCTCACGTATTTCTGTAACACTGTGATGCTGGATATCTTAATATAGTCACATTTTGTCATGATAAGGTCTCTTTGAGGGCAGGACATTGTATGCATCTTCAATTTCAGAACGGTTATCAAGATTCAATATTCACATTTACTGACAGCAGGTCATCACATCTGAGCAATAAAAGCATGTACGGGACGGCGGCAATGGATATGAAAGGTGATTGAGACCACATGTGAACGTGCTGTTATGATCCTTCACATGGACGTCCAGAGTGGCCATGAATTGTGCTGTGCTAAATTGATCTGTATTGGCCATTATCCCTCGACAGAGCACACGGTCAGTACTAGGCCCTGCGGAGCTCCAGTGATTGATTTGACCATGCATTAAATAAATGCAATAATAATATCAGTAACATGTTGGAAACCTTATTTTTGAGGATAGGGGTGACCAAAATTTTATATCACTATATAAGTCATTTTATTTCATGATATGTCATAGTTTAGCTATTTTTGCTGGGGAAAAAAGCTTGTTACAAAGATATTTTATAAAGCAGGAATTGTGTGCGCTCAGAACAAACAAAACAAAGGTTCTCAGGTGCGTAGAACAAAAAGAAGAAAGGTATTAGTCCAATAGGTAGCTGAATTTGTCCGCACACTGCAAAAAAAGACCAAAAAAGGTCTACCAAAAATCCAATTATTTATTTTTCATATGCAAAAGTGAAAAAGTGACAAAAATAAGTGACTTTTGTCACTTTTTCACTTTTGCATATGAAAAATAAATAATTGGATTTTTGGTAGACCTTTTTTGGTATTTTTTTGCAGTGTGCGGACAAATTCAGCTACCTATTGTACAAATATATTTTAAAATACATATTATATACACATACACACACAAATACATATATGAAATGCAACAGAAATGTATCAAACAAAAAACAGACACTGTATAGTCATTACTGTATAAATAAAATACAGATTAATCCTTATTAAAGCAATTAAATGTCACGCTCTCGGAGGGGAGAGCCAGGAGCAAGGAGCGAGGAGACCAGGAGATAATCCAACGGGGTTTATTCTTAACACAAGGTAGACATACATTCACGGACACAGGACACTGGAGACACTGGGCTTTTAAACAAGGAAATCAAACGAGGAGAACTGAAACAGGTGGGGAGTAATCAAAACACAGGTGGAGACTAAAGACACAGGGCTGGAAACTGATAATTACAAACGACAGGAAACACCAAATAAGGTCACAAGAGGAGGGGAAACACGTGACATGGGGAACACAGGTCTGACAGTACTCCCCCCTCCCGAACAGTGCGTCCCGCACCGTACACCATCCAACGGGGAGGGGGGGTGGGCGCCCTGGAGGCCTTAAGGGACATGGAGACAGGACAGGACAGGAGGCCTCCAGGGCGGCGCCCATTCTGGGAGCCATGGCGGAGCGGGGATGTCGGGAGGCCATGGTGGATCCGGGGACTCAGGAGGCCATGGCGGGTCAGGGGACTCAGGAGGCCATGGCGGATCCAGGAACTCAGGAGGCCATGGCGGGTCCGGGGACTCGGGAGGCCATGGCGGAGTAGGAGAATCGGGAGGCCATGGCGGGTCAGGGGACTCAGGAGACCATTGCGGATCTGGGGGCTCGGGAGGCCATGGCGGATCAGGAGACTCGGGAGGCCATGGCGGATCAGGAGCCTCGGGGACTATTTTTCCCGGTGGTTCAGGAAGCTCCGTAGCCTTGGTCCTAGGCCCGGCCACACAGACTGAGGATATATAGCCCCCCCCCAAAATTTTCTTGGGGAAGTTCCCCTCTGGTGGGCACTCTGGAGGAGCGGACGTTTGAGGGCACTCTGGAGGAGCGGGCACTAGAGGGCGCTCAGGAGGAGCGGGCGCTAGGGGGCGCTCTGGAGGAGCGGGCACTAGGGGGCGCTCTGGAGGAGCGGGCACTAGGGGGCGCTCTGGAGGAGCGGGCACTAGGGGGCGCTCGGCAGGCGCAGGCACTTGAGGGCGCTCGGCAGGCGCGGGCACTTGAGGGCGCTCGGCAGGCGCGGGCACTTGAGGGCGCTCGGCAGGCGCGGACACCAGAGGGCGCTGGCGAGGAGCGGGCTCTGGGGTGCGCTGGCGAGGAGCGGGCTCTGAGGTGCGCTGGCAAGGAGCGGGCTCTGGGGTGCGCTGGCGAGGAGCCGCCACTGGAGGGCACTGGCGTGGAGCAGCCACTGGAGGGCACTGGCGTGGAGCAGCCACTAGAGGGCTCTGGCGTGGAGCAGCCACTGGAGGGCACTGGCGTGGAGCAGCCACTGGAGGGCACTGGCGTGGAGCAGCCACTGGAGGGCTCTGGCGTGGAGCAGCCACTGGAGGGCTCTGGCGTGGAGCAGCCACTGGAGGGCTCTGGCGTGGGGCAGCCACTGGAGGGCACATGCGTGGGGCAGCCACTGGAGGGCACATGCGTGGGGCAGCCACTGGACGGCACTTGCAAGGAGCCGTCTCTTGGGGGCGCTCTTGAGAGCTGGACGGAACCAGCAGGGGCTCTGGAGAGCTGGACGGAACCAGCAGGGGCTCTGGAGAGCTGGACGGAACCAGCAGGGGCTCTGGAGAGCTCAATCGAGGAGCGGGCTCTGGAGAGCTGGACGGAACCAGCAGGGGCTCTGGAGAGCTGGACGGAACCAGCAGGGGCTCTGGAGAGCTGGACGGAACCAGCAGGGGCTCTGGAGAGCTGGACGGAACCAGCAGGGGCTCAGGAGAGCTCAGTCGAGGAGCGGGCTCTGGAGAGCTGGACGGAACCAGCAGGGGCTCAGGAGAGCTGGACGGAACCAGCAGGGGCTCAGGAGAGCTGGACGAAATCAGCAGGGGCTCTGGAGAGCTCTGGCCATTAACGCCTATTTGGCTTGCCATACTTCTTGCCGGCTGGCAAGGGAGAGCCGCGGGCCGCGTTGGCGGGCTTGGGGGAGCCGCGGACGGTAGCTGGCTTGGAAGCCGGGGAATAGCTTTGAGCGCTGACCTGACTGAAGCTATGGGGGGGTCTAAAACCTTTGACCTCAGGTCAGCGCTATTGGAGACCCACTTCCGGGCCCGTGGGTACTTAATGTACATTGAGCTTGCCATATTCTCCAATGGCTGGCTGGTCCTGGCTCGGGCCCGGACGCTTCCCAGACACCGGTAAATCCCTTCCCTCCAGGTAAGTCCAGTGGTGTCTGGGAGGTCTACGGGGCGGTGGTAACAGGCCCCGAGCCGGAACATGTGGAGGAGGGCCGAGTCCTCCACCTCCGTCCCCGCAGCGAGCCCACAAAATTCCCCAGCGTACTCCATGAAGGGGAGGTCCTTCCCGATGAGGGCAAAGAGGCGGGCGGCGAACTCCATAGCCACGGAGTGGGGGAAAAAACAGAAAACAAAAAACTTTTCAAAAACGTAAAACAAAACCGAGGGAGGAGTAACGCCGCTTACTTTGTTTAGGTCCGTGAATCTGTCACGCTCTCGGAGGGGAGAGCCAGGAGCAAGGAGCGAGGAGACCAGGAGATAATCCAACGGGGTTTATTCTTAACACAAGGTAGACATACATTCACGGACACAGGACACTGGAGACACTGGGCTTTTAAACAAGGAAATCAAACGAGGAGAACTGAAACAGGTGGGGAGTAATCAAAACACAGGTGGAGACTAAAGACACAGGGCTGGGAACTGATAATTACAAACGACAGGAAACACCAAATAAGGTCACAAGAGGAGGGGAAACACGTGACATGGGGAACACAGGTCTGACACTAAAGTTATTCAGTCAAAAGCAGTGAGTGATTTGTCATTTGGTGTTATAATGACACAGACAGCAGCAGGTTTATTAGGCTACTATCACTTTAAGACCGAATGAACGAGTACAATATACTGACACACATTTGATTTTTTTCTGTTTATGTATTTGAGACATTTACAAGGATATTCGCTAAAACGGGCATTTTGAATATTCTTGTATTAATGAAGATAATAATGACAATTTGATTTAGGCTGTTAAATGTTGTGAATTCTGTGTTTACATAGACATGACAAGCAGGCTGAACATAGTTTTTTTGGTAACACTTTATTTTAAGGTGTCCATAATACAGAGTAATTACCTGGTTAAGTACTTAGTAGTAGCCGTTGTACTTACATGAAATAAAATGTACTTACCATGTAACTAAGTTATGGAACAGCCTGTAATTACAGTTAGTAATTATGTAGATGTAATAGGCAGCTACTGTTACACATATGTTACAGACCGAGTCTGTTACACAGATACTTATGTAACCAAAAGATTGTTACATATGTGTTGCAGACTTTATACAACGTAATTATAATGTAAGAACACAGACATAAGCTACTTAAAATAAAGTGTATCAAGATTGTACTTAAGTGTACTTCATGTGTATCTATACTGTACCTTATCCAGCTGCACCTTAGTTTGATTTAACCCACCAGTACACAGCTAAAACACATGTAACACCTTTCTAATTACATTACAATTACAGAATATTATACAAACATAAGCTACTTAAAATAAAGTATATCAAGATAGTACTTAAGTGTACAAGTAGCTGTGTAACAGACTCGGTGTGTAACAGTAGCTGCCTATTACATCTACATAATTACTAACTGTAATTACAGGCTGATCCATAACTTAGTTACATGGTAAGTACATTATATTTCATGTAAGTACAATGGATACTACTAAGTACTTAATTAGGTAATTACTCTGTATTAGGACACCTTAAAATAAAGTGTTACCATTGTTTTTTAAAATTAAACATGCAAACGCTCTGTCGCTCAATTTCATTTTAGCCCTGATTTTCCATTCACCGACAGTTAATGGAGACCACCGACAAAATCGACAGATAGCTTAGGTTAGTGATGATCGCTATGTGTGAATGTTCATGACGCGATGTGAATTTGTAGTACACGGAGTAAACAACTGATCTGCCCATCACTCGTATGAAGCAGATGAACCAGCACTAGCCCAATGAAGGACGTAAAGTCTGTCAAGTGTGTCCAAATTTAGTCATGTGCATTAGTCCCCCTCTCAGGAACTTTATTTATTTATTTATTTACATTCTTTGGTGTTTCAGTAAGTTTGAGTTGAAATTGAAGTTTGAGCTTTTCCCAGCAGTGGCTGTATACTTTTAGGATCCGTCTTTTCACATGATTGAGGGATTCAACTACAACTATGAAGACGATACACTGTAAATGTTGTGAATTCTTAATATTATGTATCTTTTAATACTATTTATACTATTATTAACCATGGTTAGAGCTTGCATTATGTAAATATGCACTACACTACTTCAAGTGTGATACGTGTTTGACGTAAGTGACGCGTTACTGGTTACGCATACAGAGCTGACAGATTGTGACGCAGTTTCCACCTGTGCAGCTTCTCTAAGTGCAGGGCAAAAGTTACTGACGAAGTAAGTTTATTCCATGACTTTATGCTTGTAATACTGGATGTTTATACTGCTGAATCTGTTTCTACATTAAGCCTGTGATGTTGATGGTTCGCGATCTTTATGATCATTAACTCGTCACGTGAAACGCACATGGAAGTGCCGCTAGTATCGCGACCTATCTAGCTAATGTTTTTAATATCTCATTTAAATATGTTTCTCATTCCGTACAATATGTTCTACATTTGTTATGTTTTCATATCGTAATGAGGATGTTGTATAACGTATTTTAAGTTGTTTATATGCTCCATTCTGTTTACATCCAGTAATTATTAGTTCACTAATTGCACATTGAGAGTTATTGTTTAATTTGAAATGCGCTGTTTTATTGGAACAGTATGCAAATATTTATGTTAGACATTTAGTTATTTACTTCTGTTTATTGTTCATTGCAGAAACTACCTCCAATGCATATCAGTGTGTATATGGTGAAACCCTGCACATAAATAAATGGTGGAAAGACATTTGATGACTCCGACTCCCTGATCAGAGTGCTGAAGTGGTTAACACCTTTAAAGAACTGGCAATAGTGGGGCAGTCCCCAACAGTAAAAAAAATCAAAAGTTGAGAAAACTTAAAAGTTTAAGGCAACCGGCTTCATCAGATTTTTGAGTTTTCTCAACATTTTGTTGTATAAACTGAATACAATAAGTTGAGAAAACTCAAAAATCTGCTGAAGCTGGTTGCCTTAAACACTAGTTTTTGTTGATGCAAGTCAACCCAGTTACTTTAACCTCAATAAGATCAGACATTTGGATAAGTTTTGACCAGACGCTTCTGAAGTCATACAGCATTCATCTATAACAGTCACTGTGTTCTGGCCAGCAGAGGACAGAGATGTAACTGTGCTACCGATCATCACATGCAGGAGGAGCTGCTTATGCGAGAGAGACGTTCAGACGGAAACAGAGCGGTTGTAAACAGCATTAATGTATAACCAGCACTGAAACCAAGCTGATCTGCTCAGGAGACCATCACACACCAACGACGCTCATGAAACCATCATGCTGTTTAAATATAGACAACACTGATGTTCTGCGTATCTGAAATGAGCTGTGAAAATCATCTGTTCTTGTTTAAATGAGTTGAATTAAGCTGTGAACGGAATAACCTCAGGCTGAGTGGATGAGAGAGAGACAGAAGTCACCTGGAGCAAACGTGATCTGGTGCACTCGCATTACATGATAGTGTTTTCACACAGTCCTCGTGTCTCACACATCAATCTCTGTCTGTAAATGACTGAAGTGTGACATTCTAGACAATACGCACCTCATAACGACAGTGTGGAGAAACACCAGCAGACTCATGAAGAGATGAAACTGAGCACTGTGAGATAGAGCTGCTGACAGACGTCATCTACGGCACAGAAACCAGTCATGTTCCAAAACACTGCAGGCGTGACAACACAACAGATATATTTACCCTGTCTAACCTTACAAACACCAAAAACATACCCTGACCATCATCATACAGTGACGTATTGCATGCTAATGATGCTGCTGCATTGAGTTAGGAGAGACCGGGGCTAGTTGTCACATTATTTATTGCAGTAAGGTTTATTTTCTGTACTGACACAAACCTTAAAGTCGCAACCAACTATCATCAATAACAGAATGTGTATTGTGTTTTCAAATTTGCCTGATTTTAGTTGTATTGTACAGCTCTTTGGGTCAACCGGGAGTTGTGTTGAAAGTGCTTTATAAATAAAGAAAAGAAGAAAACTGAATTAAAAACAGCTTTCAGCTCATTTTAAACAATTCAGAAGATGACTAAAATATCAAGTTGTTTTGGCCAGCAAATATTGTAATACTACCTGGTATAAATTTATAACACATTTGACTTACCCTAATACAAATGTGACAACATGCCCCGACCTGAAATCTGTTTCAGTTCAGATCTGCCTTCACTATCCAGCGGCTCGTGTTAATGTATGTCAGAGTGTTTTATTGTGTTCACTTGTTAAACAGATATTATTAAATCTTGGTTCAGAGGACAGAGCTCACAAAACGGTTCTAATTTAAGATGGTTTTGAACTGCTTTGGGTAACACTTTATCTCGATAGACCATTTTAGACATTCTACACTGTAAAAAAAACTATGAGAATGCTACAGTAAAAACCTGTTAAATGTTTAACGGTAAGTTCCTGTAAAATTTACAGGGAAAAACCATAAACTGACGTTCCCAGAATTCCCTGCATTGCATTTCAAATTTTGTTTGAATTTGATGTTTTTTCTTTGAAATAACTGTTTCTTCTTAGTGTTTTCTTATCAGTTATGTTTATTAGGGTTGTATGTTACATCTAATGTTGTTAAATTAATGTTTATTGCATATTTCAGTTTATTGAGATCATCATGATGGCGATCAGTGTTTGTGTGAATGACGCTGTGCTTCTTCTATATATGTTATTATTTAAAAGCTGCTTTGGTTCATCATGTGTCTCTAATCAACACCTGCTTTTGGTGGTTATCAGTGTATTACAAAGATACAAAACAGATTTCAGTACTTCAATAGGTTGGTATATTAACATTATATCAGTTAATGAAATTACAGTATTTAACTGTAAATTTAAGTTTAAACAGTAAAACCTAAAATGTTGCTTCCGTATTTTTTACGGTAGAATCCGGCAACCACAGCTATCAGTTTTTTAACGTAAATTTTATGGATTTTTTTTTACAGTGTAACTTTGCAACTGCATGTCAACTAACAGTCATTAGAGTATTAGTAGACTGTCTACTTAATATCTTCTAACACTTTATTTTGATGGGTCCACAACATACAACATACTGACTATGAGAAACTTTGCAAGTATATGTCAACTTATTCTACTAACCTTAACCTAACAGTCTACTCTGAGAGTTAGTTGACATGTAGGTGCTAATTAATGAGAATTAATTGACATGTAGTTAAAAAGTTAATTATAGTTAGTAGAATGTCTAAAGTGTACTATGAAAATAAAGTGTAACCCTGCTTTGGCATTTATTTGTGAGGGTTAGGGTTATGCTACACATGACCTTTGAAACATGCAATCAAGTCAAGATTTATTTCAAACTGAGATTAAACTGATATTGATATCAGTCGATGGCATGAAGATGTTATGCAGTTGGAGTGCACTAATGTAATGCATTTACATTGGTGAGCTGGGTGGCGTTATTGACAGCGTTACTGAGATCACGGTCTAGCTATAACACCAGTGTGCCCTTGACTCGATATATATCGGATAAATAGTGCACTCCAGCTCATTAAAGACGTGTCTGCTGGAGAACATGCACCTGTACGAGGAAACATGATGAAAGCCTCCAAAGTTACCTGGATTGTCATCCACACAGCACTACAGCAGGTGTAAACAACACCGTCCCATCTCCACTCAAACACTTTATTAACCTCGTGCCTGGTGTAAACTGCTTTACCTAATGTGATTGCTCACCTCGCACTGTTTATATTGTGTTAGGAGTCAAGATTGCACAAACAAATTAAGTGACGCACCTTCAATAAGTGAGAGCAATCATTTTCCATCAACTCGACTAATCAGATTTCAGTGTCATCTGATATAAGATCTCGTTACGGTACACGGATCCACCAGAACGCTGTGCTTATTACACTCAGAGCGATAGAGAGATAACACGCTGTTGACAAACTGAAATCCATATTTTGATAGAAGAAAGCACTACAAGAGTTTCCCGTCTCACCGGTTATTCTGCTTCATGTCAAGCTTCTGAGGAGCCGTTAGCAGTAGCTGAGAGCTAATTAGGAGTGTGATGTAATGCATACTGTCACAATACTGGGTGTACAGCATACCATTAATAAATGTCAACAGAGACCGACAGACACTGCTTTACTATGAGAGCTCAGTCAAGAAGATCGCATGAAAATCATCTGAAAAATGCATGAATTTTGTCATGTTTAATCAGCTTCCTTATCATTCCAACCCATATGTTGTTATCCATGGAACTCAAAAAGGCTCTTTTCCAAATAATAACAGGTCGTAGTGTCCATGACTGCCAGCACCATTAAAGTACATACCAATAATTCTACTGAAAGTGACACATGCTTAAGCATTTTTTCTTTATATTTATGTCATACAGCGACATAATATGGCTACTTTTTACATATTATAAACATAGTACTTACTATGTTATTTTTACATATTTTAGTTGTCAGAAATGGTCATGAATCATATATTACCATACAAATTGCATAACCTGTGTATAGTCATGTTCCCGTTTAGTGACATCAAAATATTATTCTCCTATTGTGTTCCACTGATAAAACTTGGAATGACATAAAGAATAAATCATAACAGAGTTTTCACTTTTGAGGGAACTTTCCCTTTAAATTGCATCCTCATATGTTACTCATGGCAGAGATAGAAAATGAGCGTTCGATCTGATGTTACATGTTTTTGACCTTGTGTAGGACTGTTGTTTTCATGATGTTAAAAGCATGTATGTTATTGTTTCTGTGAGTGCCTGTGCAGGGATGTGGAGCACGAGACAACCTGAGCCCAGACGTCGCTCTCGCTGTCAGTTTGAATCCCAGAACAAATCAGACGTATTTACACGTAAGCCTCGCTTGTTATCTTCACAAGCAAACACGGCTGTGAATCACTGTCTGTTCTCTTCAGGCTGACAAACACCCGTATCGAGCGCTCGGCGTCCGGAGTACATCGCCAGGAGCCGGTGTGCTGCTGCTGCAAGGCATGCTGGGATGTGTTGACCTTTTCCTTGGATCATTATTAATACATGCAGGGCATTAGGAAAGGTTAATGAGTGAGAGGAAGGCCATTCTCTCCGAATACAAACAAGGGCCACAGAGCCTAAGCGCTGACTCCGCTGTGTGTGGAAACTCACACGTCACACCAGACGGATGGAACGCTTTCGTATTCATTCACAAAACTCAGCAATAACATGAGTGTTTTTGACGACCACTCACATAAATCAATAAAAAACTGTTGAAGAAAGCAGTTTTATCATTTTTAGATTTTAACCCTTAATTAACCTAAGTCTATCTGACCACAATGGAAAAGTCTATCTGACCCCAATGGAATTTTCCTTTAATTTTAAAGGTGTTCCCTTCATCTCAGGGGCATGAGACTCTGTGACTTTTCCTAAATAATCTATCTAAACATGCACAACAAATCTGGACTTGATTTGGTTGTTCTAAAGGTATGTAAAAAAAAAATACCGTTTAAGGTTGTCACGGTGCACACACGAGGAGGAAACAGGAACACGCAGACGAGGACTTAAACTCAAATAATAGTCTTTTAATGTAGACAAGGCAGGACATGGCAGGACAAGGCAAGGTTTACAGACAAGATACACCGGGGAAGTAACGAGTAGACCAGACGAAAGCAAACTCAAAAGACAGGACTAATATACACAGGGTAATTAACACATAATGACACTAAACGAGGACAGGAAACAAACCAAATATGGACACAAGAGGTGGGAACACATGACACACACGACAGAGGACTGACATTACTCCCCCCTCCCGAAAGGCTCGTCCTGAGGGGGGGGGCACTCTGGAGGCCCCTCAGGACAAATACGGACAAGAACACAGGACAGGGACCTCCAGAGTGGAACAGAGCGGAGCTGGGAGCTCTGGAGGCCATGGCGGAGCTGGGAGCTCTGGAGGCCATGGCGGAGCTGGGAGCTCTGGAGGCCATGGCAGGGACCTGGCCATGGGGCAGGGAGCTCTGGAGGCCATGGCGGTGCAGGGAGCTCTGGAGGCCATGGCGGTGCAGGGAGCTCTGGAGGCCATGGCGGAGCTGGGAGCTCTGGAGGCCATGGCGGAGCTGGGAGCTCTGGAGGCCATGGCGGTGCTGGGAGCTCTGGAGGCCATGGCGGAGCTGGGAGCTCTGGAGGCCATGGCGGAGCTGGGAGCTCTGGAGGCCATGGCGGTGCAGGGAGCTCAGGAGGCCATGGCGGTGTAGGGAGCTCGGAGGCCATGGCAGATGGTCTTCGGGGCCCTTGGCCTCGGTCCCCTCGGCCCGGCCCCTACAGCCGGAACTCTTACTACCCCCCCCCCAAAAAAACAATTTCCCTGGGGAATTGAGGGGGTATCAGGAGCCCTCCGGGGCTAAACAGACAAGACAGTACAAAACAAGACAGGAACGCCCTCCAGGGCCAGACAGACAGGACAGGACAGCCCACAGGAACCTCTTCCACCTCCACGACAAGGGGGCAGGCGGCTAGAATGGCCTCCATGGCCACAACAAGAGGAGCCGCCTGCCCCAGACGAGTCTCCGTGGACAAGACATGACATGACAAGACAAGGCAAGTAAAAATGTTCCTGTGGGCACAACAAAACAGACACACGGCACTCCTGGCCGTGACATGTGGACTCTCCATGGGGCTAGGGTAAGCGGCGGCCAGCGGGCATGAGTCAGCGCCGATCCGGTGGGCTTGAGTCAGCGGCAATCCGGCGGGCATGAGTCAGCGGCGATCCGGCGGGCTTGAGTCAGCGGTGATCCGGCGGGCATTGAGTCAGAGGCGGGCCGGCGGGCATTGAGTCAGCGGCAATCCGGTGGCGTGATCTCCCGCGAACGGCGCGCCTGGGGGAGCGGCAACCCGGGAACTAGGCAACCCGCCGGCGGGCTTGGGAGAGCCACCGCCGGCGCGGATATCTCCCGCAATCGGCGGGCATGAGTGCTCGCGGCTAGAGGACTCGTGGCTAGAGGACTCGCGGCACTCGCGGCGATCCCGCCGAACTCCCACGCCCTCTTGCAGTGGGCTAAGGCAGGATGATGAGCGGCGACTTCCTTGCCGTGGGACAGACAAACAGAAACAAAACAAAAACTTTCAAAGCGAAAAAACAAAACAAGGTGAAGGGGCGCCGCTTACTGTTTAGGTCTGGTCTTCTGTCATGGTGCACACACGAGAAGGAAACAGGAACACGCAGACGAGGACTTAAACTCAAATAATAGTCTTTTAATGTAGACAAGGCAGGACATGGCAGGACAAGGCAAGGTTTACAGACAAGATACACCGGGGAAGTAACGAGTAGACCAGACGAAAGCAAACTCAAAAGACAGGACTAATATACACAGGGTAATTAGCACATAATGACACTAAACTAGGACAGGAAACAAACCAAATATGGACACAAGAGGTGGGAACACATGACACACACACGACAGAGGACTGACAAAGGTCATTGGGGTCAGATTGACTCCACATTGAAAAAGAATGGGAAAAGTGAAAAAAAAAATAATTTGTCAAAAAAAAGTAGTAAACCCAGTATAAATCTAAAATGTTTTACATTTTTATATAAGCCTGGATATATGTGGTCATTGCACTTTCTTTAACTGTAATTCCTAAAGTTTTTCCTCTAACCTGCAGATGGCACTATTCTATCCCTAACACATGGGCCAATATCTAGAAACCTTTTATATTTAATTTAGGTCATCATTTAAGTGATTTTTTCATAAAAAAAAAAATCATGGCGTAGTTGAGTAATTGTGCAGTAAATAGGTAAAAAAAATCCAAATATCCACAAAAACACAGCATAAATGCATAGTTGAGAAGTAAATGAAAAAAAATATATATAGTTTATCATATAAAAAATGTATATTTCCTTATGCAATCGCTCTGTAAAAGTTTGGGGTCTATATGACCCCGAATAACGTAAGTGTAAAGTCTACTTGAGGAGAGATTAAGGGTTAAAGGGCTCATTCTCTGTGGAAATAACCCAAAACTGTTGAAGGGATACTTCACTCAAAAACCAACGCTTCTGTCATCTTTTACAGCTGCTAATATGTTTTAAAAGCCATCATTATGCATGTGCCATGGACGTGCTCTTTTGTTTGGAATATATAGAAGAGATTAAAGAGCTGAGAGCTAAAGCCAGGGACAGTTTCTCAGTTGTCTGTTCCTCACAGAGAGTTATCGAATGGCTTGAGACTGGAACATGCGCTCTAGAAAGCTTCATCTTAGTCCAGTGTCTGTGCTATATTTCTCCAGAAGTTATGACCAATTAATAATATCTTTGCACTCTTTTAAAATAAAGTTGCAGCAATCTCATAAAACTCTCACACAAGCGGCTGTCTGTTGTTGTTGCAGGTTCGCTATTTTGTTGCAGTTGTCTTTTTTGTTTCGTTTTCTACTGTGAAACAGCGGGTACTGTGCTGCCACCTTGTGGAACAACTGATTTCTGCAAAACAAATTCAATGCACATGTGCGACCTGCTCGTACAAAGTATGCATGGGTACAAAAATTGGGTGGTGTGCGTAGGGTACAACGGGGCTAAAGGCCCAGCTTAAGTTAAAATGTGCTATTCACTGCGCCTACAATGTATAACTGCAAAAAAAAAATACGTTGTATTGAACATTAATGGAGCAACAGATTTTGTGTGAAAATAAATCATTCAAGTTGGTCTTTTTTTGTTTAAAAATCTTATAAATGTAAGGTGGCACACAAATACTTCAGCTAAAATAATGTTTTTTAAATAATGTCTAAGTTAATACTTGTTCAAAACAATCACTTTAGCAAAGTTTGTACTATTTTCTGCTTATTTTGAAAATTAAAAGAATTAATTTTTGTTCAATAAATATACTGTCATTAAAATGTTAATATAAAAAATATATTTTATAATACAGAAACAAAATCATTTTAATAAGTAAAGATTCTGAATGTATTGAAAGGAGATCCAATAATAATTGAATATATATTTACAGTAGTAACGACAAATTATATTTTATTATATGATATGATTAACATCATGTTTTTAAATATGATGGATTTATTCTAAACATGGTGATTATCTCTAATATGGACACCCAGCATAATATATGATATTAACCATCTGAATCTATGTCATGTCAACAAATGGAAAAGTCAGGCATCTATTAATTATCATGTTAATAACTGCACCTTTAGCTCCAACAGCAGGGGCGCTTTTTACCCCAAATACCATACTTTTACATATTCTTTCGTTATTTAAAAACTGTTGCTTTAATTATCTTAAACAAAACTGAAAATCATAAAGAAGACCTTTGTCTCAAAATATATGCATTAATTTTAGCGATTCTCATTTGCTACTTAAATCTACAGTATTTAGAAAACATAAAATATTAGATCAAGTAAGCACAGAATCAGCTTTGCGCTGCTGCGCGCGATCGAGTCAAGGATCAGACAAATATACACCTGCATCTTAAAAAGCAGATGTTTTGGAAAGTGCTACGCCATGTTTTTGTGCCGTCTAGTGATTGAGATGAAAATAATATCAAAGGCGCCTTTAGCCCGGGTGTACCCTACTATTCTGATGAGGACATTCGTGTCACTCACACTATATGCATACGCTAGCGTACACGTAAAAGTGAAGTACACTTTGGGCTTTAGGGCACATTCACACTTGGCAGGTATTGTTCGAACGTTCGTCCAGAGATCGTTTGGAAGCAGATAAAGTGAAAACGCGAGTCTCAGTCTGTTTCAGATCAGGGCGCCTCAAGTCTACATCCAAACAAACTCTAGAGTGGTTCAACTGATTTATGAACGCAACGCAGACCAAAGACATCCAAACGAACCAGAAACATTACATTTAGTTATTTAGCAGACGCTTTTATCCAAAGTGACTTACAAATGAGGACAATAGAAGCAATCAAAACCAACAAAAGAGCATTATGCAAGTGCTATAACAAGTCTCAGTTAGCCTAACACAGTACACATAGCAAGTGTTTTATATATATATATATATATATATATATATATATATATATATATATATATATATATAAAGAAAACAAGCAGATAGAATAAAAAAAAGAAAGCTAGTGTTAGCAGGTCAGATAGATACAAAGAAGACTAATAAATAAAAAGAAGACAGATAGATAAAATATAATTAGAATAGAGTGTGCTAGAGTTAGAGGGTTAAATAAAGATGAAGAGACGTGTTTTTAGCTGATTTTTGAAGATGGTTAAGGACTCAGCTGCTGGGGTTGAGTTGGTCAGGAGGGAACAGTTAATGTAAAAGTCTGTGAAAGTGATTTTGTGCCTCTTTGGGATGAACAATAATGCGTCGTTCAGATGTGACCCAAAATAGGACAGAAAGCTCAGGCAGGCCTGGTTCTTCTCGTCATAGGAGCGATGTTGCCTGTACAGTTTGCAGAAGAGGGATTCCTCTCGCTGTTTTGACTCCTTTACACATTTAATGCTCTTAGTGAGGTAAAAAAAACGGGTCAAAATGGCACCGTATGTACACACATACAACGAGTGCATTTACCCAGCACACTGCATTGTTTTGGATGTTAAGTAAGTTTTACCACAAAAAATACGCTATAAAAGCCGTGCAATCTGCTGTGATCATAACCTTGTGACTTTTATTTTGTATTTTAAGATTTATTGTCAAAAAGGGCAGTGTGAATGCTAAGCAAACCAGGACTACATGTATCAATTATTTTTTTTGGTCCAAAAGAACCAAGAGAACCAAACTACAAATGTAAACACACCCTTAGGATATAGTGCATCAGTTGAATGAATATATGGTATGCAGCAGCATAACATTTCTTCAAAATGGCAAAGAAATACACTAATACTGGTTCGAGGGGTTCAGGGATTGAGGACACGATGGCTGAAATCTGTTCCTTAAAGGAGGTCATTCTCCTTTATTTGCTTCCTATTACCATGATTTTACCTTAGGAGTTCAGTTTGTCCGAAACGGAGCGATTCTTCTCTCACCCCACGTGCTAAACACATACACACCTGCCTTGATGCCATATCTGAGAGGAGATCAACTTTAAAGACCCTCGGCGCCGCTTTCAACTCTTTTCCCAGGCCAGCGAGAGTCTTTGTTGATAAGCCACAGATCTATGCGGGGATTGTGAAGGCTCTGCTGCTGTTTCATTGGAGCAGATTGATGGGTTATTTAAGAGCGTTCACCTGTCTGTGCTCCCCATCCTCTACAGATTAAGACGGATGGCATGCAAATGTGCCCACTTTTAACACACTGATCCGAAAGTCGCATGTCTCCGCAGGCCAAGAAAGCGCGCATTTGGCAAGCGTTTGCAGACGTGCTATCATCAGACACATACAGCATCTCTCATTCGCATGCCAGGCATGGTGCAAAGCGCGTCAGCATTCCTGACGCCCAGACAAACGCTCAGCGAGGGTGAGACGGGCGCGTGTGCATGTGTGAGAGGAGCGTGAGCATGGGACTCGATCCAGACGCGCCGCGACTCCACGGGACGTCGTAACACCGGCAGCTGACGTGTTGCGCTTGTTTGTGAAGCACGAGAGATTTAGGTGCGAAACAGATGTCTGAAATACAAAAAGCGTTAACCTGTGACTGCTGACAGGTCTGCCTCGCTGAGTTTATCACCAATGTGTTTGTGTTGCATAACTGGGAGAAAAATCACACGCTGACCACTCGTCCCGACTTAAATGATCGCTTGACCTCACCAGCCTTAAGCCCTATTCGGACAGGACTAGTTTTCTAAACTAGGTTTGAATTTAAATTCGGTTGCACTTTATTTTACAGTACATGTACTTACAGTGTAAGTACCGGTAATATAAGGTAACTTCATGGGGTAGGGTTAGGTTTAGGGTATGTACCTAGTTTTGACCTAGTTACTGTAATTACTAAAATAAGAACATAGTATTTACATGAGTAACAGGACTGTAAAAGTAAGTGCTACCTTCGATTATTATCACCCGATCAAGAGGTGGAAATAGACAGAAACAGCTTCTACAACGAGAGACTTTTTGGATTCACATGCTTCGGGTGACTAAGTCCCCAGGAGTTAATGAAGAAATTGATTTTTTACCATTTTTGTAATTTGCACTATTGATGATGTATCATTTTATTCCTACACTGTTGTATGTGTGTGTGTGTTGTTGTTTTATATAATTTTCTCTCTTTTGAATTTGTATAGTTTTTTTCTCTCCTTTGTATTTATTTTTTTATTTTCTCTCTTTTGAATTGTTATAATTTTTATAATTTTTTTTTTGTTTTTGTACTTAGAAGCTAGTCTTAGCCGCACCCACATATTAACCAGCTGTTTTTGATGATTCATTAATTAACACCAGTTTAAGAATACCTGTTTGAGCAATTGATGTGTGTCCTGAAGAAGGCTGTTTTTGCCGAAACGCGTAGATCTACTTTTAACCATTTTGTAATGATTTAGCCCAGGCTTTTTATCTCACCACGTGAGTGCCTTGGAAGTATTTTGTCTACATAACATCATCACCCGATGTCTGCGATTCTCATGTATCAATTCGGACGGGACTAACATATCTGTGTTTATTACAGAAGGGTTTGTTTTGTACATCTGGGCACTGCAGAGATCGCATGCGCTGTATGTGTGCATTGCATATAGTCATTCGGATTGATTACCATAGTATAACCAGTTTTACTATAAATACCATAGTTAAGCTATGGCTAGTATAACAAAACCATGGTTAATTTGTGGTTACTTTATGACATGTATAAATGTCATAAATTTTCATGTTTAATTTTCATAATATGTTATTAAAACATTATGCAATTGAGTGCAGAAACGAAGGTGAGTAATCTAACCTGACTCTGATATTACAGTAGCCTTAACAGTTTACATGATCTGGCTCTTGATTTTATTATTATTATTATTACTATTTATCTATTTATGGCACGTGGTTTTATTAAATGCACGTGGTAAGAGCGTCTACGGTAGTTCACGTTGGTCAAAACACACAAGGAAACACAGCAATCACAGACATTCGCATTTGGACGGGATTAGTTTTCAGAGGATCACTGAGTTTGGTGAAAACAGGTAATTTGCTCTGGAATTATTATAGAGGTTGTGTGAGAAAAACACAAAATTGCAAAGTACGTCTGTGAAACACAAATTTCTCTAACGACCCCCTGTAAAACTAGTCCCGTCTGAATAGGGCCTTAGTCTCAACGGCCTGAGAAGAGTTCATATTGACAGGAATCATTACACTCTCATTATGACATTTCCAGGCTTCTCAGAAGCATAGTTTGGTGTTTCTGTATGAAACTACAACAAATGTATTTTTGTGTTCTCATTTGCATTGCTATGATTTGACAAAAGAGGAAAACAATATTGAGAGATTGACAGTGGTCAGGTCAAAAGAGAGAAATACGCCAAATTTGCCATCACTAGAAAACAGCAGCGTTACTGTAATGCAATGCCAAGGTCAGAAAACCAAGTACAGTGTCATAAATGTACACTGAAATTTTTAAAAATAAACTAGATATCTGATGTAAATAACTGTGGAAATGCATCATCACAGGCTCTTAAAATGTTAATTGCATCCTCTCTCTGTGTGTTTTCAGTTAAGAAACAAGTCTATTATATTGGGACATGTCAAATGTAACAGAAAAATTTGCTACATCATTAATATTTTACAAGCCACAAAAACGTTGTTACCATTTAATGTGCTGTATTGTATCGTACTGTATAATTCCTAACGGATTTGCTGACATGTTGTAAAAGCCTTTTCACGAGGACAGTAAATAAATAATCTCCGTCCTCTCATATCAAGATTTTCTGGTCCAGAAATACCTTATGTAAAGACATTCTGCTTCTGCCTTCATTCATCTAAAAACCATCCAGTATTAATGATGAATAGATTTTCTTTGTGTGCTTTCAAAGACCAAACCATTATAAAACATCTAAGCATGTCAAATAGTTTTAGCCGGCTTAAAATCACTAATATAACTCTCATCATCTTTATTCCTTGCTTTTCTTTCTCCTTATCTTGGCTCTGTAATGCTCTCTGAATTGTGTGCTATATAAATAGCCCTGCTTGTCTGTAAATTGTATTGCAGCTCTCACAGTGAATGTCTCTTTTCTTTCACAGAGGCAGATGCTTTATATGTCTAATGGAGGAAAAGCACGCCGCTCTCCTGCTGTACCTCAGTGACCTTTCTGTGAATGAGGTAACCGTGCAACACTGTTCGTGCATGACCGCCGCTGGCCACCGGGGGCAGAGTCGCCCACTTATTCACCCGCTCGGCCGGGTCATTACCCCGCGGAGGGCCAGCGGGTGCCATCTCAGTGTAACGAGCCGCCTGCCCTCGCCAAGGCTGTACAAATGTCAGGAGGCAATCGCTGCCCTCCCGAAGCGCTTCAAGGCCTCTTCTTTAACCTGCTAATGCCAGTATCCTCCGTGCGCCGCATCCAGCCTCTCTCATCCGCAGGCTCACCTGAAACAATGGCGTGAGCTCGTGGCGCTTCTCGGCTCTCCACACAATGCACCTGTCACTCAGTGCCACTGCTTCACCATGTATAATTTATCGCATTTAATTATTGCGCCACTGCTGACAGCGGCTGCGCTCCTCCCAGTGCTGGAGAGCAGCTCATTGGTTTTGTTGTCTGTTGCATCATTGACTGTTTTTACAGAGAGACAGACAAGGCGGTGGATTAGCCCTCCGGGTGTGATGCACACACATTAGCCTATCCCCGCGCTGGGGGAAACAGGAGCAACACGGGGCTCAGATTATTCTAGAAAGCAATGGGATCCTGTCTTACAGGCACAGATCTATAACACTTTACAGCTTTTGCAGGGACATATGAGACTGAGATTCAAATTCTGATGCTTTAGCCTTGGTTTATTTTCACTTAAAGGTCCCCTGAAGTGCTTTGAAACATGCAGCGTTATTCTATGTGGTGAAGTAATTTCAACTGAAACAGGAAGACAGGGCGGGACACATCGAGCAGCCCCGCCCCCTTTTTAAAATAGCCAATAGCGTTTTGTTTATATCTGCTCGAGCCGTACTTGAGCTCGGTAAAGCCGCATTTGACAGCCATCTAATAGATTACCCCCTAGATTCAATATGAAACTCTTAGTAAAACAAAATAGTGATCATAATCATGCTGAGGCTGTGTAGTTTTAAAAGTGTTTAATCGCGTTTAATTGCGTGCGATCGTGTCTCTGGGCCGGAGCCAAAGTCCGGATTAGACTGTGAGAGCTGCCGCGGTTCACGTGACACAACGCCAAACCAGACCTCATTTGCCCCAATCGAAATTATATTTACACTGTCTGAATCGCTCCCTGTCCCCTATATAGTGCACTACGTGCCATTCACTGTACAGGAAATACTACACTGTGAACAAGTGACCGATCTCAGCCGCGGCTTCAGCGTCTATTTATATTGTAGGGGGCGGGCGCTTCACGTTCTGGAGAGCATTTGATTGGACAGAAAGTTTGCAGGACCAACACAGAGGGAACGCATTTTCAGAGCGAGATATAATTACATTTTTCGTTATTTTTTATTTGTATTTTTGTACATCTACTTTAATATTCGTGTTATTCATTGGTGTCTTTGACGTTTCTGTATTAGGCCTACTATATTCTTCTACCTACATTTCATTGCAAGATTCGTAGAAAAGGAGATATGGGACATTAATCGATTTAAACAAAGGATCGTTCAGGAATCCCCGGGGAAGAGGGAAGTGACGCGCTGGTCCTCCCACTCTGAAGCTATGCTACAGGCGTCTCTTGATGACGTCGACTGGGACATGTTCCGGGCGAGTTCAGCTGACGTCAGCGAGTTCACGGATGTAGCACTAAGCTTTGTTTACATGCTAACCGACCAAGCCACTGAAACGGTAACAATAAGGACATTCTCTAATCAGAAACCGTGGGTGGACAGAACAATCCGCGCTGCGGTTAACCAACGCACTGCCGCATACAACGCCAGTCTTCTGTCAGGAAACATGAGCGATTACAAAGCATCGTGCTATGCTCTCCGACGGGCAGTTAGAGCTGCTAAACTCCGATACAGAGAGAGAATTGAGTCACATTTTCAACCCAATGACTCTCGACGCATGTGGCAGGGACTGAAGATCATCTGTTCCTCTGGAAATAACCCCTCAGCCGAGGTGAGTGCAGACCCATCGCTGGCCGAAGAGCTAAACACCTTCTACGGCCGCTTTGAATGCAACGGCGGCACGACTCTGCCGATCAGCGCGTCAGGAAGCAGCAGACAGAGCAGCGATGTTGAGCATGTTATCACCGTGTCGGAGGACGAGGTTCGGAGAGAATTAAGGAGAGTAAACTTCAGGAAAGCCGCCGGACCTGATGGGATTACTGGCCGCGTTCTAAGATCATGCGCCGATCAGCTTGCTGGTTTGTTTACTTCCATCTTTAATGAGTCCCTTGCTACCTCTGTGATTCCCACCTCATTTAAGAAATCTGTCATCATCCCTGTGCCTAAGAACAGTAAACCCTCTTGCCTGAATGACTATCGTCCAGTTGCCCTCACATCAACAGTCATGAAGGTTTTTGAGAGACTTTTAAAGAAACACATATGCTCCTCCATCCCTGCTACCTTGGACCCTCTTCAGTTTGCCTATCGCCCAAATAGGTCTACTGATGATGCCATCTCTCAGGTACTGCACTCCTCCCTCACTCATATTGACAGCAAAAATGTCAACTATGTCAGACTTCTATTCATTGACTATAGCTCAGCTTTCAATACTATAGTCCCCACCAAGCTAGCTGTCAAACTCTCAGACCTCGGCCTAAACACTTCACTCTGTGACTGGATCCAAGACTTCCTCACCGGCAGACCACAAGTGGTGAAAATGGGCCAGTTCACCTCCAACTCCATCACCCTGAATGTAGGAGCCCCACAGGGCTGTGTCCTGAGTCCCCTGCTCTACTCTCTCTACACACACGACCGTGTGTCCTCTCACAGCTCCACTTCTATTGTTAAATTTGCTGACGATACTGTGGTTCTGGGCCTCATTTCCAACAATGATGAGACCGCATACTTGGGTGAGGTAGAGAGACTAACATCATGGTGCCAGGACAACTGTCTCTCTCTGAACGTGAGCAAAACTAAAGAGCTGATTGTAGACTTCAGGAAGAGACAGCAGCGGCCCTACACTCCTCTCATGATCAGCGGGACCCCTGTGGAGAGGGTGAGCAGCTTCAAGTACCTCGGTGTAAACATCTCCGAGGACCTGACTTGGACTGCACACATCCAAACACAGGTCAAGAAAGCCAGGCAAAGACTGTACCATCTGCGACAGCTGAGGAAATTCAGGGTCTCACCAGCAATCCTGAAAACTTTCTATTCAGGGACCATAGAAAGTGTATTGACTCAGTGCATCTCAGTGTGGTATGGAAACAGCTCCAGCCAAGACTGCAAGGCCTTGCAGAGAGTTGTGCGCTTAGCTGAGCGTATCTCTGGGTCTGCCCTCCCCTCTCTGCAGGACATCTACCTCAAACGCTGCAAAAGCAGAGCTGCAAAAATAATCAAGGACTCAAATCACCCCGGTAACCGTCTTTTCATCTCACTGCCATCTGGCAAGCGCCTCAGAAGCGTGATGGCAAAAACTGAGAGACTGAGGAGGAGCTTCTACCCTCAGGTCATCAGGCTCCTAAACTCAGTCTCCTAACATCTACAGGACTCATTTAATTAACTGTAACACCCATCCTTCTCCATCTTCCGCATTGCTGCTATGTGTACATACCCGGTACAACCTGTTTGCACATTCCTCTTGCACATCCCTGGTTATATTAATATTTATTAAATCCACAGTAGACTGTATTGCACATTTTAGTTCATTGCACATTTCACTCATTTTATTTTATTGTTTTTTTACTTATTATTATTTTTTTTATCTTATTCCTACCTATATTTAAATATATGCTCCTGTGTTATGTATCATCTTTTATTTTTATTTTCTTGCACTGTCCATTGAGCAGACCTGTCCTGACCTACATTTCACTACTGATTATACCCTGTATGATTGTGTATGTGACAAATAAACAAGAACCTTGAACCTTGAACCTTGGAACCTTGATTTAGAGGGGTATTAAGACCCCGTTTCTAATAAGTAGAAGAAATTAATGGTCAGTTCTTATAGAGGACATCACATACTATATGCACACCGCATATGAAACCATTTTACTGCAGCGTTTTCGAGATATGGGACATTATTCGGTGTAGAGGGGTATAAAGACCCCATTTCTAATAAGTGCAAGAAATGAATGGTCAGTTCTTATATGAACTGACCACACGCCCCTTCGCAGGTCACCTTTCGACGTAACCTACGCTCGCTCTCTCCCTCTCGCCTATCCTCAATGGTTTCATCCGCACTACCTTCACCCTCTCAGTTTTCAGCACTCGACACAAACAGTGCTACTGACGCTCTTTGCTTCACTCTAACATCTTGCTTAGACAACTTTTGCCCCCTTTCATCCAGATCAGCACGCGCTACCCCCTCTGCCCCCTGGTTGTCCGATGTTCTCCGTGAACATCGTGTTAAACTAAGGGCTGCAGAGAGGAAATGGCACAAATCCAAAAACTCTACCGACCTTAGTGTGTATCAGTCACACCTCTCTTCCTTCTCTGCAAATGTCTCCACTGCTAAAATGACATACTACCACAACAAAATTAACAACTGTTCCGACTCTCGCGCACTCTTCAAAACGTTCTCTTCTCTTCTCTGTCCACCTCCCCCTCCTCCTTCATCAACTCTTACAGCTGATGACTTTGCAACTTTCTTCACAAATAAAACAAAAACCATCAGTGACCAATTCCTCACACCGCAAACTAATAATAACTTCATAACAACAAATACACAATCTCTCACCTCCTTTTCTCCTCTCTCGGAGACGGAGGTTTCCAAACTCATCCTTTCCAATCATCCCACTACTTGTCCGCTAGATCCTATCCCCACTCACCTCCTTCAAGCCATTTCTTCTTCGGTCGTACCTGCTCTTACTCACATTATCAACACCTCGCTTAACACTGGTACATTTCCCACAGCATTTAAGCAGGCTCGGGTAAGCCCACTGCTTAAAAAACCTGCTCTAAATCCAGCACTTTTAGAAAACTACAGACCGGTATCCCTTCTTCCATTCATTGTAAAGTCACTTGAGCGAGTTGTGTTCAACCAACTCTCTCTGTTTCTTGCACAGAACAACATTCTGGACAACAACCAATCTGGCTTCAGAAGTGGACACTCAACTGAGACTGCCCTACTCTCGGTTACAGAGGCCCTGAGACTGGCAAGAGCAGCTTCCAAATCCTCTGTACTCATCTTGCTGGATCTGTCTGCTGCCTTTGACACAGTTAACCACCAGATCCTCATGTCCATCCTCAGAAAGATGGGCATCTCAGGAACCGCCCTCCTGTGGTTCGAGTCTTACCTCTCAGATAGGTCCTTCAGGGTGTCTTGGAGGGGTGAGGTTTCAAAGTCACAACTTCTTGCTACTGGAGTTCCTCAAGGCTCAGTGCTCGGACCACTTCTCTTCTCCATCTACATGTCGTCATTAGGATTGGTTATTCAGAAGCATGGCTTTTCCTACCACTGCTATGCTGATGACACTCAACTCTACTTCTCATTCCAACCAGATGATCCGACGGTAACTGATCGCATTGCAGCCTGTCTGAGTGACATTTCTAGCTGGATGATGGACCATCACCTTCAGCTCAATCTTGCTAAGACAGAACTGCTCGTGTTCTCTGCCAACCCATCACTTCACCACAACTTCTCTATACAGCTGGGTTCATCAACCATAACTCCTTCCAGGACTGCCAGGAACCTTGGAGTTGTGATCGATGATCAGTTAAGCTTCACAGACCATATTGCTACAACGGCCCGGTCCTGCAGATTTGCCTTATACAACATTAGGAAGATTAGGCCCTTCCTGCAAGAGCAAGCTGCACAACTCCTTGTCCAAGCTCTTGTTCTCTCCAGACTGGACTATTGTAATGCTCTCTTGGCGGGCCTTCCCGCATGTACTATCAAGCCTCTGCAACTGATCCAGAATGCAGCAGCCAGAGTGGTCTTTAATGAGCCAAAAAAAGCTCACGTTACCCCTCTCTTCATCAGGTTACACTGGCTACCAATAGCCGCTCGCATCAAATTCAAGGTACTGATGTTTGCCTACAAGACCACAACTGCCACTGCACCAATATACCTAAACTCGCTGGTTCAAACTTATGTGCCCTCCAGAAGCTTGCGTTCTGAAAGTGAACGACGTCTTGTGGTGCCATCCCAAAGAGGTACCAAATCACTCTCACGGACCTTTTCCTGGACTGTGCCCAGCTGGTGGAATGACCTCCCGATCTCAATTCGAACAGCTGAGTCTTTAGCCATTTTCAAAAAACATCTAAAGACACATCTTTTTCGCCAGCACCTGACTAACTAATACTAACTTACCTATTCTATTTAAAAAAAAAAAAAAAAAATCCTAGCTACGTGTACTGTGCTAGACTAACTGAGACTTGTCATGACACTTGTATACTGTTGCTCTCTCGATGGTCTGATTGCTTCTATTGTTCTCCTCATTTGTACGTCGCTTTGGATAAAAGCGTCTGCTAAATGATTAAATGTAAATGTAAATGTAAATGTTATATGGGACTGGCGGAAGTGACGAACTGCAAGCTTTGAATGCTTATATCTTCTAAATGCGAATTTTGTCACTGTTTTGGAGCACACTGGCATACAGATAACCTTAAGACTAACATATTCATACTAACACCCAAAAACTTCAATTTTGATTTCATGGGACCTTTAAATGTGTATCTCTCAAATGTTTTCAAAATAATGTTTTAACTGATTTTAACCACACTGAACAGGTTTCTCATCTGAGCTTCACCTGATGGAGAGTCTGAGACCGAGAATATGTTCAACACTCACATGAGCTGCATATGAAGATATAATCACGATTTAAAGCTTTACCAAGTTATCAAGACCTGTCATTAAAAGATGGCGTTTAAATACATGTCATTTTTAAAGTGATGACATAATAGGCCAAGCAGTAATAGAAAAACATTTATTGTATTGTATTTATTGTACTGTAGACATGTTGTAAAAGCCTTTTAATGATGACAGAAATTTTTTTATTTCCAACCTCACATCAACCAGTCTGAGATTTTCTGGTCCAGAAATACCTCATGCAAAGAAATATCCTTTGCAAACATTCTGCTTCCGTCTTCATTTTTTCTGAATACATCTGACCATCAATTCACATTTACATTCATGCATTAAAGGATTAGTTCACTTCCAGAATAAAATTGCTCACCACCATGTCATGTCTTTCTTTCTTCAGTCACAAAGAAATTAAAAAAAAATTGAGGAAAACATTGCAGGATTTTTCTCCATATAGTAGACTTCTATTCCCAACGGGTTTAAGGTCCAAATTGCAGTTTCAATGCAGCTTCAAAAGGCTCTACACGATCCCAGCCAAGGAATAAGGGTCTTATCTAGTGAAATGATCTATCATTTTCTAAAAAAAAATAACAATTATAGACTTTTTTAACCACAGATTCAAGGATTCAAAGCGTTTATTGTCATGTGCACAGTGAGGAAAAGCAAGTTTCCCTGTACAATGAAATTCTTTCTTTGCTGTCCACATTGAATGCCAATAATGCCAAAAATAAAAACAGACACACACATAAATAAAATAGAAATAATAAAAGTACAGCTATGTTGCAGGAGAAGAAATAGACTGTGAATATAGTAATATAGACTATGTACATCTGTATGTGTGCGTGGCAATACTGACTTGTGCAAACAACAATATAGTGACGTGCAATATTAACATTAACGTGTCCACATGTAGCAGTAATATGTATTATATCTCTGTGTGCGAGTGTGCAATATTGACTTATGTACAGAACAGTAGTGCAGTGTCATGTAACAAATTGAGTGCAACTACATAATAATAATAGCAGCTTTAACATTAATAATGCGCAAATCAAGATGAAGCTACTTGATAAGAGATAGCAGCAGTAACATTAACAAATGTGCAAAATTGAGCTGCAGAGAGGGCTGCAGCCATATTGCAGACAAGCATGCACAGATGCTTGTCTCACACTAGCTCGACTTCACCCATTACGTAATCACATTGTGAAGGTCACACGTGACGTAGGCAGAAGTACCGACCCAGTGTTTACAACGCAAATGTGCAAAGAAACCCTTTACAAAAAAGGTAAAACAACAATGTCGAACGATTTAGAATTTAGAGGAAAAAATCAGATGCAGTTTTTGCCCTACCCTACCTTTTTGGTCTGAAGTACATAGACGAAGAACTGACCGCACGTGACCTTTCCAACGTGATCACGTAATGCATGAAGATAGTGTGAGACAAGCATTCGTGGTTAAAAAGTATACATTTTTACTTTTTAAGAAAATGGCCGATCGTTTCGCTAGATAAGACCCTTATTCCTCGGCTGTGATCACGCAGAGCCCATTGGCCATTGTTTTGTTTTTTTCTGGTCTTTTAAGAGTTTAAAAAATGTTCAACTTTGAGTAAAATGCAATGCTTATCACTGTCAGTTTTTACCCAGCCGTCCAATCACAATGGAGGAGGGGCGGGACAAACATCGCCAACTGCAATTGTACAATAACTGAACAACAATGGCGAAGAAGTAAATACTGCTGGACCAATGTCTGTAATCAGAGGCGGACAAAGTACACAACTCCATTACTCAATACTGCTGCTCCATTACAAGTGAAAGTTGCAAAGACAGATTTTTACTTAAGTAAAAGCACAGAAGTACTTGCATTTAAAAGTACTCAAGTGCCAAAAGTAAATTTCCTTTTGTATGTCAATGCACTGTTTTATTTTTTTTGTATGCAATACCTCTGAAGCAACTTACAACGCATTACACCTACTGAATACACTGACTAGCTTGTAGTATCTTTGGAATAAAGAGCTTTTAGAATATTAAAAACTTATAGAAATAAAACATGTGAGTGCACACATCTACGTGTAGCCATTCATCCACATTTGAACCGAGTGGACAGTGAAAATGCTGTAAATACAGACTGATAAAAAAAAATAAAACCTGCTTTAAAACCCTTCAACACAACTGTAGCTGTATAACTTTACAGCAGCAACACTGCTTTAACAAAAAAGCAAAACGGCAAGATTTATTTGACATCATCGCTCTTGCGGTACGTTGTTAGGAGATGCTAACATATTTTGTTAGGAGATGCACAACATTGTTCTGTGGCTTTATAGGTAATATTTTCAGACAATATTGTGTCTAATATATACCACGATATAAACTTCTTGATATTGAATCATTGCAAAAACATATCACATTTGCAACTGGTCAGTGTTCAAAAAATGCTGGGAAAATCACTTTACGTAACCCGACAAGAGTGATTACTGATGTGCCGTCAAAAAAAATCACATTTTCGAAAAGAAAAAAAATCACTCACTGATTTTCAAAGCTGCTGCATAACGACTTTCTACTTCGAGGACCTTGACAGAAATGTAGTGAAAAGTACAATATTTGTCTTTCAGATTTAGTGACTTTAAAGTCACAAGTTTCCAGAAAAAATAATACTCAAGTAAAGTATAGATACTCAAAAAGTGTACTTAAGTACAATACTCAAGTAACTGTACTCCACTACTGCCCACCTCTGTCTGTAATAGATGACATCTCTGGACTACAACAATATTAACAGTGTTGGGGAAAGTTACTTTTAAAAGTAATGCATTACAATATTGCGTTACTCCCTAAAAAAGTAACTAATTACGTGTTACATTACTTTTGCATTACTTTTTAAATATGAGCAGGGCTTGATTGTTTGTTTTTAATATAAGAAGTTCTATTTATAGCAAATGTAAAGCCATTTCACACCAAAAAGTGTAATGAATAAACCTGAAGTAATTCAGGTGTGAAGAGTAGAGCGCAGGAGAAGAAGGATCAACACTCTTCAGCAATAAACAAACAATGAAGCACAATTGTTAGTTTATCTAAAGTCATTTTTGCTTATTAGTATGATTGAACTGGATCATCAAAGGTCAGCAGCAAAGACATTGGTTAATAAAATGAGATTAGATACATTTGTGTTGTTTAACATATTTAATTATTGCAGGTTTGTGTCATATTCTGAGTTTGCATTTCACTGTTTTAATTCATTTTGATGAATACTGAATCAGTTTTTTTGTGAGTGGATGAATTAATGCACATTTAGTCAAGTACAGTAATATCATGTTCACACACAACGCCTCTGTACTTCTGATTTCTCCCAATATTTGGACAGGAGACTTGTCAGTCAATAAATGGTAAAACAAAGTAACTGGCGATACTTTTTTGAAAAAGTAACTCAGATATTTTCTTGTAAATTAAAAAGTAATGCGTTACTTTACTAGTTACTTGAAAAAAGTAATCTGATTACGTAACTCGCGTTACTTGTAATGCGTTCCCCCAACACTGAATATTAATATGAAAAATAAGGCTTGGAGGAGTATTTTGAAGGAACAACTGGGTAACCAAGCAATCGTCATTACACTATCGGCAGTGTATGTCACATGGTAATCAGCATTGGTGAGCATATAGAGCAGGAGGTGTTCAAGTCCTGAACACAGTCCACCAACATCTGCATACTCTTTGCAATCATGGGACGATCCTCAAAGCAGGGCATTCATTCATTCTCCTTTTCCGTTTCACAAAAATATTTTTTTTGCATCTAGCAAGGATTCCAAGATTTCATGCTTTGTTTTAGAAGCACCTCATTCAGTCGGCACTCTGCAGATCGTCTCTGGCGCCGCGTTTTGGCATGGTTTGGGCTGTGAAGTCCATGGCTCATTTGGCCTAATGACAAACCTGCAGTCCTTGTGCTGCTCAAGGCCCAGCGGGAGATCTAGATTTAATGTGTCAAGCTCGGCCCGAATGCTTCCAAAAATGCTTCCACTGGCAGCTTTCGCTTTTACAATAAAGACTTGCTAACTTATATAGCTGACATTAAAGTCTGGCGAGCTCTTGAATCACTAAGCGTTCCTATACGGGATTAGAGCACATAATATAAGCAGATCGAGGCATGTTTCTGTTTCCAGCCAAAGCTTTTAAACCCAGCTGACGTTCCTTCGAAATGAACCAAATCTAGGCATCTAAATGTGATGATCTGAATAACAAGTGACCTGCAAAACCAAATTAAATCTACTTCAGGTTCAACCCGTTTAGCAGCCTCAAATAACAAAAGGCCAAAAGCTGAAATAAGCCTTATAATTGGGAGTCTTGTGTTCTGGACACACCTGAGTGGACTAACTGAAGCGGCGTGACCGCACTGACGAGCATCATTACTATCACGCTGTTCGAAGGCGAGTGCGACAGAATGGCCTTAATTTGTCAAACATGAGAACGGATAGACAGACTGGAAATGAGCTACACATGTGTACGTCTGCTCTGTCTGAGACTGTCCCGGTGACCTCTGATAGCCTCAGGCTGACGAGCAGGTCATGACGACGGCCGTCCAGAGCTTAAGTTAATTGTGCATGTGATGAGAGCATTTGGACTTGAGTTTTACTGCACTGAGCTCAAACACACACGGCATACAGCACAAGCTTTTCATCTAAAGGGTCATTCTACAGAAACGTGCACTTTTGGTATGTCTTAATTTTTTTTATTTTTCTAACATTTAAACTTAGAGCACATTATTAGATTACATTTTGACTTTATGAATACATATAAATTACTTTCTTTTTTTTAGCTCATTTGTGCAATTATTTCAAGACCACATGTACTATTTTTTGTCACTGGTGTTACCTAGCAATATTAAAATTTTTTATGAAATATTATTTCTCAATATTTTTTTCCAGCACATGTAGTCTTAAAATAATGAAAATGCACGAAATAAGGAGATTATGTTTTATTTATTTAATGTGACAGAAAAAATCAGTACAGTAACACAATACAGTAACACCAGTGACATACATAAGAGCTGATATACTGATCTTCACTGCTGTTATCCATAAAATTTTCATGAAAAATGCATTTTACAAAAAGTCTGCTGCAAGATATCAAACCACATGTTGTCAATCATGGTATACTCACTAAATTAAGTAGTTTAATCCATTTGTATTATAGTTTTTTTTACAATTCCCTAACAATGAATAGGTCACACCATTGACATATGAAATCATGAGATAAATGAGAATATTTCTCATAACTGAAAAGAAACTTATCATAGGCCTTTTTTCATAGATCTTCAGGAAACAGGAAGAGGAAGTCAAGTGATGTCATCAGTGTGATTTTATTACAAAATAACAGATTTTTGTTAAAAGGTAACACCAGTGACACAACTCCAGGGGACCACTGTTTCTATTATATATTTTATAATATTTATTCAGCATTTTGTTTTATTATGTCATTTATATCATATATTTGATAGTTAGGAATACATTATTGTATTTTAAATGGTATATTTGATAGTTATGAATACATTATTGTATTTTAAATGGTATATTTGATAGTTATGAATACATTATTATATTTTAAATGGTATATTTGACAATTATGAATACATTATTGTATTTTAAATGGTATATTTGATAGTTATGAATACATTATTGTATTTTAAATGGTATATTTGATAGTTATGAATACATTATTATATTTTAAATGGTATATTTGACAATTATGAATACATTATTGTATTTTAAATGGTATATTTGATAGTTATGAATACATTATTGTATTTTAAATGGTATATTTGATAGTTATGAATACATTATTATATTTTAAATGGTATATTTGATAGTTATGAATACATTATTGTGTTTTAAATGGTAGAAAAAGCTGTTTTTGAACTCATAATAAAGCACTTTCTCTCTGTACACGGCTGGGACGAGCAGTTTTGTGCTGCTTGGAATTCTTTATAATTAATAAAAAACAAATATTGCCACATTGATGGCTCAAGAAGGTGTAATTGTTCAAATAACATATTGTTTCATTTTAAAATATAAAGAAATTGTAACCCTAAAGTGTTTTTCAAGTGTAATATTTATATAAGGCTAGGGACAGAAAAATGGACGTTTCCATAGAACGACCCTAAAGGCTTCTGCTTAAATCAGTGGTTCTCAAACTTTTTTGGTCGCGACCCGTCTTAAACCTATAAAAAAATCCGGTGCCCCACCCCCCGCCCAAATCCCCATCCCACCTCAGACTACCAAATAATTTCACTAAACATTATGAAAAATGTATGTTTTTTTATATATAATTTAAAAAAACCTACAGGAAAAAACCCACCTGCATCACTTGAAACACTGAAAAACAGCATAGAGAGAATAGCTGTTATTCACACATTTTTGTGGGTTTCATGCTGTCCGCTAAGGCATAGGACACAGGCCTTTCCTCCTCACCAATGACTTTAAAACCCCTATCTACACCGGATGCGAGCACTGCGTTGTGCCACGACAAAATACAGTAGCCTACAACCCATATAATCAGTGACGCTGTCTACACTGGATGCGACACGACAAATCCCCGACATTAAACTGATGCCTCGTTCTATATATAACGTACTGACACAACTGCAACTGTCTCGTCCGGTGTAGACACGGTGAGTGAAGCCGAGAGCAAGATATGCCTCGTCATATTTTCTATATTTAGCTTAATTATCAGTACATGCCTGGGTCTGTACGACTTCATCTATGGCTTTTCTCTTCCCTTTCACAAACCGATCCATCTCCCATTCTAAGTTTCGTCGGTTGGCTGTTTACTGTTTTATTATTTTCTTTTTCTGCAGATGTCCCGCGCCCCACACTTTGAGAACCACTGGCTTAAATGCTTGAACATCAGGTTTGTAGACAAAAATGAGTTAAGTCTACATATATAGAGGCATATGTCTACAAAGTACAGAATATGCTTCTCACATATGTTTAATAGCATCCCAGGATTAATGAATGTCAAGAGTGAATCTACACTAAGAAGAATCTCAAATATAAAAGAATTAATCTATGTATGTATTTGCATTTATTTCAGCGTTCTCACTTTACTGTTAATCTAACATGTGTACAGTCAGCGGTAGATATATAGATATATAATGATTTTAATGGTAAAAGAATGTAAAAATGCTACAGTAAAAACCTGTTAATTGGTTAACACTAGGTTTCTTTACTATGTACGGTGAAAAACTGTAATAGATCTAACCTTACATTTAATATAATTTTACAGTAGATTACTGTAAAGATACTTACAGCTATATTTACACACCTTTTAATTTACAGTAAAAACGTTTTTGGTGCTTTTCAATGTAAAGATACAAAACAGATATTAGTTCTTCAGTAGGTTGGTATATTAACATTATATCAGTTAATAAAATATAGGTTTTTACTGTAAATTTAAATTAAATCTGTAAAACCTAAATGTTGCTACCTTATTTTTCACAGTAAAGTTCTGGCAGCAACAGCTGCTGGTTTTTACCGTAAATTTGACACATTTTTTTAAAAAAACATTGTCTGATTGGCTGATTATATATAATAATCTGCCTGAATTCATATTTCCTGGCTGTATGATTCACTAAAGGAGTTTTGAGTCGTTTTGCTGGAAATTCCCATGTTTGTGTGTGTTGGACGTGTTTCAAAAGAGTAACGTTTAAATATAGGACTTAAATACACAAACAAATGCCTTACATTGTGATAAACACACATTTTTGTGGTTCATTAGACTCAGTGCTCGCTTCAGCTTTTATTTATTCATATATTCGTGTGATAAAAAAGCTTGTACGTTGTAATTAAAGCACACTTGTGAATGCTAGATTTGTGTATTTTTTTAAATCAACACGGCGGTCTAATAGCTGCAGATGAAGTGTAAATTACAGCTGTGATCTGTGTGTGAAGGACTGATGGCAGATTCCTGACGCAGCTGAGAGTCTCGTCAGCAAAACGCTCCTCGATCACTCCTGAGGAGTCACAGCAAGCGCACAAGAACACGGAGGGACGGGGATCACTTTGTGAAGAAACAATAATTTTGACCCTTTGATAACTCATAACAAGCCAGTCCTCGCTTAGCAACTGTTCCTCAGTTTGGACTCTTTTCTGATGCAAGTCCATGTGTTTGGTCTCTGGACACTGCTGTCAAATGAGGCTTTTCTCTTTTCAGTGACTGTGAGAAGCGATTCTCCGTTCTGAGTCACGGTCTCTGCAGTTATTACAGTTACTAACCCACATTTTCAAAACTTTACACACAAATCCAAGAATTGCACACAAAATGCAAAATGCATCACATCTCTTGCGAAGTGAAGCAATGCATTCAAAACACATCTCAAAAGCAAACACCTTTGCCATAACATTAATTCCTGTGTGTTGCATAGAGAATTGTGTTTTGTGTTTTGCAAAAAGTGTTTTATGAATTGAAAACTCAAAGTCAAAGGCTAATAATTAGTGTCTGGTTTTGCAGATTTGGTGTGTGCTTCTGGTGTTTGAGTGACATCTTTCAGAAACTGTGTCACAAGTAAAGATTTGGTGTGTAAGCCACTGAAAACACTGTAATTAGGTTACTGTGTAGCTTCTTCGTAAAACAGCAGATATAAATGCTTCACAATTTCACAGGAATACCATCAAATCCATTTTTATCACTTTAGCAGCACATTTTACTGAACAATACACTTCTGTGTATATTCTGTAAAGCCTGTCTGAGTAGGGCGGAGCTTAGTGAAAGGTCTCTTAAAGGGACAGGTCACCCAAAAAGATGAAAATGTCCCAAACTGTATATGTTTCTGCAGAACAAAAAATAAGATATTTTGCAGAATGATGGTAAACAGTTTTGGTCACCATTTGGGTACCTTTGACTTTCACTGTTGGACTTTTTTCGTGTTCCACAGAAGAGAGAAACTCAAACGGTTTGGGGGAGTAAATGATGACAGATTGATCATGTTTGGGTGTGCTGTCCCTTTAAGATGATCTGCTTTATTCTCATGAACGATGTCATTTACTGGCCTCAGGCTGGTCACTTTAAGGTCAGGAGGAGTCTGACACTGCTCAGCGTTTTATTCTGATGACTAATCTGAGGTGTGTCAGACTGATTCCCAATGCATTGCACATGCACACAGTGAGCAGTGTAATACCATCTGTGCTTTCAGGTTTAAGCATTTGTGCTCGTTTGCATTACAGCACTGGAAACTGAAGCAATGCGGTTTTTCACAACACTTTGAACTGAAACAGCGAGAGAGTCAGACGAGTGATTCTCAAGCCTGATCCAAACACACCTGATTCAGGCCATGAGTAGAAATGTGTGAGATGAAGGAGAAACCCTGGCCTACTGAAGCTCACATGAACCACTCCATCCACAAACACACAACACTCAGTCTTCAGACATATTTCAGCACAGCTTAAGTGTCTAGTATTCACAAAGCATCTTAAGACTAAAAGTAGCTCATAACTCACCGATTTAGGAGAAAATCTTAAAAATAATGGGCGTCAATCCTAAATGTAGGACTCCTAAATGTTTGCTCTAAGAGTATTTCACAAAGCGCTTTATCACTAAAACTAGCTCCTAAATCTGTGAAAGGTTAAGAGTCGTGAAGAGGAGTCCTAAGACACAAACTATCCTAAAATAGCTGTTTCCAGCAATCTGCCTCTTAACGTAAACATTTTATAAACATTTGACGATAATTAGCTTTTAAAGAGATATCACCTTTGGTTATCCCAGCTCCAGATTTTCCTTTGATTATATCCTTGTTTTCATTAATCAGCTGAGCAAGAAGTAACAGCTGTTCTTGGTTTTCTTTTAAGTTTGCATGTATTACTATCAGCCGTGATTATTCTACTCTGTTAATTAAAAGGCTGTTTATATGCATATTCACTTAAGCATACATGTAAGAGGCTGACAATTAGCTGAACATACAGTATACTTGTTTAATTAGTGGCACTGCATTTTAAAATCTTTATTTGAATGTGGCAATATTTTTATTTTTAAACCTTTATTTGAATATGGCAACATAATATCGCGCTCTACAATATTGCCATGAATAAATCTCTGACAGAGGCCCCTCCCCTCCCCTATCAGCCAATCACTGTGTGTGTAGTTAATAAGCATGCTGACATCACCCATAGTCAAGTCAAGTCAAGTCGCCTTTATTTATATAGCGCTTTTAACAATACAGATTGTGTCAAAGCACTTAACAGTATCAAGTTGGAGGATAGAGTGTCAGTAATGTATAATAATAAGATTAAACACAATTTTCAGTTAAGGGCATTTCATTATTGAATTCGGAGATGTCATTGTCTAGCTCAGTTTAGTTTAAATAGTATCTGTGAAATCAAATTTAGATAATCGCTAGAAATTAAGTGTCCATAGCAACGAGGTAAACCCCGCCCCCTTATTTACTCTGAGCTGAAGACTTCTCTCTATTCCTCAGCACAAGTGTGTCTCAGCAGCTTTGTGAAGAGGTTTTAAGAGAAACTCTTAGTTTCTACTGCTATTTATTTAGGAGAACTCTTAGTGCTAAGATAAGATGTTTTGTGAATATGGGCTCAGATATATAGCACACGTCTGACTAATCTATAGCCTAATGTTAAGTCACTATATGCACCTTTAACATGAGGTACAAAGATGTGATTTTGATGCAAGCTGTTGACACGATGTTAAACTTCTAATTGTACTTTTTTTTTGCGCTTCTTCTAAATTTCATGAAAATCACATTTTTCACATATTCCTCCAACTAACAGTCAGAGTAGAATATGTCAAATTTCTGTGTTTTTTAATAAAGATCCAGCAAATGATACTGGAGTGCAGCCTACTCTCAAAAATAGACAGATCAGGAGGAATTTCCCTTGGTTAATTTTAGTCTTTGCACATAAACCTAACAATGTGCAAAGGATTGCACTGATTTGCATTGTTTTATTTTTTACTTTCATAATAAACATGCAATAACGACTGGTAAAATAATCCGAAAAACAAACCCACAATCAAACATGAGCATTTGAGCATTGTGAGCACGAAGGTAAATAATGCTTTCTGGATACAGACAGATACACTGAGAACTCATTCCACCGGCTGTGAGGACCGAGGGACACTGTCAGCTCAATTGGTAATGCTGGTCTGAATCTGGAGCTTTTCCAAAGCATATTCATATGCAGAAGAGACTGTGTGCTGAGAGCGAGAGAGAGAGCTTTCTACGGCTGTACGAGCCACAGGACTCAGTCTTGGGGGAACGCATTACAAGTAACGCGAGTTACGTAATAATATTACTTTTTTCAAGTAACTAGTAAAGTAACGCATTACTTTTTAATTTACAAGAAAATATCTGAGTTACTTTTATCCCATTTATTGACTGACAGTGCGCTGTGTGAACATGTTACTGTAGTTCTAGACTAAATATGAACGTGCATTAATTCATCTCACTCGCAAAAGATTCAGTATTCATCAAAATGAATTAAAACAGTGAAATGCAAACTCAGAATATGACGCAAACCTGCAATAATTAAATATGTTAAACAACACAAATGTATCTAATCCCATTTTATTAACTAATGTCTTTGCAGCTGACCTTTGATGATCCAGTTCAATCATAATAATAAGCAAAAATGACTTTAGATAAACTAACAATTGTGCTTCATTGTTTGTTTATTGCTGAAGAGTGTTGATCCTTCTTCTCCTGCGCTCTACTCTTCACACGTGAATCACTTGAGGTTTATTCATTACACTTTTTGGTGTGAAAGAGCTTTACATTTGTAAAATAATAACTTTTTATATTAAAAACAAACAATCAAGCCCTGCTCATATTTAAAAAGTAACGCAAAAGTAACTTAACGCATTACTTTCCATAAAAAGTACCTAAGTAACGTAATTAGATACTTTTTTAGGGAGTAACGCAACATTGTAATGCATTACTTTTAAAAGTAACTTTCCCCAACACTGCCAGGACTCACATCAGACTCCATCTACTGAATAATGCGGATGCAAGGAACAGGTTAGAGAACAGAAGAAAACAGTGAAATCTCTACAACACTAAATACTGACACTGCATGTGAAGTGTGACTGAAACTCCGAGCACTTGATTTCATGTCTTCAGTGAATCAATGATTATTCCTCATATCACATACTGGACTCAAACATGTAGGTCTGTTCTTAAACCAGTTGAAAGTATTTATAAACAAACTCTTAAGGTCTTGGATAAAAAACAAAGAGTATAGCATAGTTTTCTATTTTGATCAATTTGCTGATTTGGTACTTATTTTTAAGATCTTAAAGGGTTTTGCTCCCAGGATTGCATACAGGACGATATACACGTGCCCGTATTAGAGGTGATTGTAATGTGCTATTAAGAAGAAAAATTATATTTTGCTTTTAGAGGAACACATGAGTGGAATAGACTCCCAGAAAGACACTGGTTTCTCGAAAAAGCTGAAAATATGGTTATTGACCCATCAAAATTGTGATCATTTATAGTGATTTATGGATATGGTATAGTCTTAGTTTATTATTTTTTCTGCACTCATATTTTCTTCTTGTTCTTAATTTGGTGTATTAATATTTTGTTTGTATTTTCTATTTTCAACCTGCCAAAAGGATGAAAATTAGCCAGTGTTGGCTAAATCTGGTGCATTGTACATATTATGAATGTGCATTGTCCCTGATTAAATAAATGAAAAATGAAAATATCCTTTGAACCTCATCCCATCCTCGGAGCAGCTGTGAACTCTCTCCTCTGAGGCTGCTTTTGTCTGCTTTTCTCTGCATTACTTCATTTCAGAGCTGCGACCTCCAACGTGGACAAAACGTGCGGTGGGCGGGGCCGCCTGGCGTCTGATTGGCTCGTACGATTCCCGCTCGCGTTTGATTGGCTGCTAATGACATCATAGCGGAGACTAATGACATCATGTGAGGCGGGATGCTTGGGTGCTTTCGACGCAGTCTGAGCTCACTCATGATCCTCGACTCTGGTGAAGAGTTAGAGGAAGATGATGGGATTACTCTCATCCCAAACTTTCATTTGATAAGGAAGAGAGCTGCAGTGGCTGTCCAGCTCCACACTTGCTGAAGAAACACACACACACACACACAGACTGAGCTCCAGCTCTCAGAGAGAGCCCGAGGCTTTCAATCACGCTTGAGTGACAGGTGCAGCGCGGAGTGACGTCATCGCGAACCCCTGCGCAAGAGTGGACTTGATGCGTCTGATTGCATTAGCGCAACACGCTATTATAACTTTAATTAATGATACTAACAGGCATGCAGTGCTCATTCAAATGCACGCTTTAAAATATGTAGCTCTCTATATTAACCCTCGGAGACGTTATGAATTATATACATATTGCAATGCGTTACCAAATGCGTTTTAAACGTAGGACACTTACCTTTGGTTTGTCCATGGTGTCCATCTCATTATGAGTACTCCAATAATCCCAATAATATTCCACAGCGAAAAATAATAATTCAATAAATCCTTCAAAGCGCGTCAGTTGAGAGCAGAAGTTATCCAGTACTCGTGCATGCTGGCCTATAACAATAAAACATGCGATTTTAAGTTCAACAAAGAAATTATTTAATGCAGATTTAGTAATTCAGGTGGAATATAAATACAACAATTAGCAATCGAAATGTTGAGTGGAAATATGCATGGAAAAATATCACATAACAAATAAGACATGCTCTTCTTTGGCTTCGTGCACAGTGAGCTAACTATTAAAAAGCGTTTAATAAACATATGTCTCCAAATCTTGCAGTTTAAGACAATAAACATATATATATATATGGGGATTAAACAATTTAAACAAAATGTAAAATAAAAAACTTAATTTTTAATTTCCTAAAACGTCTTAATGGCTTTAACTTTAGAAATATATATTGGTTTATTTGTAAGTATTTTGTTGTACATTTTAAATTATTGACCTGTGCACATCTGTCGAATGCATTGGGTTGTAGAAGCGAAAGATGGAGAGAAAAACATAATTAAATTAAATAAAATGTGACAACCTTGTTAAAAGCAAACTAACTTTGTGTCTCCAGAGCAACTGTCCGTATTAAGAATAAGCGCTTATTATAGGAGAACAATGACATTAAAATTGAAATAAAAGTCAAACGAACACTTCATAAATACTAACATGAGCTGTTCTGCATGCAAAGTTGTCTTTAAATGTCTAATTTACTTTAACATATCCTGGAGTAAAAGTTATATTTAAAATATGTATTTTAATAAGGATTGATGGACCTCTTATTGTGAATTATTGAATTTTTACTTTTCTCTTTTTTCGTAGCAAACTTTTCTTTTAACCTCACCATTCACTGCAATATGAGTTATTTGATAAATCATAGTTAAGGAGCTAATTTGTGTCGCGTTTCCTCATATTCAGTGTCTGGAAGCTGCAGAACAAAGAAACTCGTGTCTTTCTAAGTTCTGTAACAAAGGACTGAGAGCCACTGCTCATTGTACCTGTTGCACACAATCTGAACATGATGCATCCACCTCACGCGCACAAAACATCGCAAATGACACCAAAAAGCATTGCATTAAATAGTGAACGATTTAATTAGGATATTAAAAGCACAAGTATGCTGAATTAAACAGTATGTATTCATGCTCGGATAATTAACCTCGCGATCATCAGGAAGATTAAACAGATCAATGCATGCAACAAACTCGTCTTTCGTTTAATATTAATTGTGAAATACTTAATGCGTGTAATTTTCCTTCGCCGATCAACTTTTGACAGCTTTGTCTTCCTGCGTCATCCTTAGTCCCGCATGAGCCAAAAGTGGAAAATAAGTCTGTTTCTCTGAAATGCATCCTCTGTTTTTTGCATCATATTTCATCTTCATCTATAGTTTGAGCATCTCTCGTCGCCCCGCTGAACAAAGGAACGCTCCTCTGGCTTTGTGTGCAACTTTCTGGAGCTGACGCACCGAACTCCTGGAGAACTTTTTAAGACTAAATTCACAGACGAAACAGATTTGAGCGCGAGACTAGTTTAAGCCGATAACCCGATAACTCACCTGAGCGCCGCGCGAGGTCCTGGCGTGAAGTCCCGCGCGTGGAAAAACTTTTCTGCATGTTTGGGTTGTGTTGATGGTCCCTTTGTCTACACGTGTGAAGGGGGTTCTTGGCCGCGCCTTGTTCCTTTCAGTTCGAGTCCCGCCCTCTACATACAACTAAATAACAACAAAGAGAGCAACTTACTGAGGACACCCGCGTGCACGAGAAATCGGTAAATTTGGGATTGTTTTGCTCTCCACGGTACAAACACCGCGAAGGAGCATATTTGTTTATTTCACATGTCAGTCGTGTTCTCCAAGGGTTTGTCTGGGCACAAGAATGTGTCTGCTTTTCTCATATTTTACCCCAAAATTAAACTGAATTGATTATGACTTTTTCATAATCGATGTAAACCATTCACTGCTGAAAAACACAATTGAGCCATAACAGATTTTTTAATGGTTTCCACTACAAATACCATTACAAACCATCAACTTTTAACCATTAAAACCATTAAAAAATAGTGTGTTTTGGGACATATTCCAATAGGATTTATTGGTTTTAACAAGCCACCAATAGAAGATGACCAGTAGAGACCAACAGGGTCCATTACAGTTTCCATTAAAACCAATACAAGTCCTATTATAACCAGTAAAACCATTACAAATTTTGTGATGGTGTCTATTGTTTTGTTTGTTTTTTCAGCAAGGATTGCATTTAATGCAACTGTACTTAAATAACGTGTAGGCTATTGAGACGCCCCGTGAGAACGCACTTAAACTTTAAGATAAATATCTCTTAATTTCCAGATCAAAACAAAAGATTAGGGTTTCTTTTAGCTACTAAATATATAGCCTACCTGTATCGGATAAGTTAGTTAGATGTAGGGGGAGCGGGGCACAAAGTAACACTCAAATTGTGTAAATCCACTTCGTGTTCAGAGTATAATTTTTTATCCACAGTAATTTCACACTTGTCTGGTACAAATATGTCGCTTTGCTTCATAAATACAGTGTATACGTTTTTCTTTATTTACCCTCAAACATTGGAAGTGAAGTGTGACAACATGCCCCGTAGGTGGGGTACATTGTAACATGACCATATGACAGCCTAAAATGTTATCTGATCTCGTGAAAAAAAATATACAAGACAAACTAAAATATTTTGTCAATAAAATAAAATAATTATTTATTTAAAATAAAATAAAGGCGTTTTTTAATAATTAAAAGTAATCTGATTTTTGAGTTTGACAATGAACATATTGCAACCATGCCTGGGACGGCCCACATAAACGAGCCAAAATACTTTACATATCTTGAAATAATTATTTCTGAACATTAAACACTGATTGTCTGTCTTTATTCACCTGTTTATCGTCGTTTCTCAGTCAAATGTATTAAAGTAAATAGTGTGACTTACATCGCTGATGTCATAGAATAGCATTGTGACAACTTACCCCATCTGCGCTACTTTAATTTAAACCGGTTAGTGTCTTCTGCTAGTTATCCAAGCATATCTAAACTGATAAATAACAGATTGGAGATTAAAATAATAGCAGATTTGTCTCATTTTAAATTATAATAAAAACTGAGATGAAAAACCAGATATATAATTTTACTATGGTAAAATAAATGTTCAGCAATATCTTCAAAAGTCTTTTGAATTTTGGTGCACTTTTTTCTCTATATAATGTTGATATGGTAACTAGTAAATACTGTAAATTTGGTTATGCTAGCATGTGTGGAAAAATATTTAAGGCAGCGGATATTTACACTGTTAAAATAGCAAGAGTTTCTGATTTATACACTACTTATTGCAAATAGTGGCAATTATCTGCACCTCAGTATTGTAGTGCATTATAAACCAGTTCACAATAATAACGTATTGAGTGTAACTTATAGTTTTAATTCAAATGATTAAATAGATGCCACCCCTACACTTACCCTAATCCTACCCGATACTTTATTTTCAACTTTTTGATGATTTACTTAATTTTTATTGAAAATAAATGCCTTTCCGATACGATACGAGATTTGAAAAGGTTCGGCAAAAGGTGGATTCGAACTCGGGTCGCCTTCCCATCTACGCCACTGGAACTGATGTTAAATGAGCGTTCAGTGTTGACTAACCCAATCACACGTTAGTGGGCGGAGTTAGTGTAAATAGCCACTCCGAATATTTAAACCATGTGTGTTACAACCAGTGTTGGGCAGTAACTAGTTACTGTAACTTAGTTACTGTAATAATATTACTTTTTACAGTAACTAGTAGTGTAACTAATAATATTTCAGTAATAATATTGCAGTTACTATCCATAAAACAGCTTAGTTACTTTTGACGCCTCGACCCGCTGATTTAAAATCCAACAATCAAAGATTTATTGTCATAATTGTCACGACTCATGCATGTGATGAGGTGCAGCAGGTGAGCTCGGAATATGGAAAATCTTACATTCAGCAGATATAAATATTGCATTATATTGATTTTGTCAATAAAAAAGATGATCTGAACACTGTTGTGTGTTACTGTACTCTGCGTTACATCCCTCTGATCAGCACGTGTACATTATATTACTATAATTAAAAATATTTTTGGAAAATTAAACAGTTTCTTACAAACTTATGTGATTTCATAAAATACATAATGAAATATAATCGTATATGAGTAATGGAGATATTACAATTAGCTTCAAGCTACACATTAATGAGATTAATACAACACTTCTGCTTGAATGTCACTGTTAATCACTACTGAGTGTTTGTAATAACTAATAATGTGGATTTTGGTCAAATGATGAGGCAGAAATATGTTATTAGTAACATTTATGTGGAAGATACACTGTTACAACTTCTGTGTGGCGTGAATAAACAATGTAACTAATTACTGTTGCCAGAAAGTAATAAGTAAAGTAACAATGTTACTTTTGAAAGGAGTAACTAGTAATGAGTATATATTACATTCTTTGAGTAACTAACCCAACACTGGTTACAACTAACCCCGCGTGTTACTTTGTGCCCGTCGGCCTGAGGATGTTACCATAGCAACAGCGTTCGGATGGGATCGGTATCCCGCGCAAATAAATAAAACAAGTAGCTTAAATAAAACTGGTGTTTTGTTTAAACGTCTTCTATGCTAGGGGCATCAACAAACACTTATTTATTTGTTTGTTTGTTTTCCGTGATATTATATTCAAATCCGACCCCCTGAATGTCATTAGTTCGCTGGTCAGAATAAGCCTGATTCCCATTCATCTCAATGACTAAAGTGTCCCAGTATACCTGAATTCAGCCTAATCATGACTATCAACAAATTCTACATAATTTTACATTTAAATGCGACGATGTACGTTAATGCAATGAAATTTATTTAGCTACTAATTATATGTTTAATGACGTCAACACGTTTTGCAGCACTGTTTGAGTGTCCTGATGTATGTTAGGAAAATACAGTTCATTCAAATGTAATCTAATATATTATCAAATAATTATCAAATTACACAAATAGTGTACTGAAGTCAGCAGACCTTTGGTTTAATGTCATTCTCAAATCATTAATGCACAGAAACCCCCAAAAATATGTAATAAACAGAGCTGGGTATAACTGATTACATGTATGATTATGTAATCAGATTACAAAAATGATAGGCCTACTTGTAATTAGAGTAAATTACATTTTAAAATACTCATAATCAGATTACAGTTACTTTTTTATTGATTACATGGTTATATTACAGTATTCACAAAATAGCAAAAATTATTCATAATTTATTGATTTTCCATAATTCCTATTTTTAATCTTTTAAATTTTCCTTTCTAAAAACAGCCTATACCGCTTACACTCAGAAAATCCAGTGTTGTGGACATTCACACAGAGACTAGCCATTAGTCTCGTTTGACCACTGATTTACAAAAATTAGATATTAAAATAAATATTTTAATAATTATGCATCACATCTGCATGTTCATGGTTCTCTGGTTAATGGTCACGTGACATGCATGTAAACATAAAATATTTTATTTTTTTAGTAAGTGTATTTTGATTCTTATTTTAAAATTATTTGTTTTCATTTTAATATTTTTATGATTCAATTAATTGCTAACTTTTCATAAACCCCCTGCAGTTCCTTTACGAACCCCAACCTTGATGTAATATTATGTTTAATGCACTTCATGTCGTTTGTTACAATGAATGGAATATATTTACTCTTTGTATTTTTATATGCATATGGTACAATATTATCCTATTTAAATCAATGTGATAAATGGGTTAGGTCAAAAGTGATTAAAAAGTAGCCTATTATATTACCTAAAATATGTAATGGATTATGTTACTGACTACAATTTTTTAATGTAATTTCGAGTCTGTAATGGAACATGTGTGTTTCAGAGTTTAAAGAGGAAGACGTACAGTTTCTGAGCAAAGTCTGAATAAATTAAACACAGCAACGTTATTATGACGCAAGTATTTAATTCACATGTAAACTCAGATAGCTTAACACTGAGAAACCAGTAAGCTTAACTGATAAGGTGTCTTTAATGATAATATAGGAATTTGTAAAGTGTAAAAACCTCTAACATTAGAAGCTCATTCAGCTCTGAACTATGGTTTATTTGGCTTCACATGACATGAGATTTGATTAAGATATTTTAAGTAAGTTAAAGTGTTTATGCATGCATTATTAACCCTCTGGGGTCGACAAATTTACTCATTTTCAGTAATGAGTATTGTTTTATTTACTCCCAAAACTGGCTCCTAAACATAAATGTGACCTTGGAGCACAAAACCAGTCATAAGGGTAAATTTTTCGAAATTGAGATTTATGCATCATCTGAAAGCTGAATAAATAATATTTTCATTGATGTATGGTTTGTTATGATAGGACAATATTTGAAAATCTGGAATCTGAGGGAGCAAAAAAAATCTAAATATTGAGAAAATCACCTTTAAAGTTGTTCAAATGAAGTCTTAGCAATGCATATTACTAATCAAAAATTAAGTTTTGATATATTTACTGTAGGAAATTTACTAAATATCTTCATGGAACATGATCTTAATATCCTAATGATTATTGGCATAAAAGAAAAATGTATAATTTTGACCCATACAATGTATTGTTGGCTATTGCTACAAATATACCCCAGCGACTTAAGATACAGGGTCATAAATGTCATTCTGATTAAATATCTACCATCGTTTAGTTGCATATGCACTCATTTTTGTATCATATCATCGAATGCAATACAATGAAACTGTAACAATGCAGTTAAAGAACTGTAAATGATTTTATGTTATTTAATATTGCAGTAAACATAAAAAGATAAGATCTGACAGTAAATACCTTCGGGACACATTGTCTCTTGCAAAATGCATTTAACACTGATAATTCAATTTCATGCTTACAATATTAGCAAATTGGCCATTGATCATATATAATTATTAGTTACTGAGTGATAACTACAATATTTGAAACTCAAAGATAATTATGACTGAGGCATGTTTATAACAAAGGAGAAATATATTCTGGATTACACCATTTGAACACAAATACACACATCTTTATGTTTTATTCCACCAATAACATAAAATAGCAATACATATGTTTATTATCATTATTATTTAAAAATGTTATCAGTTATAATAATGCTACTTTGTGACTGTTCTCAGGTTAAACAACATGTTTAACACATGTAGCCTATGTTTTTGTACATTTCAAAGTGATATTGTTTACAAAATCATAGTGTTACACACATTGATTTCACATATTTAAATTTCACAGTGTATATGTACTACACAGAACACACACTGTGTAAGAAACACTGATAAACAGCTTCTCAGACTGTGCTCCCGTCTTCAGTCCGGTTCATCAGCTCTTCACAGCCGTCCTGACAAACACTTAATAGGCTGTATTTACACCTCAAGTGTTGTAGTTAGTGTGGGATCAGCACAGAGCCAGCATCATCAGGAACAAACTGTGTTTGAGTTCAAAGAACTTCCTCAGCCATCGTTTAATATGCAAATATACACCGTACATCAAAAGGATGGGATTGGTGGAGAGGCTCTTTTACATTTAAACATTTCTGTGTCACAGAGTCCCGTGTTTTACTGAGTGCAGCTTTAGATCCGGATGCCGCTGTATTTGGACCTTTTGGATTTATTATTATTATTATTGCATGAAGGCCATTTGAAATGTTACAATAAACACATTCACTACCAAACTGTATACAAAAAATCATACAAAATTGATCTCGTTCATCCTGAAAGATATGAAGCATAAAAATTCAATAAAGTGCAATAGTTAACTATAATAGTATGATTAGTTATTGCCACTTATTTCTTAGGCCAGTTGTTGACAAAAATATCAAATTTATAATTTCATAATTAATGATCACTTAAAATGTCTGATCCAACGTTACTGACTGAAACACAAAAATCAAGATAACCAGTACAGTGTAACTTTTTCTGCATTAATAACCGTATTATATTTGCAGAAGCAACAACAGCAGATCAGTAAAAGGAATCAGATATATTCTCACTTTATGCAGCATGATATTTTAGGCCTATATTTGGCTACACATCATGAAAGATACTATGAGACCGGCTCTGATGTGATTTTGTAAGGCAATGAAAATGTAGAAACCGGTCTTCTTTTACACTCTAGCGACTGCCAGAAATGTCTTATGAAAGATAAACCTTTTTCTTTTTATGGAGGAAACAGTAATATAAAGTGCTGCCTGCAAGACAAGGACTGCACCCACGCGAAGCAGCACCGAGGGTACTTACAATGTAATATCTGAGCTTTCTTTGCTGCAGTCCTCAGACACAGGCAGGTTTCTCTCCATGCACTTCTTGTCTGACACTCCTCCCTCTGAAGAGCAGATCTGGCCAAAGACCCCTGCTGAGCTGTTCATCAGCCGCTCTGGAGACTCAGAGAAACTCAGAGCAGTGTGCACAGACTGTACAATGCAGAATCTTCTATTGGGCATGCAACAACAGCAAAGCTTTATTTGAATGCATGCACTTCCAGTGCCACTTGGTTTGTGTATATATGCATTCTTAAATGTAGTCACATATATTGAACTGTGCGTGTGGCAGTACAGGAGAAATATAATGCATGCACTTCCAGTGCCACTTGGTTTGTTTATATATGCATTCTTAAATGTAGCCATATATATTGCAATGTGCGTGTGGCAGTACAGGAAAAATATAATGCATGCACTTCCAGTGCCACTTGGTTTGTTTATATATGCATTCTTAAATGTAGCCACATATATTGCACTGTGCGTGTGGCAGTACAGGAGAAATATAATGCATGCACTTCCAGTGCCACTTGGTTTGTTTATATATGCATTCTTAAATGTAGCCACATACAGTATAATGCACTGTGCGTGTGGCAGTACAGGAGAAATATAATGCATGCACTTCCAGTGCCACTTGGTTTGTTTATATGTATTCGTTGCACTGTGCATGTGGGTGTAGTTTTATGGCAGTGCAGGAGAAATATCATGCATGCAGTCGATAGCATCCCATCCCCCTCTCTGAGAGCCAGACTGTCTGGGGAAGGGGAAGAGAGTCTGCCAGACAGTCACTGAGTGCATCACGCCACATGGAGATCAGTGGAGATGCGCCTGTGTGCATTCATAATCAAGGAGCATGTGAACTCGAGTGACCTGGCACACGCACATTAATTTACCATCACCGTGAGGCGTATTGCATGTTGACCCGCAGACACTTATAAACATGCTCAGATATAAAACCACTTACTTAAGCAACGCGCAGCTGCTGTTATGTGAGCGTTAAAAAATCGTTGAGGCAGGTAATATGTGCTTTGCATGTTAATGTGGAGCACAGAGAGACACGCCCACTTATGCAAATGAGAAAGTGAGTCAACGGCGCAGTGTTTATGGTTCAGTTCCAGCTGAGTTTATTTCCTTTATGAAAAAGTTCTGTACAGGAGTATATGAACAATCTGACAGGCAGTGACTTGACACGATAAGCTGGCATGATTAGACAAAACAAGATTTCTACACGGCATATTGCACAGAATGGATGAAAATAAAGTTTTAACTGCATATATAAAAATCCTTAACAAGCATCTTGAAATTAAGAAAAGGATGTATAAAGATAGTGCCTGTCGAGATCAAGCGCAACAACATACATAAACACAATATTTTGCCTATGATACAGCTGTACAATGCTTTTTTTCTTTTTTTAACACAACAGCTATAAACCTGAATCGAAATACAAATCTATTCACCATGCCTTAAGATACTAAAACAATTAGCTATACTTATCCGACAAGTAGAAAAGATTAAATATTCAAATACAATGAGGAACGCAATACATAATCGTCGCGAAACTCATTTGAATGTGTTTAATGATTTTCCATCCAGTGGTTTCTCACGATATAAAACGCCAAGAAAATCGCTCGTTTTAAAGCTACAATCGGTTTAATTCGGCACGCGCAGAGAAAATGTAGAAACGAAGCACATGTTGGCTTGAACTGGGGTTTGGAGTGTGTGTGTGCGCGCATGTGTGTGTGTGTGTCTCTTTAAGACGCCTGCAGGTTGAGACTGTAAACATGTAACAGGAGGTCGATTCAGACACCGACCCACCTGGCTCTTAAAACTAGCAAATCCAAAACACCGATCAAAACCCCCCCATTTATATATATCTGTACAAAAATACACTGAGAAAATAATCAAACGTTTCCTCTCTTTAAGTGTCAAAAGTCTACATTTAAATATAAAAAACAAAGGTTAAAACTCTAGCCCTTCTTCGGAGAAGGAGACAAACAGATTACAAGAACATAACAATAAGACGAACTGTTTGGTCAGTATATAAATACATCATATAAAAAAAAAATGGCACAGAAAAGGAAACAGCCATGACAAAATTAACAGTATCTCTCAACTTAAGCGTGTTTGGTCCTGAATTGTAGAAAGTAGTATATAAAGTTCAGCACAGATTTGAGTTTGTGTTTGAATCCTGAAGTTAAGAATGAAAACAGCTGGTGATTTTGATCAAACATAGCGCCATCTATCATTTAAATAACCCTAACGCTAGTTTAACTGTTCGACAAATCTCAATACAAGAGGACAGATTACATGCATTTTCCTTTTATGTAAAAACGTTTTCTTTTGTCAACCCACCTTGTTAATTAATCCGCCGTGCCTATATTTCAGTACCTCTTTAAACAATCAAGTCCACAAGGCGAATGGTTAAAGTTCATAAACGTCTCTTTTTGAAGTAAAAATGATTAAACAGACGAGCAAAGCCCGCCTTCGTGTACGTGCAAATCAATCACAGTTTTCCAGTTCAGAACGTGTTTTCTCAAGCACTCCTGGTGAATTTCTTCCTCTCGCTCCGAGCGCGGGGAAGTGACTCCGGCGCTGCCGCGACAAAGCGTCTGAAGCGCGGCTTCGCTTCTCCATCCGGTCCGCGTTTCACCAAAGCACCGCAGCTTCTGGAGCCTTCACACGGTGGCTTATTTTACAAACAAACACACTTGTCTGTTATCCATTGTGTTCGGTGTTCTTCCTCAAACGCATTTGCTCCCTAGTTCAGCACGTGAGCCGTGAACACCAAGTTAGAAATGGTGGACTCCAGCCAGTCCCCAGAAATCATCTCGCTCACCTCCGGCGTGCAGTAGTCGGGGAACTCGAAATGAGAAGCCCCGGACTCGAAGTGCATGTCAAAGTCTCTGTCCAGCACCGACGAGCCGATGCTTCCCAGGGACATGCTGTCAAAGCCTGGGCTCGGGTTAACGTCCGGCATGTCGTCGTCGAGCTCCTCGTCGGAGGAAGAGGAGAACTGTGATGAAGAGGAGGAGGAGGAGTGCGACGCGGACGGAGCGGGCGAGGACGCGCGTATGCCGGTGTACCGGTGGCGGTCCGAGGACGCGCTGCTGGGGGAATCGGCGCCCTCTTTGCCGCTGCTGGCTCCGTCCTCGTAGAGACTCAGCGGGTCGCTGGACTCGGCGGAGCTGCTCAGCGTCGGGCTCCCGGGCACGGCTACCGAGGACGGGCTTATGCCGCTGCCGCCTCCGAAATATACACCCGCTTTGCCTTCTTATCAGGAATCTGCTTTGAAGCCGACGCAGACTTGGATTTGTAGAGAGAGTGGTGATCCGCGGGGACTATTTTGTGCGGCTTGCTCGTGGATCTGCCGCTCTTCTTAGCCGGTTTGGAGCCGGTAGTGGCGCAGCTGCCCCCGCTGATCTTCTCTCCCTTCTCGCTCGGCTTGGAGCCGCTCGACTTCACCTTTTTTCTCGGCCGGTACTTGTAGTCGGGGTAGTCTGCCATGTGCTTGAGCCGCAGGCGCTCCGCCTCTCGGATGAAGGGGATCTTGTCGCTGTCTTTGAGGAGCTTCCAGCGCTTGCCGAGTCTCTTGGAGATCTCCGCGTTGTGCATATCCGGAGACTGCTCCATAATCTTGCGCCTCTCGATTTGAGACCACACCATGAACGCGTTCATTGGTCTCTTGATGTGACCGCTGGGGGTTTTGCACCAGCCGGGGTCGAGCTTGTCCGCGCCGGACTCCGTGGAGCCGGGGGTCGGGGAAGAAACCATGTCCAGATCCAGCGCGCCGGAATCGGACGAGTCCCCAGCAAACAGCGCGTCGGGGTTTTCCGTGGTGCTTGTTTTCTGGACCATTGCTACGAGCGCGTGCACTCTCAAGTCCAACGTGTCGCCAAAGAAAACTCAGTCTGATAATAGTCCCGAGGAGACACACGCTTTCAGTCGTGCTCAGTGCGGTGGCTTGGCGTGTCTAAAGTTCTGCTTCGGGGCTTTATCATACAGTGTCCGCTTTCCACAGTGTCCGTGCATCCAGTAATAATGCAGTAACCGCGGAAAGTTTGTGTATGAGCGCAGCTGTGCGAGGGCTCAGGGTTAGTGTGTGCGCTGCGACGCAGCAAAGCTCTGCTCGAGTTTCGGAAGAGATCTGACTCCTTCTGCATATCCTTCCCCCTTCAAACCATGCGGGAAAACCAGGATGCAATGTTAGCACAAGTGTCCGTCTCTTATAAGCAGTCTGTAAGTTTCAACACACTTCTATTCTCTGCCTCATGCGGCTTTATCCGTTTCCAATTGTATAATAGCGACGGCGGCCGGCCAATCAGCGGCTGTCTCTACCCTTCCCCGAGCCAAAAACACGCCTACTCTCTTTTCATTGGCGCAAAAAGGAATCTAATAATAATCAGCGCATGCAATGAGGCGCTTTGGGTCTGACCTCATTCCAGTATACAAGACAAACTTAGTTTTAAAGGTACTGATGTGTATTTTTCATTTTTGCATTGTGTGAGCTAACCATAGAAATAAAAACACATTGTGCTTAGAGTGAGAAAACAAATCTGGATGTGTACTGCATTCACTCACATATAAAGAAACAAAACAATATTAAACAGATAGAAATGAAAGCATCCTGTCCATGAATAGCCTAAAATTGTCTTTCTGTGTATTCATCATCAGTGTCTGCTGCTGGTTTCTCAGCTCAGGGCTGTGTGGGGTGTACAGTGTGAGTGAGTTCAGTCTGTGCGCAGTAATGTTGTGCTGGAATCTGAAGAGGGGCGGTCCTTAGTTACAGAAGCACGCCCCCAACCTTCCGACACAAGCAGCGTGCATTATCAAAGCCAAGGCTAAGCGACGCTCGCTGAATGCACTAGAGCAAGTTTGCATCGTGTGTCACCTCCTCCTCCTCTGCCCGTGCAATAGTGCTTAATGCATTTAGTCATTTTGCACACGCGTTTATCCGAAGCGCAAACACACACTCTCTCTCCCTCTCTCTCCACACACACACACACACACACACGCTCTCTTCTCTCTTATTCTCTCTACACACACACACACGCTCTCTTTCTCTCTCTTCTCTCTCTCTCACACACACACACACACACACACTCTCTCTCTTCTCTCTCTCTCTCTCTCTCTCTCTCTCTCTCACACACACACACACACACCTCTCACTCCACACACACACACAACACTCTCTCTCTCTCTCTCTCTCTCTCACACACACACACACACACTCCTCACTCTCTCTCTCACACACACACACACACACCTATCTCTCTCTCTCCTCACACACACCACACACACACACACACACACACACACTCTCTCTCTCTCACACACACACACACACACATTCTCTCTCACTCTCTCTCTCCACACACACACACACTCTACTCCTCCCACACACACACACACCTCTCTCTACACACACACACACACACTCTCCTCTCTCTCCTCTACACACACAACTCTCACTCTCTCTCCTCTCACACACACACACACACACCTCTCTCTCTCTCTCACACACACACACACTCCCTCACACACACACACACCACCTCCCTCTCTCTCTCTCTCTCACACACACACACACTCTCTCTCTCTCTCTCTCTCTCACACACACACACACACACACACACACACTAAATGTCAATGCTGTTTCACAGAGACTGTTGCATGTTCTGACCAGGACTGTCCGGAGGTCTACGGTCATAAACGGGTTCGGTTTTGAACACTTTGAACGCTGGACTGCAGACAGTGACTGACGCTAGATGGCGGAGTGGAGCCAAGGCATTGAGTTCGTTTGCTGTTAAAGCAACATAATGTATATTTGTCTAAGAATTACATAACGACCATCCGAGAGATGTTGCTGCCTTACATCCTTGTTATCGTTTACCCGAGACATAAGCTCAGGCGTGAGGTCTTTACAGTAATGTCAGGCATCTCACTTGACTGTAAATCAGCCACTGAAACCATTGTGTTTTGTGTCATGAGTAGAATATTAATTCTTCAAATGGAGCCATAAAACGATACGACACATATCAGAACACGTAGAATAGCACGTTAATACAATAAACATTTCTCTCATAATATCCCTGCTAAAAAAAACAAAACAATAGAAGCCCAATAGAAACCATCACAGAAATTCCAATGGTCTCCATTAAAATACCATTATGAACCATTACAAAATTCCTTTTTGTAGTGTGTTTTGGGCATTTTCCCAATAGGATTAAACATCCCACCAATAGAATCCATCACATACCAGTAGACACCATTATAGTTTCTATTAAAACCAATACAATTCCCATTATAACCATTAAATCCATTACATTTTCTATTGTGTTTTGGGCAGGTTCTATTGTTTTTTTCAGCAGGGATGGCATAATTACATCATGGTTATTGCTTAGTTTAGGAATAAAACATGACTTTAAAGAACATCTCATTTAAAAATGTTATATGTCTTTCCTTGCGTTTTATTATTTCTCGGTGTGTAGAATATTTTTCGATTCTTTGCATCTTTTCGAAACATTATAGCCTATTTGATTCAAATATGTTAAAGCACACCTATAAATAAATGCATGATGGACGTGTGTAAATAATGATAATAAAACCTTGCATATATGACTTTATGGCTGGTGTTGCGCGTGGCGCAGCTGAACAGATCACGGCAAAGCAGCAGGTGCAGGGCGTCTATAACACACAAACCAGCATTATAACTATAACCTACTATCTGATTTATTGGCAGTATTATTGCATGGTCCCTGGCATATCCAGTTTTAGCTAGGCTACTGTTAAACTGAACGGACTGTGTTTATGCTGAGACGAACAAAGACAGCAAATGCACATTTGTAAACTTATCAGCCGTTCATTGCAAAGAACACATCGACAATGAATGTTATACAGGCCTATTTTAGTTCATATTTATTGCCAAAAATGATCCGATGTCATTTTGAAGTGCATTTTTCTGTGCTACAACTAGTATTCTAGTAAAACCATTTTAACAGTGTTTTAATCACATGGCATTATAAATAAAATTGCAAATATGTAGTCTCCACATTAATGCAAGGTCATAAAAGCAGCATGCATACTTATACAAGAATGAGAATAATGCTGTTTTAATGAAGTTTAGACTACAGGCCTTTACTGTTATTGCATGACATGTAATGTCATATGCCCACTTCATTCTACGGTTCTGCATTGCACGTCTAATGATCACTGATTAATAACTGATGGGCTCTAAGAACACATACAAGTATGCAGAGTGCATGTGTGCACAGCCAGATCCATGTGCTTCTCTGAGCTGACTGTTTAGACACAGACACCTTGTGTATATGTAGGTCACAGTGTACATAAATCTGTGTCACGCACTGACATGAAAGCACACATCTGCTGCACTATAATGAAGATATTGATCATCATATCATGCAAAGTGTATTTGAGCAGCTGCTTCAGACGCATCTTATCTTATCGGCCGAGCAGCTGTCTGGTGATGCCCGGTTAATCATTTCTAGACGCATGCACTGACCAGACTTTTGTTGTCAAACTTTGATTTTGAAAGTTCAGCAAGGGTAGTGTGAACATCTGCCGGTGCCAAGGTTGGATGGAAGAGTGACAGACAGAGATTAGATTAGATTTTGGGCATTTTATGATGTTGGTCTATGCAGCATGCTGTCTCTCATCTACTTAAGTGTAATGTCATTTTGAAAAAGCTTTAAAGCATTAATAGTTAAAAAAAATCCCTGCTACCTGTTGATGGAGAGGATTTAGTCAGGCAGATAAAATCCATTACACACACACACACACACACTCTCTCTCTCACACACACACACACACACACACACACTCTCTCTCTCACACCACACACACACACACACACACACACACACACACTCTCTCTCTCTCTCACACCACACACACACACACACACACACACTCTCTCTCTCTCTCACACACCACACACACACACACACTCTCTCTCTCTCACACACACACACACACACACACACACTCTCTCTCTCACACCACACACACACACACACACACACACACACACACACACACACCTCTCTCTCACACCCCACACACACACACACACACACACACACTCTCTCTCACACCCCACAGACACACACACACTCTCTCTCTCTCTCACACCACACACACACACACACACACACTCTCTCTCTCTCACACCACACAGACACACACACACTCTCTCTCTCACACCACACACACACACACACTCTCTCTCTCACACCACACACACACACACACACACTCTCTCTCTCTCTCACACACACACACACTCTCTCTCTCTCTCACACCACACAGACACACACACACTCTCTCTCTCACACCACACACACACACACACACACACACACTCTCTCTCTCTCACACACACACACACACACACACTCTCTCTCTCTCACACACACACACACACACACACACACATCTCTCTCTCTCTCTCTCTCTCTCTCCTTCCTCTGAAACAGTCTGCAGTGATTCGCCTGTGGTTTACGTCCATATATACCACAGCTCACTGTTCCCTGGGCAGAAGAAGGTGGCAGGCGTCCAGACGAAGCCCTTGTTTTGAGCTCACTAATGCAAGTGCATACAAGCATGCTGAGATACAGACACACACAATACTGCACCTGCAATCACAAGCAGAGGATAAATGCTCAGGTTCGGTGATGTTGTGTCCACCACCGGACAGTGAAACGTGTAGGATCTTGTTCAGTGTCAAACCGACTTATACGTCAAAGGCTCTTGAATACACCGCAGACTCACACCATCTGAAAATACAATAAAAAAAATATAGTGTGAGAAAAACACAATGAAAATGGCCTTTATTACACTTTCTATTGTGGAATAAAATTATACTTTAACTGCACGGAAAACAGAAAAATTGCTGTTCTTATTTCCGGAAAAAGCCAAACAAAATATCAATAGATTCCTGGAAGTGCAAAAAGATTGACCGTGAAACGACAAAGTGACCAATTACAGGCACACGTCAAGCTCTTCACACCTGAATGAAACAGAGATTAGAAATAATGGTTGGAGAAAGTGTCCATCTGCTTATTTGCCTTTGCACTCATCGTGAATGTTAAAGAAATGTGGTGTATGCAAAACACTCAGCATTGTCTGGCCTTCGTGTTTTGATGTTGTGTTTGGAAATTGGGGCAGATGTGTTTACCATTCATTCAAAAGCAGAAATGAAATTCTGAAGCGGTATTAACGTCATATTTCTGTGCTTCCTCTTCTTATGACAGAGGTTGTCTTTTAAAATCTGTTGTTATGTACACCTGTCTCATCTGACAGTAGCGACTAACAATAATGGGACAATATGGCTTTAACACAACTAGCGTGAGAGTTGTCAATGCTTGTGACTTCTGTAAGAAACTCTATGCATATTTACATCATAAATTCAGCCGATGCTTTCATCTAAAGCAGCTCACAAATGATTGGCTGTTCAGGAAGATTATTTCACGTGGAGGTACAGTGATTTTTCCAAAAGTTGACTACGTTAGTGGTCAATATCAGCTTGAAATGTCTAGATATTCAGTGACGATGTGATTATAGTATAGTTTTTATATAGACAATCATAGACACATGCATCTGTAATATGTGTGGTTAAAATGGTTTGTTTTTATTATATGTCTAATATAGGAGGTTTCATATCTGATTCAAGAAACAGGCAAGAAAACACCTTCAGTGCTCCCTATTTAATATATATATATATATATATATATAATATGTGTCCCTGGAGCACAAAAGCAGTCATAAGTAACACAGGTATATTTGTAGCAATAACCAACAATACATTGTATGAGTCAAAATTATACATTTTTATTTCATGCCAAAAATCATTAGGATATTAAGATCATGTTCCATGAAGATATTTTGTAAAATTCCTACCGTAAATATATCAAAACTTAATTTTTGATTAGTAATATGCATTGCTAAGACTTCATTTGAACAACTTTAAAGATGATTTTCTCAATATTTAGATTTTTTTGCACCCTCAGATTCCAGATTTACAAATATTGTCCTATCATAACAAACCATACATCAATGGAAAGATATTTATTCAGCTTTCAGATGATGCATAAATCTCAATTTTGAAAAATTGACCATTATGACTGGTTTTGTGCTCCAGGGTCACGTATATAATACAATGCTATGAAATTCAAGTTTTGGTGAATATAAAACTGAAATTGTATAAAAGTGCAGAAATTGGATCTAGTCTTTGAGCAAGGTCTATAAAATACAGATTTGTGCTAAAAGATGCTTCTCAATTTACAATGTTATTCGACAGTTTTCAGAAGAAACGCAGGCCTTTAATTCATCTATTGAGTATGATACAGTGTTGAGCCAGACGAGGCAGGGTTTTTGGTCAATTACAGAGGCATATGTTGTATTAACACCTTCACCTGACCACAGCTCCTCTGAAGTGACCTTAGAGCAGCGAGCAATTACCAGACCGCAGTCTTTCCCCATTCAACACGAGCGATGAGCATCAGGCTTGACCTTACGCAAGTGTGTGGGTTTAAGAAAATCTGGACGCTGTGAGGTTTAGGCTGATACTCGTGTTTTGAGTGTTGTGTCACAGCAGGTTTAGAGAGATCGATGCTTTCTGTGGTTAGTTGCACGATGGAAAATCACACAAGGTACTAGAAAGGGGTACAACAGGGCTGTGAGAGTAATTAACGGCCAATCAGTTGTCCATAGAGTTGATGCCACTATTTTAGAAGGCTTGACCCGTGTTTGGTGAAAAGAGTAACAGTGTGATGTTATTTCACTACGACTTCCCTCCTTGTTAAATGAAGTATTACGGTTCGCTCTGATCAGAGCAGCTGTTACAGACTGATTTGAGCTAAATGTAAGAAATACTCCATCTCATGTTCAGAAGCCCTGGTGCAGAGCATCAGGACCGGACCGAGCGAGCGAGCGAGGGATTCCCCGTCCTCTCGTTCTCTTTCCTCACCCGATGGCTGACTGTCAGCTGATCCGTGATCTCTGGGCAGAGTCGGACTGCTCGTGTTTCACTCCTCTCTCCCCTCAGACGCACTGCGGCACACACACACACACACACACACACACACCACACACACACACACACACACACACACACACACACACCTCTCTCTCTCACACACACACACACACACACACACACACACACACACACACACTCTCTCTCTCTACACACTCTCTCTCTCTCACACACACACACTCTCTCTCTCTCTCTCTCTCTCACACACACACACACTCTCTCTCTCTCACACACACACACACTCTCTGTCTCTCTCCTCACACACACAACACACACACACACCATCTGTCTCTCTCTCTCACACACACACACACACACACACACTCTCTCTCTCTCACACACACACACACACACACTCTCTCTCTCTCTCACACAACACACACACACACACTCTCTCTCTCTCACACACACACACACACACACACACTCTCTCTCTCTCTCTCTCTCTCTCTCTCTCTCACACATACACACACACACACACACTCGCTTCTGTGTTTAGGAGGGAGGGAGTGGGACGGCTCTCTTGTCTTGTCTCTCCCAAACTATTCCGTCTTCAAGTCTCTTCTCGCTTGGAAGGCTTTCCTCGGAGATTTCCTGGGAAGTTTTGGAGGCGGATTTCTAAGCTTGGATCCATGCACACAGTTTCCATGAGGAATACAGCCTTTCCCCAAAGAGTCTGTGCGCTTGCTGGAGATCCCAGAGGAGCGAGCGTTGTTGGAAAAGGGAAAGCATTGTCTTTCGTCTGCGTGGCACCGGAGCGTCGTGATGGACTCGGATAGCGTTTCTGCTTCAAATCGAAGGTTTTGACCACAGGCCTTTCCCTATCTGGTTCTCGGACACCTGTGATCAACACGTAACCGGATAATAGATTATCCTGCTTTCAGTGGGTGAATCAGGGAGAGATCTGCCCCAGACGAGCTGACCTAAATCGATTCCAGTGCTGTCTGGAAGCGGCGAGCGAAGCACAGCAGCTGTGTGTGTGTGTGTGTGTGTGTGTGTGTGTGTGTGTGTGTGCAGTGGCTTCTCCATCGTCTCTCTCTCTCTCTGAGCGGCTGGAGGGAAACTGGCACGCCTCGCCACATCTCCTGGGGACCAGCTCCTTCCTCGTCTCCTCCAGCAGCGATCAATCAGTCAGGATCTGGCGGCAGTTTAATGGTGAATTAGTCGCTGTTCTGAGCCGCTCTTATCAGCCGGCGCTGGGGAACACATCTGAGAGCGAGGGACGAATCCTTCTCCTCTCTTCCCTCTCCGCCTCCTGTTTTTACTGTGAGTGTGTTATGCTTATGTCTCTCTCTCTTCCTCTCTCTCTCTCTCACACACACACACTCATCTCAGTCTCTGTGATATGTGTTGATGGCCGTTTATGATGCAAACCCATCCTACAGGAGCTCAGAAAACAAACACTCGATGTGTAATGTAATGTTAGCAGCACTCAGAAACAATGGGCAGCAGTTGCACTTTGTATTTAAATATTATGTGTTAAAATACATGCAAATTATTTACATCTGATTAAAATAATCTGATCTGGGACAGGAGTGGCAGAAACATGTTTGCCGGTCAAAGAACATTGTATTTTAGTTACTGCTATGTTTATGAATCACTTAATAGTTTCAGATGTATAAATCCATATTTAGCCAATTTCATTTAAATACGTATTGTGGTTAAAACTGGAACATGTGTTGCTCTTATGAATGTCTAATTTTTATTGTATCCCTCTGAGATGAAGATATTCAGATCGACCTCACATTCAGACAAGAAGAAACATAAAATGCAGATGTGTTCAGTTGCACATTAAAAAATGGAAATATGGTTAATTTTTCTCCTTTAAATATTGCTGTAATGTGAGATTTCATGATGTTGTTTTTTAAGTGTCTCTTGTTGTACTTTTTATTTGTGTTAAAGAAATGCACATAATTTAATAAAATAATTAGACAACTAAAATCGAACGTCGCATGACATTTCTTTAATGCATTCTGTTCAGTCTTGTGTCTCGAGTGAATCTATGCTGATCTAATATACAAAACGTGATCATGTTTATCAGTCTCATCTCTGTTCTTTACCCTTGAACTGCATCCAGATCATGTATAACAGATCTAGGCATCATATTACATCCGCTCTGTCTCTATCACACACTCGTGTGAGCGTAATACCACTGGTCTTTCTGTGGCCATGTCTCGTATCATATGTGTGTGAGCTGAAGCTAGTCCATCACATTAGACTCGAATCTCCTGATGTGTCGCACACTAAATGCTGGAAATGTCAGGATTGTTTTGACTGTGTTCCGGTGTGGAGATGTGTTACAGCATCATCATGATATTATGGCATGTTTTCCTAATTTCAGTGATTATGTTCAAGCTGCATTATTTTTAGATGTTTAAATGCTTTCTCACTATGTACAAGATATTATCAGTTCTCATAAAAAGTGTAGGGCTGTGATGCTTAATTGATCTGTGTTTTGATCCTGAGCAGCTCAACACAATAACAACACACGTGTGTTTTCACGACAAAGGACATGTTCAGGAACAGCTTTTGATGATTTGCAGTTATGTTTGGTGACTCTAATGGTGCATAAATGATTTCATAAATGTCAAACATAGCTTTACGCATGCAACCAAATCATCTGAAACAGAAACCCTGGAGTCATAAGGGTCAATTTTTCGAAATTGAGATTTATGCATCATCTCAAAGCTGAATAAATAGCTTTCCATTGATGTATGGTTTGTTATGATAGGACAATATTTGGCTAAGATACAACTATTTGAAAATCTGGAATCTGAGGGAGTAAAAAAATCTAAATATTGAGAAAATCACCTTTAAAGTTGTTTAAATGAAGTCTTAGCAATGCATATTACTAATCAAAAATTAAGTTTTGATATATTTACGGTAGGAAATTTACAAAATATCTTCATGGAATATGATCTTTACTTAATATCCTAATGATTTTTGGCATAAAAGAGAAATGCCAAAGCTACAAATATACCTGTGTTACTTATGACTGCTTTTGTGCTCCAGGGACACATATCTGTGTTTGCATGAAATATATGCACACTGTGTGATGATTTCCATCCAGTAGCAAATGTCACACATACTGTACATGTATGTACAGACCAGTGCGCTGACCACAGTCTCTAAATCCCTCAGATTAATATAAATTCTTTGACATTTCAGTAAAATGTCCTCACATCATGCCAGCACATAATGAGCGTCCGTCACGATCCATACGATGAATGAGTATGTTATTATGTAGAAACACCTCCACTTGTGGAAATGGTTTGTGTGACATTTAAAGAACTCAAGCGTAATTCTGATGTTGAATGTCATGTTTTTGGTTGGAGACACAGGGTGCTTATGGATCAATATCTGACTGGTGAATAAACAAGCCTTTGGTTTCGTAACACTCTGCTGTTGGCTTTTTCTGTTTTAACACATTGGGAAACTGTACGCTCTTGTGAAAGATGTCAGGAAAGACGTGACAGACAGCAGCGTGATGATTAATCAGATTTTCTTGCTCACATCCCAGGTTCATCTCAGATAATCAGCAGCAGACGCTGGATTTATACAAACATTACCAGTAACAACTGTGGAGTGGAGCTGAAAACAATAATACTTTGTATTTCTGCACACGGGCCTTCATCAGGGCTAAAAGACTGCAAGTGAAAGAAACTCATTTTTATAAAGAGTTCATTTTGATTTCATTTTCATAAATACATATATGTGTATCACTGTAAAAAAAAAGTTGTTACCCCGCTGACTTAAAAATTTTAGTTTAGTCAACTTGAAATTTTAAGTTACTTCATGATAATTTAAGGGACAACTGGAATATTTTAGTTGACTAAACTAAAAATTTTAAGTCAGAAATTATTTTAAGTTGAAACAACATTTTTTTTTACAGTGTATACAGTAGTCAACATTTGAAGTGGATCAAAATCTTTCATCTAAGTTGTCCTAAAACCAAAACAATACCTGTTCTTGTCTTAAGACAACTTTGATTAACTTTTTGATCCACTTCAAATGTCGACTATACTGTATATATATATATTATTTTTTTATGTATTGTGATTTTTTTTTTTTTTTTTTAAGACATTGGTTTGAATTTCACCAGGGGGCTGTTTCATAAAACAAGTTTACCAAATAAGCCAGGCTTATTTCAGTTAGTCTGACTTATTTTGAACCAAATCAAGTGACACTATATAAAATATATCTAAACTGAGACCTATGCTCTCAATGTCAAATGCAGAAATGTTAATTCATGCGTTTATGACCTCAAGGTTAGATTATTGTAATGCTTTATTGGGTGGTTGTTCTGCACGCTTAATAAACAAATTACAGATGGTTCAAAATGCAGCAGCTAGAGTTCTTACTAGAACCAGGAAGTATGAGCACATTAGCCCGGTTCTGTCAACACTGCACTGGCTCCCTACTAAACATCGTATAGATTTAAAAATCTTGTTAATTACTTATAAAGCCCTGAATGGTTTAGCTCCTCAGTACTTGAGCGAGCTCTTATCGCATTATAGTCCTCCACGGCCGCTGTGTTCTCAAAACTCTGGTCATTTGATAATACCTAGAATATCAAAATCAACTGCGGGCGGCAGATCTTTTTCCTATTTAGCTCCCAAACTCTGGAACAATCTACCAAACACTGTTCGGGAGGCAGACACACTCTGTCAGTTTAAATCTAGATTAAAGACCCATCTCTTTAACCTGGCGTACACATAACACACTAATACACTTCTATTATTCAAATCCGTTAAAGGATTGTTAGGCTGCATTAATTAGATCAACCGGAACCGGGAACACTTCCCATAACACATGATGTACTTGTTACATCGTAAAAAGATTGACATCTACGCTAATATTAGTCTGTTTCTATCTTATTCCGAGGTCACTGCAGTCACCAGATCAGATGGTGGATCAGCACCTAGAGACGACCTCTACTACAGCCCTGAACGTCAGCGGAGACCAGGACACCTAGATGAGCCCCAGAGACAGACCCCCCAGTGAGGAGCCCCAGAGACAGAGACTTGCTTAGTTGGGGACACTTCATTTCCAGCAATATCGTCGACTTGATTGAACAGAAACTTTTTGAACTGAACTGAGCTGGACGATGCCATCACTGAATTCAACAATGAAATGCCTTTAACTGAAAATTGAGTGTTTAATCTTGTCATTTTACATTATTGACACTATTTTCCCATTTTGATATTGTGCAGTTGCTTTGTCAAAATTTGTATTGTTAAAAGCGCTATATAAATAAAGGTGACTTGACTTGACTTGACACTAAGTCAGACTAACTGAAATAAACCTGGCTTATTTGGTTAGAAGCTGTTACCCTGTTGCGTGATTGTTCCTGTGACTCGCTCTGTGATTGGTGGATACTACTCCATCTGACTTTCCTATTGGTTAACTGTAAGCTTGAATCTTGTTTTGGTTTGTATTTAAATGAGTTTATTTAACATGCAATCGTTTAACCCTGATGAAGGCCTGTCTTCCAAAACGTGTCAGAAAGTGGAACGGAAAAGAATAATACTTTTTATTTTGAAAAGAGACGACAAGTGTTGCTGATATTGCTTTAAATACCTTTGTTGATTTGTTTTATGCACCTTGTTGGTTTTGTGAAGTTGCTCCTGAATGGTCAAAGCCTTTCCCTGCAAACAAGCCTGCGGTGGCTCTTTACTAAGGGCCCCCAGCGGGCTGCCAGCACAAGGCCCCTGAGAATTTGCTCATTGGCAAAACGTTGGCACCTTACCGCTGGCCCTGCACGGGCAGCCCTCATTTAGCCCCCAGGAGGGGCCCTCACAAGGCCCACACAGGGCCCGCAATATTAATCTACAACAATCTACAACTTCACTATCAATACTTCTCAGCTACTATAAATTAAGTCTTTGGGAAAAACAGTTACTATACATCTGAAATGGATAACTAATGTCTGTATTGTCAAACATGTACAGCAGTCAAAGGGATTTCAAATCAATTTATTAAATACAAAATAGAAAACATTCAATTCAGAGTAATACAGCTACATGTAGGCAAAAATGTAAATACACAAAAGTACAAAAAAAGCAAACAAAGCAATGTAAGATTGTAGGATTTCGTCATGTGAAAGTTGGTGCGTGCAAAAGTCTTATCTGTAGTGCATCAATGTCCGTAGCTGAAGTTGACTGATGATAGCAAATGAATAATCCAAGCTCTTGTGATGAAAACACACCACAGCTCTCAAACACCAGACTCTTCCTAATCACAAACAGTCAAAAATAGTCCAGACTATGGTCTCACGTCGAAAATAAATACTCCATATTCAAACTGGACCATGATGTGGTGACAAGAGTCCTTACATTTATGCATTTAGCAGACGCTTTTATCCAAGTGCATTCAGGCTATACATTTTTATCACTATGTGTGTTCCCTGGGAATTGAACCCACAACCTTTTGCGCTGCTAACGCAATGCTCTACCACTGAGCCACAGGAACACCTTCTGAAATGCATACAAATGCACTGTCTTAAAGGGATCCCCGGTTATTAAGACATGTATGGCTTAAAATAACGTAAATTATGTCTCTTATTTAAATATGTAGTAGAAAACACATGAAAATGTATGTTATTAAAAAAATGACATTGTTTTTGGACTATAGGGGGCGCCATTATTTCACGTGCACTACATTCTGAGTCGATGACGTCCAATGGTTGCACTCGGTGAGCCACTGGCGCTTATTTCTATAGTCTTTGGCTTTTTACCGCAACACAACTCAGAAAATAAAATACTGATACACCACATTGTGTGGCTTTTGGTTGTAATTTTCAGTCGAAGGGCAACAAGAGAAGCGACGTAAGACGATAATAGGAGGAGAAAGCATGGGAAGATGCCTGCGGACGAATAAAACTTCATAAAGACCCGCTTCTTTTTTTTCTCCACATTAGCCCTGATGGCTTTGAGTCTTTTAGTAGACCACAGCTACTGCAAGAGCTTACAAACGGCTGAGACTAGAGATGCTAGATGCCATCTGTTAGGATGTAAACATGCAGATGCTAATCATGACGCGCGACTGCTAGAGGAGTTCTTCAGCGTGGATTTCACTCTACATCCGGGGCGTTTACACTCCTTGTGAGGAAAAGTCCATGGTACGGCATTTGGTTTAAACCTACACTTATATCCATCTCCACCTGTAAGCTCTTTCAGTAGCTGTGCTCATCATATCAGTGTTTTATTTTCAGAGTTGTCTATTCCAAGTCTATCCCCCCCCCCCCATAGTCCAAAATATGTATAAAACGATGTGATTTTTTAAAATAACATAAATCTTTGATGGGTTTTCTACTACATATTTCAGTAAGAGACATAATTTACGTTATATTAAGCCATACATATCTTAATACCCAGGGATCCCTTTAAAATCTTAGCATCAATCCAAACATAGGCCATACATACATGTACCATCTCTGCAAAAAACATCAACTCCTTACTTTAGACTGGGCTTGAAATAACACATTTCCCAACCAGGACACAGCACAACGTGTTCAACAGGTGAGCTATGCTTGCTATTGCTATTGCTATTGCTCTCTCTACCACATGGCTTTACTTAAGGAAACCTAAAACACCCTAGCACCCCTAGTGGTAAGGTGACTGCCCACAAAATTCTTATTAACATGTCTGTTACACCTCAAATATGACTCGTCAGACCCACTTTCCTGCAGAGTTTAGCTCCAAGTTTGATCAAACTCACCCACCTGTGATTTTCTAATGATCCTGAAGACATGCTCAGGTGTGTTTGATTAAGGTTAGAACTAGACTCTGCAGGAAAGTGGATCTCGTGAGCCAGATTTAGGATCCCTGGCCTGTATGAAACAACAGGTTGTGAAAATGTCTCTTTTGGTTTGAGCCATTCCAGTTCAATTGAGTGACTAAAGAATGGCCAGTCAATGTTAGTATTCTCCTAGTTGCATTACAGGGCTGCTTTCACCAAACCCAAAGGTACAAAAGTTGCTCTGGGCCCACACTGGGCTATCATTGGATTAATGTGGGCTTTCCATTAGTGTGGACTGCTCACAGAGAGCCTGCGGTGAGCCCAAAGCTGTGGGCATCGGCTGGGCAAGCCCGCACTGGGCCTGTTTAGGTTTGGTGTGGGCTGGCCCTAGCGCACTATGCCTGCAAAAAGCCAGCATGGTCCCCGCAGGAGCATGTTTGCAGGGTTGTTACTAAAGCACTGGAAATGCCTGTGAGAAGTGTTTTATGTATGCATGTACGTACGTATGTGTGTGTACTGGTATATATGCTTTATGAGGACACAAATGTGTATAATGACATGGGTACTACAACGTAAACATGGTTTATGGTGTGTGTGTGTGTGTGTGTGTGTGTGTGTGTGTGTGTGTGTGTGATGTGTGTGTGTGTGTGTGTGTGTGTGTGTGCGTGTGCGTGTGCGTGTGCGTGTGCGTGTGCGTGTGAGTGAGTGTGAGTGTGAGTGTGTGTGCGTGCGTGTGAGTGTGTGAGTGTGAGTGTGTGCGTGTGCGTGTGCGAGTGCGTGAGTGTGAGTGTGTGTTGAGTGTGTGTGTGTGTGTGTGTTTGTGTGTGAGTGTGTGTGTGTGTGTGTGTGTGTGTGTGTGTGTGTGTGTGTGTATGTGTGTGGTGTGAGTGAGTGTGAGTGTGTGTGGTGTGTGGTGTGGTGTGTGTGAGTGTGGTGTGAGTGTGTGTGTGTGTGGTGTGTGTGTGTGTGTGTGTGTGGTGTGTGTGTGTGTGTGTGAGTGAGTGTGAGTGTGTGCGTGTGCGTGTGTGGTGTGCGTGTGGTGTGTGTGTGTGTGAGTGATGTGTGAGTGTGTGGTGTGCGTGTGCGTGTGCAGTGTGGTGTGTGTGTGTGCTGTATTGTAGGGTTTCATATTGAGTTTATGAGGACACTGAATTTCGTTTATTAAATGGTTATGAACAGAGTGTTAGTGTACAATTATAAGGTGTTTATATGAATTGAATCTGCCTATGTCCTTGGTAGATTCAAAGGTTAATAAGTACAGTACTAGAATGCTGGTCACTAAATTTTTGAGATATATCTAAAACTGACACAGTCTCTGTGAGGGCTAATGTTTTAGTATCAGGTAGTTAACGACAAGAATTAGAGATCTAAAAATGATTTGTTCTGTATAAGATAACACATACTGCCTATGCGAGTCACCGCTAATTCCATTCAGTTATAACTTCAACATGTGTGCGTGTCCTTTGTGTGAGTGTGTGTAAACAGTGAAGAGCGCTATGAGACTGCTGAGTCTAACTAGCAAGATTTGAGTTCATTTAGAGAACACTGAATCCCTCTCACTGCTTTTAATTTTACAGGCTTTTGTTCGATAGCAATCAAGTGTGGCTCGCTGCACAAAATTCATCAAGTGCAGATTTATAGCATAATGTTACTCTTGTCCGTGATTCTCCTTCTGCCGTCAGATTCCATTGTGAAAAGCTCGACAGTACTGACATGAATGCTGGATCCACCAGCTTTTGATTCAGATATATTAAATAGGCAGTGAATCACTTTTGGCAATCTTTTAATATCAAGTGTTAACAGCAACTTGAATTAAGACTAAAAAAGTATTTGTTCCTCGCATGAGAGATAACACATGAAAACTGCCTCATCTACACCTGTGCTGTAATTCCATTCAGCTTTCTAGCTTCGAGACACTCGTGTGCCGCTCGTCTCCTTCAATAAGGCCGAGTGTGTGTAAAGCAGGTGAAGGAGCGGGTCTTGAGACGTCCTGCTGACCTTCTCTTCTGTCTCAGACCTGAGCAGATCTCCTGCAGGTTCAGTTCAGAGAACAGGCCTGCTGCGATCCCTCGAGTCACTGACTTTAATTGGACAGCCGCTTTTGTTCAGATATTAGCATGAGTCGTGTGGCTCCGTGACTTCTCAAGGTGACAGGACTTTCATCGCTCTGTCTCTCTCGGCCCTGGTCCGTGTTCTCTCTGCCGTCAGGTCCATTGTGAAAGTCGAGCAGGACTGAAGGAGGTGAGAAAACGAACACCCTGCGATCCACCGAGCTTCTCTCCTATCCTCACGCCGCTCCTCATAAGATAAGAGAGATTTAAGATTATTTTTATTTGTCACATACACAATTATATAGAGATTATATAACCAGTAGTGAAACGTATTCTCTGCATTTAACCCATCCTAAGTGAACACACACTCGGAGCAGTGGGCAGCCATGTTACAGCACCCGGGGAGCAGTTGGGGGTTCGGTGTCTTGCTCAAGGAAACCTCAGTCATGATATTGAAGGAGGATACTCCCCCCCACCAACAATCCCTGCCGGACCTGAGATTCAAACCCACAACCTTCCGCTTACAAGTCCGACTCGCTATCCATTAGGCCACGACTGCCCCCTCATTAAACTCACACTGAGCGTCCATGAAAGAGCCTCACCGGAGGTAAAAATAAAGGCTTTTGCTCTTCTTCTTCATCTGGCAGTGATTAATATTTCCTTATAAATTGCTTTTCATTATGAAGTGATGCAAGGAAAGGTAATTTGTTTGTGTGTGTGTGTCTGTCTGTCTGTCTGTCTGTCTTGTTGTGTGTGTGTGTGTGTGTGTGTGTGTGTGTGTGTGTGTGTGTGTGTGTGTTGTCTGTCTGTGTGTGTGTGTGTGTGTTGTCTGTCTGTCTGTCTGTCTGTCTGTCTGTGTGTGTGTTGTGTGTGTGTGTGTGTGTGTGTGTGTGTGTGTGTCTGTCTGTCTGTGTTGTGTGTGTGTGTGTGTGTGTGTGTGTGTCTGTCTGTCTGTCTGTCTGTCTGTCTGTGTGTGTGTGTGTGTGTCTGTTGTGTGTGTGTGTGTGTGTGTTGTCTGTCTGTCTGTCTGTCTGTCTGTCTGTCTGTCTGTCTGTTGTGTGTGTGTGTGTGTGTGTGTGTTGTCTGTCTGTCTGTCTGTCTGTCTGTCTGTCTGTCTGTCTGTTGTGTGTGTGTGTGTGTGTCTGTCTGTCTGTCTGTCGTGTCTGTCTGTCTGTATAATACTGCACTCAGACTGTTCTGATCAATGACTGTGATGTCCAGCCTGTGTCCCTGAATTACTGTCTGTTACTCACTCATCAACCGTCTGGTGTGTGTATAGAGATGTAGGCAATATCCAACAATTGGCTCAAGGTTC